>JACAXG010000044.1:0-411323 GCA_018881555.1 Amblyornis subalaris | reverse complement strand
GAAAGGAAAGGAAAGGAAAGGAAAGGAAAGGAAAGGAAAGGAAAGGAAAGGGGAAAGGGGAAAAAGGAAAAAGGAAAATAAATAGGAAAGGGGAAGGGAAAGGAAAAAGGAAAGAGGAAAGGAAAGGTGAAAGGAAAGGGGAAAGGACTTCACTGCTCCTGCAATACGAAGAATAGAGAAATCTATCTGATGCCTGTGTTTGATACAGATTTCATTTTAGGCAAAGGAAGGAAAAGCTGGATGAATATATGAAAGCGTAGAGCTGCAGGGAGTGAAGGCTAAGAGGAATCAAGGTACAATCATTAATCTCCTGAAAGCAAGACTTTCACATGCAGCAGCATAAAGACTTCCTGTGAATATTGAACTTTCTTATTACATAATACAAAAAAGGGCTAAGGCAGCATAAAATGAACACAATTATATTAAGCTGGATATTATCAGAAATTAATACAATACCGTTTCAAAGAGATTTATGACAGTTGTATAGCTTTTCAGTAGTTAAATAAAGACCTTTTTGCACAAAACTGGCTGTCACCTCTGGTAAGTGGAAACACGTGCATTTTCATTCCACTGCGTATAACAGAGGCATTTTGTCCTGAAATTTAAAAAGCACACCCAACACATCAGTAATCAACCTGCATCTAAGGCCACATATAGATCTATGGCAGGTGTGGAAGCTTATGTGGAATCATACAGGCATGTGAATACATCCCATTTCAGCTGTAACTTAAAATTTTATGGAGTCACATAACCCAAGTTATTCATGACGAACTCTTCACTATATTTCTCTGCGTTCATGACTCACATTTCTGAATGCCACCTCCAATCTCTCTTACTTGCCTCCCAACCCCCACCCTCAGCCTCACCACCCTTTTCTCCTATGGTGCAATGCAGAGTGCAAAGAAATAAAACTACAGAGAAGACCAAGATAGTATATAGAAAGGAAAACAATTGATGTTGAATGCAAGAGATTTGCTCATTTGCTCCCCTCTGTAATGAGTGACTAATCTGCAGTAAAGTTCCCCAAAATTTCCTCAAAAAAGCTTTCTGAYGCAAGACACTAGATGGTATCTTGTCTGTGGCTGAAGGGAGAATTTTACTATTGGCATTGGGCAAGTGACAAGTCTCCCAGTCATCTAATCTGTCATGCTGTGTGTCTTCACTTCTCTGTCGTTATCCTGAAGCCCTAAAGTAAGAGGAAAGCCAGACAGACTCATTTCAGTAGTTACCACTAACCTACAATCTTTTTCTTGAGTTCTTGATTGAATTCGCATCATTAATTTTACTTCTAATTATATTTCTGGGTGGGACTTTGGGTGGGTTTTTGTTGGCTTTGAGGGAGCAGGAGTGAAGGGTTGTTTAATCCTCAAGACTAGCAGAATTCTGTGTTTAGTTCAACTTTTTGTCTCTATTCAGTCATAGCCCTTCTGAACCACAGGATGCATTTTGCCACCTGTTTCTGCAATGGCTGCATCAAATCTATTCGCTTCAGAAACAGTCTTCCTTTGATAGAAAACCTCTTAGATACAAGACGACAATCGCTGTCATTAAAATTTTCACAATCTAAAAGCTATAAATGTTCAAATAACAATTCCTCTATCATGCAGCAGATAAAAACTGTGCTTTGATTTACTTCTTAACACATTACTGAAATCATCTCTTTGAAAGCTTTACAGAATGATTATTTCCCAGCAGCAGGGTATGCAGAGCCTAATTGAAACAATTAAGGTGACATCTAACAGCTTCAGTTGCATTTTGAGGATATCAGTTTGTATTAATATATTTCCATATGAACAACATTAAAATATATGTTGTTCTGTCACTCTTYGGATAAATTATAATATTAGAGAAAATTTTAAAATTCCTTTCCAAAAAGTTCGTATGTGGATAGGGGAAAAGGACTGCCTGTGCCTATTTACTAAATAACCAGCACCACATCCTGCAAAAGAAACACATTTATCGAGGACATGAAATGCTGTCTCTTGGTTGTGTATCATTTCTGATAGTGGCTATCTGTTATAATGGAAAAAGCATCAGCGATGCATCAGGATCTATCTGGCAAGGCACTATAAGGTTCTCAATCACTTGGTCTCTGCAAGGTGACAGATGTTGCAGTTCACGCTTTTTTTATACAGAAACTTCAATGCACTGAAAATGTCAGGTTACAGCAGCAGCAAGATCTCCATCTATTTATTCCAAACCAAATATAAGACAAAAGTCACAGCACAGAATTGACTGCCTCTGATACATTAGATGTGTTTCTCTCATTCTGAAATGCTATCACCACCTCTATTTCTTTTTTAAGTAATGCAGTAGCATCTCGATCAAGATCAGAATCACTGTGGGTCCCACAACCCTGTGCTAGTAGAAAATTTTCCATCATGAATCAACCTGTTGTGCCTCCCCCTTTGGCTACAGCCAGTGCAGAAAGCTTTCTCTGGCATGGTGCGATGCGGTTACACCCAGCCCTCAGTGCTCTCCAGCCCGCTCTGTCCTCAGTGCCTGGCCCTCTTACTCTCTGGGCTTCAGAGATAAGTTAAGATACATGTTCAGCAAAAGAGTGAGGCAAACAATGGGAGAGAAGAAAAACAAAAAGAGCCTGATGTTGGCTCAGGATAGGAAATACTGTTATTTAGATTATTCTGGTCACTGTTGTCTGATTTCAAGCCATTTTGAGTTTTAGAGATAGCAACATGAGTAGAAGCCATGTTTCAATTTGTAATGGTAAATATAGAAACAGGAGGGTAGGTAGGGAGGACTGCTGTTCAATATATCATGCTTAGTGTATGCTGTGAATTTCCAGTTTTTCTCCAGTGACATCTGCCTGAAAAATATACATTGAAAATGTGAAGCTTCTTTGTTTTTCCTTCAAGTTGTCCACTGCTACTTACAGAAAGCTTTTTGTTTTGCTTTCCGTTAACTGGCTGGTATTGTTTTTCCTTTCTCTCAAAAAGTGAGTATAACAGTCTTTTGAAACAAGGTKTATCTCCCTCCCTCCCCCCTAACTATTAATACTTTGCAGTGCCCTCATTTAGAGGCCAGAACAGTTTTTTGCAGCCTCAAGGAGAGGGAAGAGAGCGTAAATCAACATTAATGATTCATTTGGAGCCAGCCCTTGGTATATGAGATTATATTCTAGGAGTTAATTTTCCTTTAAAATAATGTATTTAAAGCTGCTACAACCCCTAAGGTGTTTATTGTGTTCACATGTTTTGTATCCATTCAACTCCCCAAAACAACCCACTAAGAACTACTCAGCATTCTGATATTTCATGTTATGTTAGGTGGCTGAGAAAAGGAGTACCAATTTAAAGCAAGAGCATTATACTTTTAAGCAACAGTTCCTAAACGTTTTCACCTTCTTTCTTAAGTTGAAGAGGTGGAGACTGGGRGGGGAATTTGCACCGTAGAAGTTACACAATCCATCATGAGTTGTTATATCTATCAAAAATTCAACTGAAAGAGAAGACCATTTTGCTGACATGGTGAAACACCTCAAACAGCCCTCATATGTTGCTGACACAGCGAGGCACTTCAGACAGCCCTTATACAGGTTCAAAAAAGGCGGGATACAACAGAAGCAGACATTATGAATTCATCCCATCAGTCCATTGCGTGGTGTAGCCCTGCATTTTGCAGTTCTCCAGTTGTGCAGTGTTTTAAGTTCGGTAAATAGTTTCTCACGCATTTTTCTCTAAACATAGCTCATGTTGTTGTAACCGGCCTGATGTTTTGAATTCCTAGTCTATGTGATAGACAATTCCGTTGACCAGTGGACAGCAGGAGGTGGTATTCTCTTCCTCCAATCCACGGTGGTTTCTGAAAACATATAAACAAAGACCGAGGGCAGAGGCCGCTCTCTCTCCTTTTTCCTCCTTCCTTCCTTGGCCTCTGCCCTGGCTGGTGGACCCTGATAACTGCATCTCGTGTGCTTATTTCGTGTCTGAGAGCAACAGCGTGGTGTCTGCAGGACCAGGCTACAGCTATTGTGCATCCCCAGAGGCAGCACCAATCCAGTTCTAGGTGGCACCTTGATAGGGATGCTGCCTGATATGCACAACTCAAGTCAAAATATTGGACTGACAGTTGTAATGTCAAATTTTGCTCTTGATGAAGTCAACATGCCCTGTTGGACCTACAGAAGTCTCCCCTATCTCACCTTAACCAAATAGTTTAGGATACACAGCAAGACAGTGAGAAATAGCTTTGACTTAATTAATGCTTCTCAATGAGTGTTATTTGAGAATGGGATCAGCAGAAGTCAAAGTGAACTCCAAGACAATGGGTTCAGATCATTTGCTTTTAAAAAACCAACAAAATATAAATTAGTTTGTAATGAAATACCACAGAACACTTAAAAAAACAATTATTATCAGAACTTACAGGAAGATTGCCAACATTTGCTTCTCAAATAGTACAATTGAATGTGTTCAATTCTAAAAGTTTCTATGGTGTTTTCTTTGAATATTACATACACAAAATTTGCTCCATTTGAAAACATTTAATATTTTAATTTAGTTTTCTTTCAGATAGGGTAATTACTTCTAAAAACTTTGTCTTTTAAAAAAACCTCAACTATTTTCCAGATATTTTTGATGTATGTCACATAAATAAAAGCTTCATTTTAGACAACAAAAAGTAAACTGAAAATTGTATATTTAAAACTACATTTAGTTTACAAAATATGACTAAAGTCTTCCCTTCATAAGCAGAGGAAAGGATGTCACCTGAAAAAGAAGGAACAGCAGATGTCAACATAGTCATGGTGAATATAATTTGAAAATAATTATAGTGTCAACTGGGTCATATTTTTGTAATAGTCATTTTCAGCAACATTAACTACAATGAATTTTATCAGATAATTCCAGAGTTTTGCATTATTTTAAAATAGCAAGGAAATTGTTCATATATGTGTTCATGTATTTGGAAAGAGAAAAGCTTTATCAGCAATTTTACATTTTTTAAGAAAAGACTAGCTTAATAGCTTTTTCACTTGAATCTCTCTGGAATCTTAAATCAATTTATAAAATGCCAAATGGAGTTGTACAGGCAGCATTAAGAATCACTAGCTAATTCTGACACTGCATGAATTTTCATACAATTTGAAAAGGTGTGAGTCAATATAAAATGTTGTGAATGACTTCAGTGAATCACACAGTGTATCTCCTCTGAGAAAATGATGAGACGAAGTAGTTGGTACAAGAAGCAATTGGGAAATCCACTGAACATTCACTTTGCGAAGACTTATGGTTCCTTTAGCATTCTCATAGTCACAGAGAGCAGACTGAGCATCCTTGTAATGTTTACTTAACAAAACGCAACTCTGCCCTGTGACAAAAATAAATATACAAGCGCATGCTTTTCCAAAAACCTGAACCCACTAAATTACCGATATTATCTAGAGTTGCAAGCAGAAGAAAAAGCATAAACAGTACCTTGTAAGGTAGGATTTGAGCATATCCCAACACAAACAAAAGGATTATGTTTTGGACACAGTGTAGGTGCCCAGGCCACTTTTCTGTATTGAACAGGAGCTGTTTAGGCAGGGAGCCAGATAGACCGGATCAGGCCAAGAAAAGCTTCCAGTKAGCTTTGTTTTATTTACTTGCTCAGACTGTACTCTACAGTTTGAAATAAAAGAGTGCACAGGTGTATTATACCTGTTCAACGAAATACCATGCCCCCAGTCATTCATTGTAATGCAGAACAGTTTTTCTCACTACAAAACCCCCAGAGGCAGCTGCAGGTTGTAGCTGCACATAGCTCTCTAGGTCAGCTAACATTCCTCCTCACTTTTATGAGCTTTGGCCAGTCAAGAGCAAAGCTCAGGCTTTTCAGATGAGGTACTGACATTGTGTTTTGTCTTGTGTGGACAAAAAAAATTACAACACGATAATGTACAGCCTGAGGAAGATTTTCACACACAAATCAGGCAGGATAGCCAAGCTTAAATTGGAAAGTAATAAACCCTTAAGCTATTCCAGTATTCCTCCAAAACTCCCACCAGAGTTTTTCAAGAACTCAGATGACTTCTTGCAATCTGCCTACTTTAGCAAAGGGAAGAAGTGAACAGGGAGATGGAAACACAAGATCAAACTGAAGTTGGAGCCAGAGATGCAGTCCTAGTGAGCACAACGCACCGAGGAGAGGACAAGTTGAGCAGGGTGAGGGCAGGGTAAGATTTCTACAAGCTGTTTGTAACACAGTCTCTGTGAGATGTGGATTGGTGAGATAATTCACATCAGCTGAACCCAGAAGTGGAATTCAGTGGCCTAAAAACAGGCACCTACCACAAAAGCAAATATAAAGTATCCTGACTGCTCTCGAGAAGAGTTTCAGGCAACTACAGGTCTTTTCTGTTTGCCACACCTTCCAGCCCCATGTGGATATCTCAGGTACCCTACAGGATCAAACATCTGCATCTAGGCCACTGAATTTCCTTCCATGTTTTGCAACAATGTTTTAAAGTAATTCTCATTTTGACATATTTTTTGAATATTTGAACAGCTTGCTTTAGAAAAGCTTTGGAAAGTCTTGCTGAGTATTTATTGTCCAAGGAAATTGTAAAATGCACATTCTTTTCAAAAACATAGCTGTAGGTCTTGTACAACTTCCTCATTTTAGCAGTTGATTCAAGTGGAAAAAAAAATACTAACTTTATCACAAGGATTTTGATTCCACTGGGAGAGTTAGTGACACCATGAACATATGCTATCACTTGAATACTCCCCAGTCCTGCTGCTACAACAACCAGGCTTTTAAAATAGCTTTCAAAAGCAAATTCCGGTGAAGATGGGGACTGCATTCCCCTTACTCCAGGTTTGAAAATGAAGCACATTGGAAAACAAGGGCACAGAGCCAAAGCTACTGTTACCAGGTCATTAATGCAGAAAGGCTTTTATTTTTCGTGGTTGTTGTTAAACATGGCGTAGCAAACCCTAAGGCTCCATGTGCTCTAGCCCTGCACACATACCCCTGTGCCATCTGTAACACCCACACACCTCCTGTGCTACGTCTCCAATATCCTACATCATACGTCTTCTGGAGGAATCATACCTAGCAACTCAGACATTCACCATTAGGACGACTGGGCTGCCTCAGTAACAGTGCTGTGAGTCATGGCTTTCTCAGTGCCTGAATCATTTGAACAGTTGCAGAGACCGATACTGCTCTTTGGGAATAGATTCCCACTACTTCACAGTGCAGCTTTGTGCTTTTCACTGTGCACATCGATTTGAAGGGTCTGCAGAAAGGGACAGGTTGGCCCAGCATACAAGGAATGTGTCTCATATACTTGGCTTTTTCTGAAAGAAACAGTATCCAGTGAGAGTAGGAAGGTCCAACTCTTACTCTTCATCATTTACTATACCAGCTGGCTGACGTCATTCCCAAAAAACACCACATCTGAACAGCCAGGTTAAGAAAGGATGGAATTGACAACCCAAGTGGATTTTTAAAACAATGCAGTAAGCGGTATCTAAGTCTTGCCAAATAGGCACATCATCTCTGGTCCTGACAGCCCATTGACATTTTACACTGAAGTATTGGCCTGTTGCCATAGTAAGAATGGGAAAAACTGAAACTTTGAAAACACGTAAAAAATTATCTTAGGTCTGACCATCCTCCAGTCTAATGAAACAAAATGTTTTGGCAGTATCTACTTACAGATTAGCCAAAAGGTTCCCTGGCAGCTCAGATATGCCTTGGCCCCTTTTGTCACCTCTACAAGATCTCAGCAGCTCCAGGGTGTCAGCAGGAGGGATCCTTCTGAAAGGTACCAGTTGAAACTTATCAGGGAGCCCCAGGATATGCTGTCTTGCATTTTGAGTGGATTAGACATACAATACTACGGTGTCTGACAGCAAGTTTTCAGTTACAATGGGGCAATTTCTAGTTAAGATCAGCCACTGTCTGATATGTACATGCAGATACAAGAAAAATGCACATAAAATTATATGTATTTATAGAGAGAGATATAAAAATGATCCACACACATACATGAAAGACTGTTTTCCATTTTATAAACTCTAAAACAACACATACATGGGCAAGCCTTGATTAAGAGCCTGGATATAACACTGGATTTATAAAGGGTTTTAGGTAAAAGTCATGTTGAATATTTTGGAACCAAATCCCCCTCCAAGCCACACTAGCACCAATGTAATAKCAAAAGAGTTATTTGTATTGTGCAAGAGCTAGAGGAAAGAATGGCTCTCTAGGTTTCTTCGCCTGAGTGAAAAAAASTAAGCATAGCAGATCTCGGGTGAGTTTCTCTGCTGCAGACACATCTTGCATGCCTATATGCATGGAGATTTCTCTGCATCCTTGCACTAGATGAAACAGATCCTGATGCCCATGATAATGTTTTTTACAGATTTTTAAACACTGTAATCACAGTTGAAATAACAGAGCTACATGTTCATCCTTTTAATGAAAATAGTTTTGGGGGTTGTTCAGGGTTTCACAGCATTATAAAAAATCCTTTGCCCACTTTTACCAGCGAAATAACTCACTGGTAAAATTTTGCAGTGTGGCAGCCATAAGAATCATTTAAGAATCTATGAGAACATACACAGTACATTTGCTATAACATATTCATACTTGCACACACAGACCTAAAGGAGTATGTACCTCTGAAAAATTCCCCTTGATTTCACTGAAGTCTTCACTTCAGTGAAGTCCTCACGATGGTTGCCTTTGCATCTTCTCAAGGGAAAAAGAGTAGAGCCTCAAGGAGTGGGGGTATCAGCCCAGACTCTGTTGTCATCATTTGGTGGGGGTCCTCCAAGTACAGGAAACTTGAGAGTTCTCTGGCTCTGAGGGGTGTCACACACAGAGAGAGATTGCTGGTTACAGCCTGCTGCGGTCCCAGAGACCTTAAAGGGTCTCGCTTAAGACTGCTGTTTATAGGGCCACAAGAGGCTTTTGTCATAGTAATTTTCCATCTCGGTTGCAATTTGGGTTGATAACTTTCTTTGAAAGTTCAATCACAAAAATGTTTTTCCACTTGGATTGTTATTCAGGCAAGAAAAATGAGTTCCCAAGCCTGTCAGTTAAAAATCAGGAGCTCATTAGACAGCACTAGCTCCTGGGAGAAGACAGTGTTTCTGAAAATTTCAAGAGAAGCTTAGCCCTGGTGCTGTTCATCAAAGCCAAGGCCTAACGAGCATTTCTGGGATCAGAGTGCAACTGGGAGAAAGGGTCAGGGAGGGGGTGCACCAGCACAAGGCAATGGCAGTGATGCCCATTTTTCATCAGTTAAACATGGTCACATGAGTGGAGAAGAAAGAAAGGAAGCACTGGCTACCTCCTTCTTATTTAGTCCCTCAGAAATAGAGCCACCTGCTACATGCATGGGTGGAAGCCTGCAGAACAAAGGTAAAATTTCAAGTGCTGGTGCCACTGCCTCTCCTTACTAGCAGAGACCTTGTCCAGGCTCCACAAGTGGGCTTCTCCAGCAAGGGCTGTGCTGGAGGAGCTGCTCAAATTCAGATGATGAATTTTCAACCCCTCCACCAACGTACTGTTCCAGGTAATCATTTATTTGGTTTTTACCTAATGTTGGTCTGTCATAACCTTAGGGATGAGATTCAACCCTTTGTTCAACTACTGCCTCCTATGAAATAGCCTGGGGTCATATCCTTTATATGCAGCCTTGTTACTTCCATGGTGATATGTGCTGCATGGAATTCAGCATCAGAATAATTGGGAGAGGATTTGGGCATGGTAATACAAATAAATCGCACTGTATGCCTTATTCTTTCTCCATTGGTTACAGCAAACAAACAAGATACCAGGCTTTCAGAAGAGGAAAAAGAACATTCTCATTCCTTGCTATTCAAACAATTTCATTTTCTATAATGTAATGGAAGATTAACTCGGCCAACAAGGCAACAAATTCATTAATCTGTAGTTTCATGGCTAGAAAGGAAATAGCAGCCACTTCATATACTGCAATTGGTCAATTTAATGGGAGAGACTTAACCAAAGTGCTCAATGTACCCAAAATCTATTTTATGCAATCACAAACAAAAGAAGACAATTCCACCCTGAGAAAAGTAGATGGGACCCACCAACCTTTCTCTCTCTAGTCTAGCCTACAAGAGGGACAAAGTCTTTACTGGAATGCCTCACTCTTCTTGCGAACTACACTCTTTGGTATCCATTCTAGGAATTTAAAAATTACATTTGGCTTAATTGAGGTTTTTTGTATCCAAGTGCCATTTAAGAATCTGAGCCCATGTGATTTTATTTTTCAAAAATCACAGTACAATTTAGTACAAAAAGACAGTTCCTTCTTCGAAGTCAAAAAAAAATCTGAAATCCATTTCAAGTAATAGGAAAGTAGAAAAACTTAACATTGGCATTGTCTAATACTTGTTATAAAGCAAAGAGCAAAGATTTTTTTTTAAAATTTTGATAACACAATACTGAGCCCAGTAGCCATATAATAGTACTGTAAATATAGGATAATCGAYAATCTGAGTAAAATGTAACCCCAGGATAATTATGCACTTCTCTATATCTTTAAAACAAAGCCTTATCGTCACATCTAAAAAGTGGAAGTTACATGGTAATTATTCTTTGAATTACTTCGTAACTGGTAGTATAATTATCAAGTAATCTGCATGAAAATAATTAGGTATTTACATAGTCTTTGCAATGTAATTACAGAGTAGTTGGCTGATTATGCAGCATGTGCCTTGTAACAGAAAGTGATACCAGAAAGACAAAAAAAACCTATAAAAATACTTTCCATTTCAAGCAAAATGAGTTAAATCTGAAAATTAATTTCTCTGCATTTTGTGTGAATATGTGTGTGTCTCAGTGTACACATACATGCCTCTGTGTGTGCATTAGATGGAAAGCAATAGAAACAGAAGTGTACAAATCATGGCAGTTTCCTCAGTGGAAGATTTCTTGTGAAGTTGATAATTTCCCAAGTCATAAACTTCTCTCAGAAGACAATAAGAATTTCTTCCATAATTCACAACTGCACTCTTCTCTCCATCTAACAAGCCCATCTGCATTCACAGATGCTTCATAAGTTGGTATATACAATATAAGGATACAGTGACTGTTTAAAAACAATTACTCTGGCTGACTTTTACTCTGATTAAGTGTCACCTGAAAAAAATGAATTCACGGCATACTTTTTTTTTTAATTTTAAAGACATTATGAATTATTTCTTTTAGGTTTAATAAAAAATATGGTAGTGGCAATAGTTCACTTTTGTTGTGAACAAGGCAGCTCAATAATTGATTTTGAGCTCTTATACATCTGCACCTTCTGCTCTAGATGCACAGTTCTAGTCATATTCAATTATCAGATGCAGACTGTGCAACAATGGAGATTATTTCTTAAGTAGAAAGTCATTATTTGGTAATAATTTGCATTAAAATAGCCATACAGTGTGAATAGAATGTAAGTGCTTGAAACATTATAAATATATGGTCATGAAGTAAGTTATAAACGGAAAGGAGTAAGAACATTCCTTGAATATTACAGACAACAAACAAGCATGACCAACAGAAAAAAAATTCTGAGGAAGCAATCATTATTTTTACAGTTTACCCCTTWTTGTTTTCTTCTAGATAGTTTTAGCCTCTGTTTATCTAGGCCAACCCCATCTGTGTCCATCCATATTATGAAATCAATAAGAAATTTCTTTTCCTGTGGATTTTTAAGGCCGTTGACCCTTTATGATTATCTAGGTTGACTTTCTACATAAGAGCAAACAGCTTATTCTTGTGTCTGATCTAAACTGATGTCTCAGAGAGCTCTCCTTTAGACGAACAATAGTTTTTCCTATGTTTGTTTGTTTGGTCTTTACTAAGGGAATTCCCCACTCTTCTTAAAATGAAATTGCCTAGATGAAATATTAAATACAAAATTGAATAAGGATTTCTATCTACTTTTTTTTTCCAATCCAGTAAATAATATAGTCTGATGGGAACTATATAAATGAGTTTCTCAAATGAATATATAAAGCTCAACTCATTTMATTATTTTGAATATCTGAATGATTCCCTAATGAAATATTCCAGTAAAAATACATGCTTAAACTTTCAGTGAATAACAAACACGTGAGATGCACCTCACATGTTTGGAATGAACTTTTCCTGCTGTAACAAGAACGTGTTTCAAGCTGACTAAGWGTGAGAGTTCATGTTTTCCTTCAGTGCTCAGCTTAATTTCACATAGAGGCTGAGGGTCGCTGATAGATGGGACTGACACTCAGGTAATCTCTCATATGTAATACTTGGAATTTGAGTGTGACAAGATTCATCTATATTTTCAAAACTTACTTTGCGTCAGAACTGTGGCATTTACATGGGTCAGAATCTCATCTGCTACCTTTTTTTTGATGAAAATGTGTAAAGAAAAAAGTGCAGATCTACTTGCTTATTAGTATGCCCATTAAATTGGTCGATAAATGGGAGTGAGTTAACCAAAGAGTTTGAAAGTTCGGCCCACAGCTATCAAATGCCTTATCTTACCAATAGAAGTAAAATGGATGACAAGAATAGTTAGCTGGCTTGTATTTTCTGTATCATTTGAACAGCAGAGGAAAGTACACACAGCCACTTTAAGAAACAAATTTCATTGCAGATGTCTGAAATGGATCTGAACATGATTACCTTGCTGTGTCATTAAAAAACTAAAGTTCACAGCAAATACCAGTGTCTGCTAGGTTGTAAGTAAAAAAAAAAAAAATTTAAAAAAAGGGGGTTAATTCAGAAAGACCACAAAAAAAAAAAAAAGAAAGAAAAATCCCATAGGTCAAATTGAGCTGAGGCATCTGTAGAGGAACTGAACTCAGCACCGAGTTTTAAGCGCAGTAGGGGAGGGAATGGGACACATCAYCTCCCTTGTGCTACAGAGACTCCATTCCCCATAACTGACTGTGATCAGAGCTTGTCCAATATATAAGGAGGCTTTTTTTTATTTAACATTCCAGGGTGTCACCATGATGAACCCTACAGAGAAGACACATTAATGGCAGCTATAAAGCTTTATAAATGTGTTATTAGGAAGCTGTGGAAACCTGAAAACAAACAAAACTTTTTCAGATAATAGACCTTGTGAGTTAGCTGGTGACACTAAGGAGTTAACAATACCGACAAGAAAAAAAGACTCTGATTCACAGCATGATCAGTATTTTAAGCTCCAGACAACATTGAAATATGTCCATACAAGTTTAAGCCATCAAGTTCCATTTCTGTTAGACAGGAGTTTTTAAGAGCTATTTCCACTTGATTCAATTGATTTACATGATAAACAGTGCCTGAGGTATGACCAGCCACTGTCTCATTTTCCAGCCTACACTGAGGAACCCAAGGCCCTCAACGCCTATATATTTTTACTCCTTTGTGTTTCTTTTTTTTTAATTTATATTTCTCTGTTAATTTCTGAATTACTATGGTTAGTTAGTACAAGCCAGAGTCATTAATGGGCAGCAGGTCACATAAGGCAAGTTCTTGCATGCCGCATAGCAGGTTAAATTGCCCTCTTACTCTCCAGGACAAGCCTGAATGGAGACTCCACAGGAGCACAATTGGAGTTAAGAGCTCTGAATGCTCTTCTATGGCAAATGGCAGTAGTCTGACCCTGCAGGACTCTCTCTCTTGCAGCAAAGTGTGATAAAACAAATGCCTCTCTGATTAGAGGAATTAGTGCTGCCTCATCTCCTGTGCTTCTGTGTCTCAGTCCTCGGAGCCAAGTACTCTGCGTCAGGTGCAGACACACTGTGGCTGGGAGCCAAGACCTTGAGAGGTCTAGCAGACTTTTTCCCACCTGCCCTATATAGTTCAGAAGCTCCCAAGTTACATAACAGCAGTTGCTTCCCAGTTGCATAGCTTCCCTCCGGTTTAGAAGGGCTCTGCTCTGTCCTTAGAGAAGGCACACTTGCTGTGACCAGAGGATCGTGAGAAAAGCAGCTGTTTCAGTTTGACATGCAGACAAGGCAGGCAGCTGCAGTGTTCCATGCCCCCTGTTTCAAAGAGATGTTTCGAGCACTGAGAAAGTTTTTATCACCAAGGGATGTCTAAGAAGATGTGAACTCACCTGGAAGCCTTTTCTTCAGTCGGGTCACCTAGAATGTCTCCCCCCTCCACTAGTCACTGTTTTCACACTCTTTCAAATGTAATTGTCTCAGCGATTACAGCTTTCCACCCAATGAGATAGCAGGCTGGAGAGCACTAGAGTTGAATAGGCTTTTATTGGATGTGTCTGAGTAAATATGGTTTAAGTGGCTTCTGGAATGTAAGATCCTTCTCTGGATCAAGTCATGGTAATTGACTGCTCATCAGCAATCATTAATACTGGATCAGGTCTCATAACTACACCATTCATCAGTTTTCACACTGACTTTATGTTCATTTAATACTACACCTGTGCATTAAAAAGCTCATATAAAGCCAAATATTGAAGCCAGGTGAGTATTCTAATTGCTTTTTTTAACGTGATTCATTTATACACCTTCACAATAAATGCTTTCAAGTGCCAGGTTAGCCATGTACAGGATATTGCAAACCATATTCAGTCTTTCTGTAAAACAAAGACTACTCCACCAGAAATCCCTCCACTTAAGCCAAGAATTTCAGCAGTCTCCTTTCTTTGAAAGTACTGTATGTATTGCTAATCTCCAACCCCAGAATTAAATTAAAAGAACAAGTTTTGGTTCAGTCTTTCACTTTCCCCAAAAGCCACTTAGCCCAAGTAAGCAAATGCAGTTTTTCTTTATGAGCTCTCTTCTACCCACAGCGCTCCACCCCACGCCTGGCTCGTGTTCCTGGCCACTGTGTTCTCCAACAGGGATGTGTACTCACAGTTTTATAGTAGCCTTGTATAGGAAGAGGAAAAATTCAGGAGCTAATTATACTCAGAAGCCACCATTAATATGACATAAATGCTGTGCCTCAAAACTAAAAAATGAGAAAAATTACAAAAAATTTCACCCTCCGCTAGGAAATCATACTTTGTCTAATTCTTTTGTAAAAAAAATTCATCAAACACAAAGCATTTTTGAAAAAATACTCAGGAATTGTACCTCCCTGTTTAGGGTACAACGAAGAACTACTGACTTTCTCTAGACTCTTAATCTTCAGAAAACATCATGCACCTTACCTATCATAGTTTAATTAAAATCTTTCTCCAAAGTGCATTAAACCAAAAAGTTAATTTAACAAGCATATCTAAGGCACTGAAACTGTAAAGCTGAACAAAGAGAAAAGAAAAAAAGCCTAATGAACAACTGGGAGTGAATAAAGAAAACTACAGAAATGGCTAATGTTCAATCTGGGACAGGGTGTGATATTTAAAATAAACAAAAGTGCCACAAAAGAATTCCTACCTGCATGCACTTCCAATAGCTGACTCTGCTGATACTTGCTGGTTTTGTAAGTGTTGGCTTTCTGAATTCGCTGATAAGGCTGAGTTAGGAATTTTGCACAGAAGGGTGAGATACAGGCATTTCCAGCTGTAYCCGTCAGATGACAGATTTATGGAGATACTGCATTTTATTGCAGTCTCGTTTATGATTTGGCCATACAATGTGCACAGAGATTATTGTCATGTAACAGGCTGGTGGCTTTTTCTTCTTGCCCTCCTAACAGGTGTTGATCCTGCTGGAGACACAAAGTGATGACTCTCTGCAGCAGATGGGGCTTCTGAAGTCTGTGCCATTTGTACCAGGGGTACAAGCCTCTCTGGAAGACAGACTTTGTGCTGAGCTCTTCTCAGGGAGGCACATACCAGCTAGGTCTGTCTGTGGAGTCTTGAGTGACCTAGAATGTCTCTTATTTTGGTAATAATGATGGAGAATAAAACGATTCACAAAAATTGAACACAGGCAAACTGTGCTGCAGGAAGCCTAAAACCCTGAATATTTTTATATTGTATTCCAGAGGCATTTCTACATGTTGTCGCTCTTAGAGGTCATGAGTGTCAGGATTAGGTGTACTTATCAAACCAGTATAAATTCACTCTCTTTGATTTGGCTTGATGTGCCTGTTATTCAAAAAGTCGTTGCTTGCTGTTGTTCATTTTTCAACTCACTATCTTTACTTTGTGTTACAATTGCAGGATAACTGGCTCTTGCAGTAATTCAATTTGAGAAATGCATTAGAATTTGCTTTTTCTCAGTAAGCCAGTGTCACTAGAACAGCATGCTTCAAACACACTGCACACACACCCTTCGTATTTTCCCCCAATAGTTTATTTCTATGACACAGCCAACGCCAATATTACATCCAAGAGTGAAGAATTCTGTGATGATACATACATATGAGATCAGACCTTGTGCACCAAGGTTAGTTGCTCTAAACTACCAGCAATTCAGAGACAGTGATAAGTGCTAAACTGCTGTGGGACTTCCTTCCCAGTATTAATAACATAAGTGGACTTTTGCTTTTCAAAACAACTTTTGGCGCTTTTTTTTAAAGGTCACAAGGTCTTCTGACAACATCTCTAAGCTSGCCATTCCAGTCTGTCCCATCTCTGCCAATATTATTATATTTATTACCTCCTTTCCTAAATAGATACACTCTTTGTCCAAAATTATCCACTTTCATGCTTTCATAAAATTATTCAATTAAACATATGAAAACCTGCAAAAAGCTTACAGGAATCAAAACTGGAGTAGAGGTAACACCAATTAAAAAGCATAAATTCTCAGACAGAAATAGAAGTTATGTTATTGTCTTCATCCAGTAGCACTCTGATCTTAATGATTTTACCTTTATTTTTTGCTTTTGCTTTCCTTTTTCTTCTGTGTTTTCACATTCTGTTGATTACTGACCATCAAAAGTGGTTTTTAAGTTCCCAGCAGAGAGAAAAAAAGATCAATTCTGAATTTGTCTTTGAGAGGCACAAGTGATATGTTAGGAACTTCACAAAAGCATCCTAAGCTACATGGAAGACACTAAAAAACTTCCAGGGGATCTAATTCGAGTGTCTTTGAAGTAGTTCAGCTTCTACATATATTCATCACTAAGCTTAGTCATATATCTTTTGTAGACTAGACTAACTTGTTAAGAGTCTCTCATATAGCTTAGGCACTGTCTGCACTTTATACTGGATTTTCTTACACCAATAACAAATGGAGAGCCCTTACTAAAAGGGCATAACACTGCTCATGAAAAATTCTGGGGGAAAAAATATGACTGATTACTTTATCCTAAGGACTGAAGACATTTCAGAAATCTCTGCTTTTGTAGAACCAACTGGAAAATAGACCGTTGGTTTATATTTCTTGCTGCTGTTGATATGCAATATTTCAGTGAAATTTGTGGCCAAAATTTAAGATTTGGAAAGCTTCAGCCACCTTAGGCTGAAAGTCACTGTGTGAATATGCCTCTTTAAGCTGCAAGCTCCTGTGATAGTTCTGCTTGGTAAATGTATAGCACAGAGCCAAGGAAAAGCATCGCTGAATGGTATGGCTGCACAAAGGTACTCATTTGTGGCCAGTGTTCTGACGACATGAAGGTGTAGGATTTTTGCAGAAAGAACTGCTTAACTCAAGTTCTGGAAAACAACATTATTGCTAAAAAGCAACCATGACTCTTCTTTGTAAGGGTTTATAAAAGAGCAGTCTCTAAACCAGAGTGCAAAATGCTTCTCCTATCTCCTCATTTTCCCAAGTGTGTCCTGGGTACAGTCCTATTACATCTTCTTACTCTTCATTTTAAGCAAGAAAAAACACCCATGAGTTTGATAAATCACAAGTTTCTCTAAACGTATCTTACTAGAGCCAGCACATGGACAGTTAGGTGACAGTCCAGCAGGAGAACAGTGAGAATTTCTTTAACTGTGTGCAGTCTTCCTTCTGTCACTGGCCAATTGCTCTCACCATGGTGTTATCCCTTATTGCACTGATGTATTATATTCTGAAGAAAATATTGTAGTATTCTGTCAATACAGCACATTCCTTCGAACTCAGTGTATTGTTTTGGTAAATAAAGTACCTAATGCCTCACCCCTTTTCCATTTGTGCACAAATTGATTTTTTCATCGATTCCTCAGAATTTCCAATAGTACTTCATTGCAATCACTCAACCTACAATGTATATTTTGAGATAAAAATCAAACTTGAAACTAAAAAAAATCTTGAGTAACCTTCTTGTCACCTACAAATAATTACACCTTTTTTTAAGTTTTAATGGATAGCTTCATGAAAAAACCCAGACTGTTTAGCATGTGACTTACTTCATCAAAGTCATTTTATTTTGCATTAGAAAAAACAAAGCTGATCCTACATAGTTATTCATGCAAAATACTTCACACTTTCTTAAGAAGAAAAAAAAAAAAGGAAGGTGATTACAAAGAATACTGTTGCCAGGAAAACAAAATAAAATTTAAAAAAATAACTTGCAAGGTTCCAGAGAATACATAACACTTGGAAGACACTAATAACGCTGGTCAGTGCTGAACACAAAGTATCTTCTTAAATGGGAGTCAAAGAGACCTCCCAGTCACAGGCTACATTGCCACAGTCGTCCTTTGGTGTGATGGATAACTGTAGTTACCAGCTGGATAACCTATTTGCGGCCTGGTGGAGGCCTTGGCCAGGGGAAACAGAAAGACTGGCTCTGCCCTTGAAGGAAAGGCTTCAGAGACCAAAAAAGCAACAGGATTCTTGGGACAAGAAGTAAAACAAACAAAACAACAGAGGCAGGAATGAGATCAAAAGGTCTAAACAGAAGTACAAGATGAGACAAGAACAGACGTCTGGACAGCAGCCACATTTCTGCAAAACAATTCTTAGCAGACAGTGGAGGGAGACTCTACCCACATTTGCACGATGAAGTCGGTGTCACAGCTGCAGAGTCAGACCCAGAATACACGGGGAGTGGAGAGGTAGGGCGTGGGAGGCAGGGAGACAAAGAGGTTGTGCCATGTCGTGTGATATAGTTGTAAGCAGCCAGATGTACAACCCAGTCAATTCAAGCAAGAGCTGCAGGCATCTGTCAAAGCGACACCTCCCCCACGGAGCTTCCTCCTATCTGGCTGACGGATGGCGTCAGAGTTGCCAAACGTATTTGTTCATGAGTAGAAGGGCAGCACCAAAAGCCATGCCTTATTAACCTCCTCAAACAATTTGATCCAAACCTATTTCCAAAAGCGTGTGGGGTAGAATAATCTAGACACAAATAGTTTTTCTTCCTAAATATCCAGTGTTCCTTTTGTCTGTCACTTTAACATCAGAGCACCAGACTTCCTAAATAAATCTGAACAACCCAGAATAAAGTCAAATTCTGAGGTGTCTGGGCAAAATATTTTAATTTCTCAAAATCAGCAGAAATGTGATGGGTCATTCTTTCTTTAATGTCAGAGAATGCAGTGGAACAGGCTCCTTTCCTAATCTCCAAGGGAAAATTTCATCCTCTAGTCTATTACAACTTCTCTGTGGCTGTTACCAAGGAGAATTAAGAGAATAAGTTCACGACATGATTCCCACAGATACTCAGAGAGTCAAAAAGATAATGGAARAAAGACTCCAACACTGAGTATCTGACCAATCATACTAATTACATGACATATTATATATAAGACCTGTACATGGACTGTCTGATCATTTGACCCTGATGTTTAAATGATATTGATAAAAGGAGTGTATTTTAAGGGGGTCAATATAGCAAATCCAAAACATTTGTATCCTTCCTGGGAACTGAGTTCAAGAGGGTGTATAATTCACCAGACCATTTGATTCTTTTATTGCAAGGAGGGAAAAAAAAGATAATTCCTACTTGTCCATTCTGAAAATAAGAAGACAAAATAAAGATTGGACTATAAGAATATATCCCAAGAGGCRTTTGGAGCAATTTTCCTTAAAAAGGACAATCATTCAAGGGATTACAGATTGTCGCTTCCCTAAGTCCTCCCACTGAGACAATATTCTTTCGGCAAACTCACATGTTCTTGTTCATTCATATTTGAAGCTTTAGTGCCATTGACTGCTCTTGCTTTTTTGGGGATTAACCTGACTTCAATGAGGTGAGCTGGTGCTCTGCAGGCTTAGAGCACAGAGCCTGAAATGTATTTCAGGACCAATATAACTTCAGTCCATAACTACACAACCCTGAACTGTCATAGCATTTTGTTTCACAGCGACTTCCACAGAGAACAAGTTTTTAGAATAGGCATCACTAGGCAATGGGTCAGAAGTATGTTTATCTCCCTGAATTGTTCAAGCTTTCCAAACAAGAGAAATTGATAATTTGGGTTTCTGAATGAGGCTTAGCCTCCTTGGAAGCTGAGCTATGAAAGCCTATCGCCATGGGGTACGCTTTCAAAGAGTCACGTGAGGGGTTTAACAGGGTGGCTTCCATGTACTATTCAAAAGCAAAGGCCAGCCTCTGCATTTTCARCTGAGGAGCGTTGGCTAAAAGCAAGGAGTAAATGTGTATATGTACATACCTATAGATATAATTTTTTGTTGGTGTTCCTTTATATATTATGTCCAAATTTCTTCACTTTTCTGGAGTCATTCATATCCACTGGCTGCAAAGGAAGCAATTCTTTCTCAAGAAAGGGATCTGGTCTGGTAGGAAATGACTTGAGGGCATTCCCTACCCACTCCTAGACGATTTTGTGAGTAATCTATAATTAAAATGACTGTTACCTTAGATATCTAAAAACACCTTTCCACACACATATGTCACATTGCCACAGACATATGCCAGTGGCCATATATTCTATGATTATAGATAGACTTCTTTCACCTAAACCCTAATACTTTTAAAATGACACTTTGTATGAATTTCCTGGGGTTTTAGCTTTAGTTTGGTAAGAGAAAAGAATAATAGGCACTCCTTTTACAGAAAAAAAATGTATGTTAGTAAACTAAATCTAATTTATATTCCTTGTTTCTCATCTTAGGTTATTGAAAATGTTATATTTATTTTTATAAATACAAATCTATCTTTAGATAGATTTTTAGAGTCTGGAAGTCAAAGAAGGCACTTAAATCAAGATTTGGAAACCTTACTAAATGAGTTTTTATATTGAAAATCTTTCTATACTGTGTAACCTTTTTTATTAGAAGTTTAGATTGTTTATTTGGGAGATCAAAAGCTTTTCAAAAATGTGTTTTTATGTTTATCCACATGATTAGCTCTCCTGATTCCAGCAGAGAATATACTTCTATTTTAGAGCCAATCTTTGGGAATTTACATTTGTTCTAAAAGTCTTATCCAAAGCATTTAATATCTGTAATTACTAAGCATCTTCTGTGGGATTCAGATCAAATTCTCCATTCTGGTTTTCCTCTAGTGAATTCCGGCTTCTGAAACACATTTGTATATGTATTGAAAGCAAACATTTAACAAGATGGGAAAATAATTATAAAAAATTTGGAAGTCTTATTAAATTTTTGAGTGACTTCTCAAACAGATTGACTTTCTGGACAATATATACCTTTAAAAAAGGAAAAAATACTTTAAAAAAATAAAAAGAAAAGACAAAGAAAACCAAACTCAAAGAAACTATGAAATTACTGTAATTTTTAAAAAAGTTAATTGGTAATAGAATGAATAGCTTCACTTAGGCAGTGTTCTTCTTCACACAGGATGATTATAGGTCACTAGTATACATTCTTGTGAAGACTAATGAGCAGTGTTATTTCAAAACAAATTTGAATGAAATCAGAATATATCCCACAATATTTTAGTGCTTACCACAGTGACAGATTTTCCTACTCGCAGTCAGGCAAATTTGCAGCACAGGCTGAATTACATCCAAGTTTGGGCCAGGAGGAATGCAAGGGGGTGGGTGTTTTTACCTCGCCCTCTAGCCCACAACTTTCTCAGGAAGAAAAAAAAAAAACAACAAAAACCAGCCTCACGTTATGGTTAAAAGAGACAAATCTTGTATGGGTAAATACATTCTCCATTTGTTGCGTTCATCTGCTTCAACATTCTTTCATTAATTGGAATTCTGGCAAGCAAATTCTGTGCTTCTTACCTTCTTCTATATAACAAGACATTCTAGAAATAAAAGCCTGTGAGAAGTTYTATTATCAATGTTCAAATTAATCATATCTTCAAATGGTTGGCTTTATAGCTGTAGAGTGCTAAAATCAGTAAGGGTTCAGACAATACTGCAGTTTAGAAAATTTTCTGAACTTCAGTTCAGCTGTCATAACAAAYTTAGTGTGTTCTTTATCCACAGCAAGTATAAGGTAATTTTGCATTAACCCAGGGCTGAAGAAAGTCAGACTAAGTTTAAACTACTTCCTTTCTCTCTCACACTTACGGTGTGCTCTTGAAAATCCATGTGCAGTAACTCAGTCATGCTTTCAAGAACTAAGATCATACACAGGGGTTTTGATTATAATATTGTTTCTTGCAAAACAATCACTGGGAACAAATTGAAGAAAGAGGTAAGGTCTTCTCCGTATGCAAAAGAAAATTCCAAAGATATGTTAACAAGGTACTAGGCAACAAATATGAGTGGTATACAGGAGTTATTTATATTTAAAATGCCAAAGGGTTCCTATATGCAAGGGTGCTATGCACCCTTACAGCTAATTAAAGTTATGATCCATATAGAAATAGTTTCACATCAGAGAAATTAGTTTACCAGCCAGTGAGACAGAATTGCAGATCCCTTATATAATAATAAGGGATAATAATCTCTATARTAATCCTTTAGATAATTTCCATTGCAAGCAGAAGACAGCAAACATGATCTGTTTTCTCTAAAGTATATGAAAATATCTTGTACAATAAAAATTAATGTAATCACATGAATAGCATCCACCAGCTCTGAAAAGGTATCACCATCCAGTTAGTTTGGATGCTGCTTGCCCATAGAACAAAGGCCATTCCTGATTTAAATGGCAAGGAACTTCTAGGCCTTACATGTGCTCAAACTAAGCAGAGGGCCAGTGAGAAAACGCCAAAATTAACACACTCGAGACTAACACCTACACTGCAATTCACTATCACATGCATGTTTACATTCCTTCCACTCAATTTTGTTTCATCTCTCCCTTTCAGTTGATTAACTCACTCTCATCCACCACACACTGGAAAAGAAACCAGTTCTTTTACAGCTGCTGAGAAAGATTAAAATGTTTAGAGCAAGACTATGAAATTAACAGGTTTTTAGTGTCAATTACTAATGGACTCTTGTCCTGAAGAAAACTACCAACTCTGTTTCTGTTTCACATGGGATAATAAAACCCATAGTAAACCCGATCTCCTGAAGTTAGTTTATCTTGGATTATAATTTGAATCTTTAATGGCTGAAACAGTTAAAGGAAGTAGATATTACTTGTTATTCCATTTATAYGCTGAGTACACTTTGGAAAAATTCTATACCATATGATTATGTATACCAAAATATAAAAATTATAGATGGTGTTTCCATATGTTTTCATAATTATATTCAGTTTATTATCAAGCTTTAAAGTAGGGTTATATACTCTCCTTAAAATGTTTGTTAGAGCATATAAAAATAACTCTTTATGAACTTGTTAGGCACACACTCAGCCATTGCTGGTCCTAGTGCATACGTTCATAAAAAACCATTGAATGTGTGTTTAATTTATTTGATTTTGGCGGATTAAAAGGCAAAATTCTGACTTGACTAGATTAAATCATAGTMCTCAGTTACTGCTCCAATACTGTTGCTCCTTCCAAGAAAACAACCTTGTGCCTTGGGAATGGTGGATACAGCCAGAACATCTATGACCTGTGGTTGTTTAGAAACCATGATGAATATATGAGGTTTTTTCAGCTTATGAAGAAGAAATAATATGCATGCCAAACCACCACTGAATCATTAGTAAATCCCTAACTCCAAGGCTCCCATCTTGACTAGAAAGAAAAGAAAATCATTGGGAGCTATTGCACAAAAGTACGTGTCAGGCTGCACATATTTTGAGAGCAGGAGTGATGAGAGAAAGCATGTGGGGGGGGTARGAATGAGGGAAATGAGAGGAGATGGGTCTGCATGTTGCAAATCATAGTTTGGGGCATGAAGCAGATTTCTGAAAGACACTGTTAATGCTGCAGCTTTTTTTTTCTCCATATAATCAACTAACATTTAAAAGCCAAAAGTTCAAAGGAAAGATATTGCTCCAAGAGACATGGAACTCTTCTGGGTTCAGTGCCCTGTCATGCTGTACCGCCTCTGTGAGCTGCTTATTTTCTCTGGTCTTCCCTTCTCTTACAACCATAATGATATTTTCTCCTCTGCTCCCTGTTTGTTTTATTGTTTTAAGAACAAGAACTAGCTATTTCAACACACAACCCAGTTCACTACAACTAGAACTGGGATCCAAACAAGTACAAATTAGGTGGAGGGATACAGATGTGAGTACACTTGTCTAGTGATTTTTAAGATGATGTACGATGAATCATTTGATTAATATGATATTTGATTAATTATTCTTGCTGAGGGTTAATGTGAAAGCTAAGGGTATACATGTGTTCAAAAAGGGATTCAATAACTTAACGAAGAATAAAGCAAGCCAGCTTTAGAGATGCCTAATGAATTAATATACTGGAAGATGACCACGTATTCCTGGGGAAAGATCACATTATATACACACTTCTTTTTTTATCCATTCTGTGACCTTAAAATCTTAGAAAAACCTCAAGGACCTTCAAGAGAGATAAAAAGTCAGCAGAAACTCTTTTCTTCATTCCTGTTCCAMTCTTCCTTGTCCTCCTTCCCCCTTCTCCTGCCAGCAGCAGCCAACAAATGCAAAGTATTCTAGTACCTGCAAAAAAAAGTTTTCTGATTTCCAAAATATTAGCTTATCTCTGTCAGCTTTTGTGTCTGCTGTAATCTTGCCATTTATCTTGCTAAATGAACTCTGTATCCTAAGCATACCTGGATGTGCCCAAACTTTACTCAGTGTTTTGACTGAGAAYGTTCTTTTTCTGCATTCCTGTTGCTTGAAGTTGTCAGAGGAGAAACTTAACTCTGCCACTAAACAAAGACCTTTTGATATTTTTTCTAAGCTGTTGCTGAGTGATTTTTGCATGTTTATCATTAAGCAAACGTACAGGAACTGTATCRGCATTGTAAAGCTTCATGGCATGACACAGTGTAATGACGGGGGAGGAAAAATTGTCAGCTAAAGAATACAACTATTTTCTCACCGTTTCAGTCACCTGCACGATGATTGTAATAACACACGAAACCCAACATATTTCAGTGTGCTGATATTTTTTCTTCCTTCTATTCTGTCTGGTCAAGTTCTTTTCACCACATTTTGTAAGAGTTTACTGGAAAAACTGATAAATATTTGATGAATGTGTTATTTATAAGGAAAAGAAAATAATTCCCTCATCTCATCAGAAGAGAGATAGAAAAAGGCTCATTATGCAAATAATGCTTTTCTTCTTTTATGGCTACTAAAAAAACTGAATTTAGATACGAAAAAAAATTAAAGTAACTTAGCTCCATAACATTTTAGTTAATGATATCATATGTTCTCTGCATCCAAAGATAACTAGTTCTAGGTTATGGCTATATTGAAGCAGGTAAAGTGAACACATCAATGGTGCTTGAAAGTAGAGCTSCTCTGATGACAGAAAACCTCTTCTATGTAGTTTCAATGGGATTTTTTTTTCCTTTTTCATCAAAGTTTTCCTTTAAAACTTTTGGAACTTCATCTTAGTTATTTCTTATGTTTTATTTCCAGCACCTGAAAGTTGATAGAGAAAGGGCCTCATTTGTTTAAAAATTTTGGATTTTTTTTTCAGTGAACCAGTCACTATAGGGGAAAAAAAATAGAAAAAAAGTTCAAATTTAAATCAAATCTATGTTAATAAATAATTACATTTATTTGTTTCAGCTGGTCCTGGATGACTTTTTCAATATTCCAAATCTTTATTCCATTTTATACCTTCTACAGCCCTACAATTACTATGATGATTTTATTACCACAGTGGGTATCAGTGACCTACTTCATAGTTTAGGATGACATGGACACTTAAACTAGTGTTCATTRACTAGTTTAGGAATGAGATTCCTGGGCTGAATTACTACAATTCCCATCCTAGATCATTAGAATTTCTCTTTGCAAATTCAAACTTTTCACTACAGAAGTGTAAATATCCTGAGCACTTCCTGCTCTTTGCTTTGAGCCAGATTAAACTTCTTCTGTAGTTGTGTAAGTCAGTTTCCAGTTGAAACAAAGGTATGTCAGATTTATACTGTTCCTGAAGCATTGACTCACTAACCAATTATTTTTTTTCCAGAAAGACAGTCTTTTCTGCCAATAGACTTTGTAGACTGGAAAATTCAAACCCCAGTCAACAAATTAAGGACTTGACCATTATTTTTGCACTAACTTGTAACACAGACAGGCACCATGACACATAAGAAATGCTTAAGAAATAAATTAGTGTAGTAAATACAATTTGAAGCATTCTAACAAAGAAATCCTAGGTCATGTCTAACATTTCAGTCCCACACTGAGAGCGATTATTGTTAACAGCTTCATTTTTCATAAAAGGGAGGTAATTTCCTCCTTACTTTACAATGTAGAAAAGAAAAGCATAGTGTGCAGTCTCTATTTTATTTTCAGGTGATATCCAAGACAACACTTGAGCATTAAAGTGTAACTTAAGCAGAAATTAGTTGTCTAAATTTTTGAGCAAATTACAAAAATATATATAGATATAAACTCTAAACAAAACAAGTCCTGTGTCTCCTAGATCACTCAAGCTTCTGAATTTTATAGCAAAACTTTTTGGTAGAATACTGATATTGTGCTAATAGATCGTTCTGCCTACAAGCTAAAAGAACACCAGTCTCCTGCCAGCAGCCAGGCAGGAGCTTCACCACACTCCTGGTTACCCTGCCTAGCCTGCACAYTTATTTACAGGCCAGACAGCCTAGTTGCTAGAGGTCAAATTCTCTTTTTTGATCATGAAGGGTACTTAAGGCTCTCATTGAAGGGATCTAAAGTGTGGAGGCAACCTGGGGCAAATAAGTCAAATCATAATGAACACTGTCTCCTGAAAGGAAGGGAATGGTGATATTTTATATACAAAGCGCCCACAAGATAAGATTCTGGGGATTTTGCTGAAACAACTTTTTAACAATTAAGTAAAATGTCTAAATAATGAAACAAAAAAAAAATTCTATTTTTCTAGAAAATGAAAAGTCACTTATGATCAATTTTAGCAAACCCTGTTTATCTGTGTTTGTYTTGCCAAGGATTTATGCTTATTATCTTTATGTTTATTACTGGAGAGGGAACTGTGTTTCAAATGAGTGAAAAAACACAAGCCTTCATGCAAAAAATTTAATCTTCACCTTGTCTTAGTGATGAGAGACTGTTTTGTTTCATTTATTCCCACCTTTAGATATCTGTGCAAGTTTACTCTTGCTTACAGTTCTGAATTCATTATTTTCTACTTCCTCTTTCTTCTTACTCACTTCCCAAGCCTCTTCCTAAATACCACCATTGAACAACCCTTTCCTGGCATTTCAGAATTGCATTCTTACCACCCCTCTTAACAGCGAAATTCTGGATTCCCAAAACACAGCAAAAAATTTCACATCAACTTCAGCAGGGATTTCACCCTGGCTATTTCGACTTTTTTGTCCACTGGCTAGTGTTCTGGTTTTGTTATTTTGGGGCTTTTTGAAAACTCTTTTTAAAGTCACAGTCTTTGGACTTGAGTCTTTTCCACAATAAAAATAAAATAAATTAAAAAAACCCCAACAACAAATCAAACCAAACCAACCAACCAACCAACAAACAAAAAAATAACAGTTCAGTTCCCCTAACGCCACAACCGAAATGTGGCAGCATTGAGGTTGCAAATTCCATGCAAGTAATACAGATAACAGAGGAATCAAACCCTAATTCTGATGCCTTTCTTTGTCACCAGTTCCAATTGTTGCCTTCAAGAAATCATTCCATTCTTCGGTCCTTCAGTTTCCTCCTTTGTAATACAATAACTACCTTTCCAATTACGAAGCCTGGACAGTGGATCCAGTAAAGACAAATGCTGTTTGACTACTATTGTTGTAATGGGCCACCAGGTACTCAAGGAATCTCACTATTCCATGCTAGGAATGCCACTAGATTGCATCAGGACTGAGATAAACCAGGATTTAGTCTGACACACTGTGCTTTTTCTTTTCCCATGGTTGAGCCCAAATCTACCCTTATGTTCATTTTCACAAGTATACAATCTTTAAGAAAACATATATATTTATATTCTTATTAAGACAATGAATATGGCAAATGTCACAAAAATAATAGGGGTAAATAACATCGTTAAAATATACATATAAGAAATACCAATTAAATCCTGTAAAATGAATTTTAAAAAATCCTTTTTTTCTATCTCTTTTTATCTATTGTGGTACAAATTATGACAATGGATCCCTAGAATAAAAATTAAAATGCATGTCTATAGCTCTAATGAGTTCTGACCTGCAGTGCAATTCTATAGAACTTGATTATGTTATCAGCAGCTTTGCTTCTCCCTCAAAGCAAAGTTATCAAAACACAGAGAGTTTGAAAGTTGTCAGGTCCCGACTATTGGTCTTGGTGCCTTTGCTTGGTGGTTAATTTACATACCTTTTGGCAAAAGAAATCTGATGAGAAATTAAATAAATGATTACGCTCTCATAATATATAAATCAATTCCATTCTTTATTAGAAATCTTTTACAAAGAGTATTAGATAATTAAGCTGTTATATAGTAACTCATGCATATCAARTATCTCAGCCAAGAAGGTTAATTGAAGCTCCCTCTTCATCACCGTAAATGTCTTCAAACTGCTTTGACTAGGTCAAGTTGAAACAAAATAGGTAGGCTCTAATAAGTGCACTGAACAAATTAGTGACAGGGGAAAAAAATCTAAAGGGAATAAAATATTTCTTTGCATATTCTGATTTTTGAAAGAATACAACACAATTAAATCTTTTTTTTCCTTTAGTTTGACTTCTAGTATCAAATAGCATGTCCTTATAAAAAGGTAGGGAAAAAAAATCAGTTTGTCTCACTAAGTACCATTAAGTAAAAATTTCCCACTAGGCACTAAACACTGAACTTTGTACATATACCGTTTTTTCTTTGTCAATTATTAAGATAGATAGAGCTTCATCAGTATTTATTATTTTCTTGTGCTTGTCTCACCTTATAGGTGCAACATATTGACTAAATACATGCATTAATTGGGCGTAATGTAAAAAATTAGCTCAGTGAAGACAGAGCTTATTCTTACTACAAGTTACAATGCCAGGTGTTCCTCCAAGTTACAAACTTCAAGTAACTTAAAAAAAACTCTGGTGACAGAAATTGAAGGAAAGACAAGTAACATTTGTGTTACTACACTGTAACAGTTCATAAGCATTGGCTTTTGCAACATTCACTGGATATACACCATCCTATTGGGTTTTGTTTTTGCTGATATTGTGGTGGGTAGACAGCAAAGCAAGATTTTGCAGTTTTGCCTTGGAGGAGGTGTGGTTGTGGTGTTGCTTTTTCAGTTTTAATTAAATTTGGATTATTCTTTTAGAATATGCTAATTTAAAATGTACATGTCCTACAGAACACACTCCCATTAACTTCAGGTCTTCTCTAATTGAGCTGCTTTATTTCACAGGTTCCCAGCCCTCTTCCTAGAAAAACTACTCTTTATTCGGTTTTGCATAATGGTGTAAAAGAATCCCTAACTAGTGAACCATGATACAGTCTTTCACTATAACCAGTTTGTGAGGGAGAAAGCTCTAAATAATTATCAAAGTATAATGAACATTGCTACTAAATGCTAACTAAATGCCTCATTGGAAAATTTGAAAGGCATTTATTCTAACAACAGTTTCTCTTTATCTCCTATATTTCCTGGTTCTAATTCCTCCTTTTTTATCAGTAAAGCAATTTGCATGAAAGAAGCATCTTTGTTTCTTCAATATTCATTTCCTTTTTCTCACTGAGGTATCATTCTGCTCCATTGAAAACAATGGCAATTTTACTGGTTGTCTTCAGGGAAAGTAGTTCTGATAGTGAGACATGCTGGCTGTCTCCAGGTCCCACTGAAGTCAGCCACCAGGTAAYCGCTTTCGGAATCCTTTCAGATAAGAATCCCTGAAGTGCAACTTCCTTTGTGCAACTTTAATGATCTGCTATTGCAGAAACGCTGATTACTTCATCAGGGATTATGACTTTATGCAAAGAGTAAACAGCAAGAGTAGGTGGATTTCTAAGTCCACCCCTTCCGCCACCCTCTCTTTTCATGCAAATGGCTGTAATTATACCAAAAGAAAGCAGAAAATGTATGTCACAGAAAAACAGGGTACCAAGAAGTAGTTTCCATGCATCAGTGGTAGTTGAAAATTTGAACCAGCAAAAAATGTCTATCCATCATTAACTGCCAGAGAGTAGCCGGGAAAACATAAACCATCACATCTTCATGGTATCAAAATACCTTTTAAATTAAAATATCAGGGSGGTAAAATCATAATTGTCAATGAAAGCATTCTGACACTATGATACAAAGTGTTTTGTGCAAATGCATTTCTATCATCTTACACACTGGTTACATTTACAAAACAGTCATTTCCAAGAAGATTTTTTTGCCAGGTTTGTTTGTGAAGATGTGATTTGTTCATCAATAGGACTTCAAACTTTGTGCATATGTGTGTGTCTGTAAATTAACCCGCCAGGGGCAGAAAATGGAATTTTGATTGGAAGGTCYTGTCAAAGTCTGTCTGAGTGATGGTTGTGCTTTTCATCAGTGTAATCTGTAATCCCCATTTCCATCAGTTAGATATAATTCATTGTCACACACATAGCATCCTCTCTTTCCTGGGCACATCCAGCAGAGAAGGATTCTTCACAAGCCATTTACATTCTGCTCCACTTGATATATAGGCTGATGTTCACAAATTATCCAGTCAGAATCTTCCTTAGAAACACCTGTATTTTGTAGTATAGCTCAGAATTTACTACTTGTCAAGGGAGCATATGACCTGCTATACTGTGTCAATCATGGCCCAAAACCTTTTGCTTAGAGCCTTCGAGCTGTTTTTTCACACTGTTAGAGGAAGTCTGACATCTCATAAAATTTAGAAATAAATTTTCACTGCAGGAGAAGTAGAGAAGAAACTAAAGATGCCACTAATTAAGCAAAAGATAATATACTGTGTGTCAGGTCCAGACACGAATATGAAGGTATTTACAGAATGTTTTAGTGAAAGGAATGTGCTAGCAATAGATAAGAGTTATTTGTTCTTTATTCTTTCTAATGCAAATATCTTCTCTGCTTTACTCTAACTTAAAGCTTCAAATCTTATATCTGAAGTATGTATGTTATTAGATATATTATCTTTAAAAGTAAAACTCTTTTTTTTTTCTAATTTACACTGAAAAACTACTAAAAACAGCTAAAAGAACAGCAAATCGATGCTCCTAGGCTGTACATGGGTGCCTCCCCCATAAGAAAATAATGGGTAACTAATTAAATTGTATCCAAATTGGTTAAGTTCAAGATACCAAATGGCATCAGAACTGTTCGGGCAACTTTTACTTTGTTATAGGCTTAAAGCAAATTGCTATGCTACCTTTGAAAATAAGCAGCAGCTTGCAGACCCTCAACGACCTTATTTTAAAAAAGGAAAAAGAAAAAGAGAAAGAATCAAGATGAGTGTGTCTCAAGAAAAGTTTTGCAACATTTGAACACTGCAATTTCATCTCTTATCATGCTGTCTCCATCCCACACTTCCTGAAAAATTGTGCTGGACTCTCCCTGAAGCAGGATGGAATATTTAGTGAAGTGATGACCACAACTTCCTGCATGCCAGAAAGATCACACCAGAGTTTGGGGAATCTTAAAATTATGAAACAGTGAGCAAATTAGCTATAGATAATGCACAGATGTTCATGTCAATTATTTTAAGTTTAAGCAATGTGATCTCTAAAGGAAGAGAGCAGAGTATAGTACCAGTAAATCCGTCCTGATGTCATTATTGCTCCTTCTCCTCCATGTGGTAGTTTTTAATTGCAATAAATATAATGCAATGTTGTGCCTTCAGGTTTTGGCATGTACACCCTCCAGGTGAACACTGGCCATGTGACAGAGGAGTTTTTCTCGTATAACGAGATGTATTTCTACAATTCAGTCCTCGACTCACCACAGATTGCACAATTAAAAATAAAAGTACAGAGCTGACATTACTGTGATTCATTCAGTCAGTCAGGTCATTTGTTACTGGTACATGGACAAATTCAGAGGGAAATAAAGCCATTTCCAGTCTGTCATAAATTTCAGTATGAGTGAGTTCTGCAGAGATCTTTTTAAAATATTAACATGCATATATAACTTGAATTCACCCAGTCAATGATGTGAGAATCATCCCATTTATATATTCAGAAATAAAAATAAAAATAAAAATATAAAATAAAAATTAAAAAAAAAAAAAATTAAGATTAAGATTAAGATTAAAATTAAAATTAAAATTAAAATTAAAATTAAAATTAAAATAGTGAGGAAATTTCAAATAAAAAATTAATACCTTCAAAATTTAATCAACTATTTTTATAAAAGCTATCCAAAATTCTGATTTAAAACAACCACAAACAAAAAAACCCCAAGACAATTAATTTTAAGTAATATCTATATGTCACAACTGTCCTAAGTCTACTCTATTTTGTCACAATAGACCTGAACTTTTTGTTTCTCTTTTTCTCCTTCTCAACAGTGATGTCGAATTGTGTGGTAGAAAAAAGAGAAATGTACAAAGAAATTAACAGAAAAGACCTTCAAACCATGCCTCCCAACCATCCCACATTTTGATGTAGAATGCTTTAGTAAATTTTCATGCATTGGAAAGTTAATTAGTTAATTTATTGGAGAAAATAATGCTTGTAGTCATTATAAGTTGATACAAAATCACTGAGAAAACACTGAGATACATTTAATACTGTTAGATTACAAGATTTTGTTTGCTGTGTGTCATCTCCAGCCAGATTTATCACAGCAAAAAAGAATCYAGGGCAATGAAATAGATGACATGGATGAGCAGAATATTTGTTTGGAAATTCATCAAATTCAGGCATGCCATGTATTGACACATTGAAGTTCAAGAGGGAAAAATTAGAGGTGGTCTCCTTACCAGCCTGTGTATTCAAGAACCACTGAAAGCTTTTCTATAGCTTTATGATCAGAATTATCTGCATTTTTCAGGACTAACACAATCTTGTCCTCTGTAACTTATTTGACTTTTCTTCACATAAGAAAATTTTGGCACGTCACTCTTTAATTTCCAACTATGTAAAAATGGAAAAAGGCTCCATTTAAGAAACAGATGATCAAAGGATTAATTTCTTATTTCACTTCTGTGGTAGCAGGGAAGATCAATTCTGTTCAGAAGGACAGAGGTAGAAAGCTAAAAGGGGAGTGTGGAATTTTATTTCAGAGAAAAGACACCTGGTTTCTTCAAAAATCTCAGACTTATCAGTAGAACCAGATCAGAGTTAAGGTTTTCAAATATTCACAACAAGGTACATTTTGTAAAGTCCACCCTTGGAAGTATAACTCCCACAGAAAGTGAAAATAGGTTGAAGGTATTGGTAAATGCTTTTGGCAGAGCCTTTGGAAGCTAAACCATCAGTTGCCAATTATTTTTCTCATTCTCAGTGAAGCTCTTAGCAATGATCAGATCTTAGCAATAGAAAACACATTTTCTCCCAAAGTGTACACCTTCTTAGTTCAGGCAGTTTCAGCCAGAGAAGGGCAATAATTTTAATTTTTCAATTTCAGTTGTAATGTGCAAGACCTCTCTGGCTAAAAAATCGGTCTGTTGCATTAAAGCTCTTTTCTCTTCATACACCAGTTAGGCTTAACAACCATAAAAATGAACAGCTTCTAAGTGAATAATCTAAATTTCACATCTGTCTAATTGTGACCTCAGAAATATTTAATGCAGAAAATGTGGAAAGAGGACATATTTGTACCCAAAGCACAGATCTCACTCAATACACTTCTCTAATTCTCTGTTGCAAGAGTCAGAACTTGCCATTTTTTAGGAAATGAAGTTCAGTTGTTACAACTAGAAATCAAATGACCCAAAAATGCTATTCTGCTTTTCCCGGATCTTATGGACTTAATCCTATGCTCCCAGAGCTACATATTTTAAAGAGCTATTTTTTTTGCTCTAGTCTTCCCTGCCCATATACCCAGGAAAGTACATACACCATAGAACATTTAATTTGCACTGTTTCCACTCTAGCTTACCTCCCTGTAATTTGGATGTTTTCCATGCACTTAGATATTTTTTCTCCTTCACTTCACTGCTTTGTGTCCTTAATTACTGAAAATCAAATCTTCATAAAAATAAAAAGAAAAATTTTCATCCTATCTGGTGCATATAGAATTACTGGTATTTCTTCAAGTTCTGAAAAAGCTGTAAGTGACAACTGTGTTTTCCTTTCAACCTACCTGTCATTTCCTTATGTGGAAGCAAATCCTTTTTTTATTATTATTTCAGGGATTACAATCCCTATTTATTAAACAAACAAAACCAGAATAACTAAAAACACATGTACTTCTCATAGTTACAGGGTTTACTTCCTTTTAACAAGTAAAAATTGAGTATCATGAACAGATAACTATCTTAAAACAGCGCCATGTAAGAAGGAGACAAAAAGCATTTTTAAGTCACCCATCAAAATTAAACTTTCAGTGCTGTAGTAACTTACAGAGAGATTAGTTTTTCTTTGAATTATAAGCAATAGTGTTCTTCAACCGTTGTTCTATGTCTTTCTATTTGCCAAATTCATTCTTTTGGACACTTGACAGACAGCATTTTACAATGCCAAGTGTATTAAGACACAGATATTTGCTTTAAGAAGAATTATATACACATTTTCAGACCCACAGGAGCAAATCATATCACATTTTCATCATTTATATAGTTGCACAAATCTATTGTGCAAAAACTTATTCCAAAGCTGAGAGAAGCAAAGCAYAAATATTATATAATATAAAATTTATATATTTTAATATACATACATATATCAAATCATATATTAACTATATGGGACCAGAAAGAGAGGGGAAAAATTGTTGTCTTTACCATCCTGAATTTCTACTGAAAGACTACTGGACTTTAAAAGACTAGAAAACATTTTTTAAATGCTGACTTTAGCTTTAAGGGCCTCAGCTCTTTGGAAACCCATGCAAAGAGATGGGCATTCCTAGGGAGGGTTTCAGGACATGACCCATGAGACATGACATGACATGAGGAGCCCACTGTTTCCCTGGAGAACTCACTCTCCATGGAAGGAAACTGAGAAGATTTACCTTATAATTCTAAAGCAAGGGCTTAACAACATTCCCCCAGTATGTTATTCTGCCATAATAAAACATATCTACTCCAAGTAAAGCTCACAAGCTTTACTGAATTCAAATAGCTCTAACATTTTAGAATGTCAAGATTCTGGGAGTCAGTTYTGAAGAGAGTGCTTTTTCACTTAAGAAAAGCTGGGTTTCAATTTCAATAATTTCTTCCATTCTGAAAGTGTAATATAAGATACCCAAACTTATTACCATAACCAAAGCGTACTGCAGCAAAGATTTCAGGCAAAAATTATGGCTTGGTATGAGTTAAACCTGTGGTGCAAAGACTACAGAAGCTTGTTCAAGAGGTCTATCATATTTTTACTTGCCATATTTAATATTCCTTGGTAGAAGGCATTGATTGTATAGAAGTAGCAAGCAAGCAATGTTGTCGTTGTTGCACATGAAAATGCATAGAAAATAAAAGAAATATCTTCTTTAATATTAAAGTAATTGCAAAAATAAAAGTTTCCTCTCTAGGAGATGACCCATTTGTGCTATACATAATTTTGTTAAGTTACTATCTTTTCTAAAAAGAAATAGTGTTRTTTGACATTACTCTATTCATTACTCTCTGTGGTCAGATTAATGATCTAGGACATGCAGTGAAAATGACGAAGTTTGTGTCATTACTAACTATTGTTTTAAAAATTTTTCAGTTTTCCTAGTTTCCTGGGGAAATTTCATTGAGGCGAAAACTTATTCATTGAGATGAGGCACTAGGCAGAGACCAGTCGTGGATCACAGAATATTCGGAGTTGGAAGAGACYCACAAGGATCATCAAGTCCAGCTCTTAAGTGAAAGGTCCATACGGGGATTGAACACACTACCTAGGTGGTGTTCTTAGCACCATGCTCTAACCAACTGAGCTAATTCCAGGGTCAGTGTCTTGTTTTACTAAGCACTACAAAAAGGGAAACTACAATTTCTCCTGAGAGGGACTTGTAACTTAAAAGTAGTCCTTCCAACAGTCCACTTGATTTCATTTTTGTCTTACCCAAAATATCGATAGATGACACAGTCCAGGTATACTTGGATTGGTGCTACAATATAACAGCAACAAATATCTTCCAAGTCTGGCTTCTTCTTCAAGCACTTTATTATTTTGACTGCAAAGGAGTGGTTGCAAATTCAAACATGTTTGCAGCAGCACAAACAGCAAGCTTTGCTCGTATTTCTCCGGAAGCATTCTGCTTCCCATTCACTAAAGAGTACTTCTCTGTTAGATATTGCTGTGCTAGGTATGACATATCACTACTAGAGATGAATTCACCTGCACTGATGTCTTCTTTAGTGATGCAAGTCTCACATAAAGTTGGTTCAGAGAAGCAACATATTATTTAGGAATCTGGATAGTTTGTCTAGTAAACAGAGAGCTATATTGATCTGGGAGCACATTTTGCTGGACCATCAGTTTATGTTCACTTGCCTCGGCCTAGATTTTTCTCTTCCATAAATTACCCTCAAAACTGACATCTATTTGAGACTTTTAAAGAATTGTGAGATGTAGAAAGAGTGGTGTATTAAGTGCTGGTGGCAAGGTTTCAAGGGGGTCTGCATGGGTTGCTTCTGTGAGATGACACCAGCAATATCCACCTCTGAGCCCTGTGTTGGATAAAGCCAGTTCCAGCTGGCTCCAAGACAGACCAACTACTGGCCAAAGCTCAGCCCATCAGTCGCATAGTCTGGGATAACAGTTTTTAAAAAGGATAAAAAACCCGGCAAGCAACTGTGAGAAAGAAGAGTGAGAAAACATGACAGAAACAGCTAGACTAATACCAAATTCAGTGACAAAGGAGGAGGAAGGGAGAAACTGGCTTGGTTAGCACCTGACAGCAAATGAAGGTTAACCCACCACAAACCAGAGTAGTTTCCCTGATACTGAATTATACTTTGTAGAACTTAATCTTCTGACACAGCGGGCAAGGGCAGGCCCCTTATGTCCCACCATTCCATCAGGCTGCTGAGGACACTCAATAGCTTGAGATGGCTTTATAATAAATAATATCCGGTGTCTTGCATGGAAGATATCCCATCTCTTCTCTTGCATGTTGTTTCTAAATCCCAAGGTAAAGACAATACATGTGAATTTTCCTTGGGTCATACAGACAAAGGTTGTTATGCCAGGCCACCCCCAATTTATACTGTGCAGATGTAGAGCATCTTTGTTTCTTCACTTTAAAACTTCAATTATTCACTCAACATACATTAAAAAAATGAAAGTAATGTTTTCTTTACTTGAGTATTTCAGAAATTACTATCCAGTTACCTCCCCAAAAATTCCTTTCTTATTCAGATATTACTTTTCAATTGATAAGAGATTCTACTAGTGTTCTGCTCTCCATACCCCACGATTTCAATAGTTTCTTTAATATGTCTCATCCCTTGCAATATCTATAGTAATAGCATTCCATATTTCATGGAAGACCAAACAGATTTACTGTTATAAAAGATTGACATGTATATAATCTATCTCAGCTGTCCTTTTACACAAAAATCTCTGGAGCATGCATTTACAATACAGCTTCTCTTCCAGATTAGTATTCAAGTTGAAAATCATACATATGTGCCTAAAAAATAAATAAATCTCTACAACCTTATTCTGTTATTTATCTGACAATTCTAGTAATTGGGTTCTGTTCACTTACACTGAATTTCCATTAAAAAGACATTAAATCTTTTATTTCAGCAGGCTAAGACCACAGCTTCTTTCTTTATTTGAGCATATTGACAAACAATTTTAGTGATAGCTCATTATGCAGAAGAATTCCCTTGCTTTTTTCTTTTTGAAAGGGATTTTCTCTAAGAACTGTATCAGGCCTTCTATTTACATAAATCTGTAGACAGTTCTTTAATTTACTTTCCAACTATTTCAGAAAAGATACCTTTATTTCCCTGTGTTCTTTGTTAACATACTAAGGTGATATCTATTAGATACTTCTCTATCAGAGCACTCTCAGATTGCTAGCAGCCAAATTGGGCACGTCATCCTCCATGGTTCACTACTCCAAAGAAAACTTTGCCTTCCACTCCTGTGTTTGAGAAAAAGCATATTTGAAAGCTCCCTCCTACAGTGTCCTGTCTCTAGTCTTTGCTGTGCCAACTTTGCCAGGTATATTGTTTCTATTAAATAGATTTTTAAATTTTAATTTCTATAGCCTTAGCCTATGCTCTGAATATTTCCAAGCTTGCTCATTCTTTCTTTTTACACTTCAGACTGTTTTCCCATGGTGTAATAGCTGTTGTGACATCAGACTTTCTTACAACACATTTTGGTGACGCACCTCAGGAGCAAAGCATAAACAAATAGACAGTCTGGAAAATAACATCTCTTTAAGCAAGGATTGAACAGGCAAAGATGGAAACTTAGTGTTTCTGATTATATATGCCCAAACTCTCCAAACAATCAAGCTTAGTGAAAGCCTTTAAATTAAAAACCTTTTCTAGCATTTTTCCCATTGTAAATAGTGGAAAATTTTCCCATCCAATACAGTTATTTAGTTCTTTGTGGTAACTGTGTATGCAAACGTTAGACATTCAATACAGTGACTAGCAAGTGTGCATACTTGCTCTTATCTTCATGAAACCTTGCAAGTGAGTCTCCTTAACCTCGGTCTCCAGGCAAATGGAGTGCTTTTATGGTACGACTCATGGACAAATTGGGCTTTTTTAGCTCTGTTCTGTAGTTTATTGATAATATCCCTATCCTTAGTAAATAACTTCAATTCTTCATGTCTTCTCTTGAAAGTCTGACACCTTTTTTAAACTATCATACATAGTTTCTGAACTAACATGCTATTTTTTAATCATACCGTTTCAGTTTATTTGCCAGACATCAATCTGCTCATGGATTTAATCCATACACCAAGTCCATTTAGCTTACAATAAAATCCTGGGTTTTACCAAGTACTTTCTCCTGTCTTACAGTTAAAGATTTCAGGCTTAAAAAGGTGAGGGTTTATCACTCAAATTTTGTCTAAAACACCTATACTTTTTCTGGAGAATGAGAAGCCAGCTTTCCGTCTGAGATGACACAAGGGCTCCTGAGCCACAAGTACATCAACATGTGGACTCTTTCCACTGCACCTATAGTTGGTAGGTAGAAAATTAATGACTTACACCCCCTCTAGTTATGCCCCAGAGATTCTTTCAGCTTCTTAGATTATGCATGCATTTCCCTTCTTTCCAAATAATTTGTACTTTTAAGGAATTGGTCTATTTCTCTATTTCCCAGGTTGACCAATCTGCAACATGCAGTGGCAGCCTCTGTACATTACCAAATTATAGTTGTTCATCATATATTCCCATGCTCCTACCCTCATTTCTTACAAGTTATTCTAGAAATGTATTAGTCTTGTACACTTTCTTAAAGACTTAATTATGCTGATAAATCAAATACAAAATTGGTACAACATCCTTTTTTTGTCCATGGTGTTGGATTTTAGATGCTGAGGAATTTTTTCAGCAGATCCCAAAAATGACTGACAGAACCAAGCTTGCTTGGTCTGCTGTCACTTTGAAAGTTGTCCAGTTATCCATATGAAATATTCCTCCGATATTTCAAAAAAAATGCAGCRCTTATCAGTCCTTTTGAAACATGATAAAAGCTATAAAATTTTCATTTCAGAATTTTTAAATGAATACAGTGCAGTTTCTGACTGTGCTAGGGAAATCCACAGCTCAATTCTGTGCTTAGGATAACTCTTTTTGCATACCATMTATAAAGCAACCTCTATATATCACCTATATTGTCTTAATTTTCTATTTTAATTCTAAATTCAAGTAATCCATAGTGAGGTCAAACACTTTTTTCCTTGAATTGTTTTAATTCTGTGTTATCTAAACACAACATTAAGCTAAGAATAACTTTACAAATATCAGATTCACAGAATGGATTATGCTTGAAGGAAACCCACAAGAACATCAGGTCCAAACGTCCTGCTCAAACAAGATACCCTAGAGCAGTTTGCCCAGGACCATATCCACACAGGTTTACAGTATCTCCAAAAATGGAAGTTCTGCAATATCTCTAGGAAACCCTTTCTCTTGTTCAGCCAACCTCATAGTAAAAAAATATCTTTATAGTCAAGAATATTTTTGTGTGTTTCAGTGTTGTGCTTATGGCCTCTTGTCCTGTACCTGGGCCCACTGGGAAGGGTCTGACTCTGTCTTCTTTGCCTTCTCCGTTAGGTATTTATATACACTGATGAGATTCCTCTGAGCCTTCTGTTCCCCAGGCTGAACTCTCCCAGCCTTCCTTCATAGAAGAGATCAGAGAATCACAGAATCATAGAACGCTTGGGGTTGGAAGGGACCTCTGGAAATCGTCTAGTCCAACTTCCCAGCTAAATCAGCTTTACCTAGAGCAGGTTGCACAGGATCACATCTGGGTGGGTTTTGAATATCAGCAGAGTAGGAGATTCCACAAGCTCCCAGTGCAGCCTGTTCCAGTGCTCTGTTACCTTCACCATACATTTTTCATARTTCAGTGTTTCATTTTGTGCCCATTGCCTCTTGTCCTGTCATTGGGCACCACTGGAAAGAGTCTGACCCCTTCCTCTTGACACCCTCCCTTCAGATACTGATAGACATTGATGAGGCCCCCTCTCAGTTGTCTCTTCTCGAGGCTGAACAGGCCCAGCTCCCTCAGCCTTTCCTCCTAAGAGAGATGCTCCTGCCTCCTGATCATCTTCACAGCCCTTTGCTGGACCCTCGCCAGAGGTTCCTTGTCTCTTGTATTGAGAARCCCAGAACTGGACACAGTACTCCAGTTGAGGCCTCACCACTGCCGAGAAGAGGGGTATGATCACCTCCCTCGACTTGCTGGCTCAAGCCGCTCAGAATACCATTGGCCCTCTTAGCTGAAAGGACATGTTGCTGGCTTGTGCTCAGCTTGTTGTCCACCAAGACTCCCAGGTTCTTCTCTGCAGATCTTCTTTCCAGACAGTCGCTTCCCAGTTATTACTGGTGCATGGCATTGTTTATGCCTTCCCAGAGGAAGGACTCCTCATTTTCCATGGTTGGACCCCATGAGGTTCCTTTGATCCAGCCTGTACAGGTCCATCTGAAAGGCATAACGACCCTCTGATGTATCATCCACCTCTCTCAGCTTTGGATCAACTGTAAGCACAAGGAAAGAATTAACCTAACTGAAACAGATTAAAGGGGACCAATAGGAGTTTGAGAAAATGAATACAAAGGACTTCAGCAATAAAGCAAGGGAGACCCTCCCTTGAATAATGATAGCTGTCTGCCACAGAATGGAGGGATGTGTTGTACCTCTTGGTGCCTTTAGCTTGGCCAGGGCAAATGAAAATGTTGCTCTGGGACAAAACGGCCCTCCTCATAAAGCCTCATTATCCTAGCATTCTCAGCTCAGCCTCCCCATATTCTTACTTCATTTTGAAACATAAGGATGTCATTGTTCTCTCACAAATGTACTCAAGGTCCTCTATGAGTCTATTTCTTTCTGTGACACTTTACTCAGCTGCTTTCATTAAAGATCCCTTTAACAATACTTCAAAAAAAAAAATAACAGCATTCTACATCATGCTCAGTTGATTTTCATCCTGTTGAGAATGCTGTCTTCCTTTAAATCTTTGACAAAAAATAAAATTGAAACATCTTCCTGCCAGGTGGACCAGCATGCGTGCATCATAATAGGTTAATGATTTCTTTATAGCTAGATAAGGAACAGGTCAGTTAAGACATTCTGTTTTTCTCATAGACAGAGGATAATTTGACACACAGGTAGAGATGAGGACAGGATGTGTATGTTAGTGCTTCCCAGTTCATCTGATTCTAAAATGCCTGCAATAATATTGTCTATATTTAGAACTTTTCTGTTTCCTCCTTTGTATTTTGCTACAGGATGTTTTGCATTAAGGATAACTACACAGTAAGCAAACCCAAAGCCTTAGGACCAGAGACGCAGATGCTCAGCATCTTCTTATAATTCTCAAGGGCAGCAAAATGAATACCCAGTAAAAGCTGGGAGGCACCACAGGAACTTGTGGGATTGGACACTTTCGTGAAAGAAACATTTTTTTAGTAAGCAGTACTAGCTGAGAAAGTCTTTTGACATGTGTGCTGCCAGCCAGCAGAAACATAACAAATGCTGAGGGTCTGTCTGACTTTGTAGCCCATGCAGAGAATAACTTCTCTAAATTTTTTTTCATAGTATCTGTCATACATTGAAACAAACTCCCTCCTAAGGAAACATAGCACTGGACAGTTTCCTTAAAGAATTTGCCCTATTGTGTTTTCTAACATTCCCTTTAGGCTGACATTTTCAGTCCCTGTTACAGGATTTGGATGCTAGGTCTCCTTGCATCTCCAAAGCCCATGGGACAGCCTTGAAAAAAATCTCACTTTAAATGTCAGAAAAGTTAAATTTCCCCATATTTTAGAATGTGATTTCCTATAGGAATATGTTGCATTTTTATATAGTTTTTAAAAACAAAACAATTGAAGAATAATAACCACAAGCGGGATCCAAAATAACATGCTACGTAATAATTGCATTTTATAGTTGTAATTTTATAATCCTATCACTATTAAAAGCTTTTTTTACAGGTTTTGGATATCAACCATTTGTTAGTTTGGGTATATTAGCTATCACATTCTTTACTCACCTTAATTAAAAGTGAGAAGAAGTAATTTACATTATTGACAGAAACTCCAAGAACCCCTTTTCCTTTTGCAGGAAATACAGTTCCTTCAGGAAGTATGCTGAAGTCAGTGAGATCTGATTGCTCAGGGCTTGAGGCAGGGACAGGTATCAAACCAATCATTTTATCGGTTTGTTCCTCATTCAGAAGGATAATCTCAGTCTCTTCCATTGTCCAATATCAAATAAAGCCTTCACAGTAATACTACTCTTGCCTATGCTGACAAGAATGCCTCACCAAGTATTACACTATTTAATCACAGAATCTTTACCGTGGTTCTTAATACCACACGTTAAAGTCTGCCAGAAGCACAGGCAGTAGATGAAAATCAAGCCTATAGAAAGAGCTAAATTCAAGCTTAAACATCATGCAAATTCTATCGAAATGGCAGGACTGTACAAAATTTGTGTATAGGTGGATGGGACTACTCTACACACTGCTCTGTTCAGTTCAGTTTCTCTCTCTTATGTATTTATGGAAAACATTGCACCACAAGATTTTTTCTTCCCAGATTTATTAGGAGTTAACAAATCTCTTGAGTCTTTTAATCACAAATAGATTCACCAAGTCACAGATATTTTCTTCTAGCAACATTAGCCTCCTTCCATCAGCACTTCCTAGTAAATTTTACCTAAGACACTTCCTTAAACCCAGCCACTCAGCTTCCTCCCACAGAACAGCAAGACCTGCTTTATATTTTTTGTCTTTTCCTCATAAGTCATGAGAGCTCTCAACATTCCCTGTAAGCAGCTGTGATAGTTTCTGGCCACAAAAGTTAGCATTTTAGTAACAGTGCAGAAATGGTGTCTTAGCAAGTTGTCACACCATCTTTATTGCCTTCATCTGCTAAAAGTAAAGTAAGAGGTTTTGAAACCTGTCCCCTGGAAATGAACAAATAGATTCATTCCTGCTTCATCACAGTGGCTGTTAAAGCCTGTCAGCAATTTGCAGTGATTAATTGGGAAATGATTGTAGACTCAGAACACTGAGGTTAAAGAATTTGGAGATGACATATGAAAGTGCAGCTAAGTAATTATGCCCACAAATTTGGTGTTTAATATGAAACGCACACATGAGAGCTTCTAATGCACGCAGTTACGAGATTAAGAAAGGACCGCTTGCTCTTACCTGCCCATTTTCAGTGTCATTCAGTCCCAGGCTTTCTGCCGTTGGATTACAAGTCTGTTTCTTCCTTACACGAAACAAACTTGACCCATTTGTATTCTTTATTTCAGATTGCTTTTCCCTGGTAATTTATTCCATATGTTTATTGCTAAGTACACGAAGCACAAAAGTCCATATTGTGATCCCCTCTATAGAGCATGTAACTCCAGCAAGTATTGAAAATAGTGAATTACATAACTGAATTCCCCTGTGAAAAATTAGCATGCCAAGATGATGCATGTTAGACAATGCAGTTAACCCTCCCAAAGTGGTACAGTAAGTAATGGTTTCAAATAAAGAGTGTCATTTTCTTTTCCCTTAGGATAAGGCTATTTTTCAGATCTCACAGACTCTTCTTAATAACTATAATAAAAAGCATCCAATATGCTAGGGTTCAAATGTATTATGTATAGATGTTTTTATAGCTGGATTTGATTGCCTGTTTATGCTTCTCTGCAGTCTGCATTCAAAGTTCAGATACTCTGTTTCCCTTTGAGTGCTTCCTGTAGGGAAGGACATTGCAAACGGGGATAGCTGTAATCTTCACAGAGAGTGCTAATGTCTGCTTTAGGGGAGAGCACAGTTCCTCAGACATCCTGTCAGCACAACTGGTTTCACCCCCCCAACTCCCCTTTCTTTCCACTGTGTGTCACTGGATGCATTTAATCTCCTTTTTCCTTTAAGAATGTCCTTCAACCCATAACTAATCATAAGGGCTTTTCAGAGTACAATTTATTTATGCCAAACATAGGAGAAATTGAACCAAAACCAGTTGTTAAAAAAAAAAAAAAAAAAGGCATGCTAGAAATAGAAGCTAAAATTGTACATGATATTTTAACTGGAAGACCTTTACATGGCTTAAGAAAAAGCATTTAAAGGAAATTACAGAGAAAGAGAAAAGAGAAAATAAGATCTGGAGAATGAAGCTGTGAAAGCCAGAAGAGAAAGATGAAGAAGTGAAGAAGTTGATAACTGATAAGGAAAGGGAAATAGGAAGACAGTGTGCACAAAAAAGGTGAACAAAGGAAAGAGCAAATGAAAGAAACTAATATCAACTAAAAAAATAAAAGGTGTATGGCAAGAAAAGGAGTATGGCAAGAAAAGGGTAAATTAGACTACCATCCTAATGGCAATGCATTTCATACCTACAGGTCCTATGAGAGGGCTTTAGGAGCAATGATCTGCTGCTCTTGCCCCAGCCAGAAGAAGAGCATATCCAGGCTTGGTGTTGCACAGACAGCCACAGACTGGCCGGCCGAGGAGCCACCACTCTGCCCCATCCCTCTGTGTGCTGCCCATCACAAGAAAGCTGACGGATATGGATATTCATTGCTGATGTCAGGGCCCCCGAAGAGAGCCATCGTCATGGCTTTTCTGTASAAATCACCACTCAGCATGGGAAGAGGGTTTCAGTGTATCTCTTCACTGCTCTGGCTCATCTATTCACTGTAAAGCAAGGAGAGCAATGTGACCCTGGGGGCAATTTATCCCTGGGGAAAGGCCAGAGCCATGTAGCACTTATGTATTAATTTAAGATATACAGGGTCTCTAGGTCTACTGCTGACCCCTATATGTTTAGATTAATTTAATTCATACCAAATATATAAGCATATCTTTAATCTCACTTAATTCTGCAATGGGGAGACTGAATCCAAAGTTCAGACCCTGTGGTTCAGCGAGCAGATGGACTTACTTATTTTACTATGGCAGTCATTCTAAATATCCGTTTTTTCTAAGGTCTCTCATTTCACTAAAATATTCAGATTTTATTTGGAAGCAATTGGAAGAGTCCTTCTGTATTAGGAAATCTCATTTTCTTCCCCCTAGATGGGAGCAGTTGTTTCGTTAGTAAGACAATAAAAACTCAATTTTTGCTTTAACAGCATAAGCACTCTATATAAACTTCAGCTTTTTCACCACTCCATTAGCGAAGCTAAAACATCTTGCAGAAGGAAAGTGAAAACTTACTAGGCTATTCATTTTTCCTCCAGAGAAAAAGGTGCTTCATTCTATGGGATTTGCATCTTTCTGAATGTTAAACATTTTAACAATGCAAATGATGCTATCACCATCTTCTCTAAACAGTCTGATGATGCTGGCGTTCTATCGATAACATACCAGGGAAATCACCTTTTCTTTTGTGTAAGCATTAACAGAACTTTTAACAAAACAAAACCAAAAAAATTTTCTTTACACTTTTTATYTTGAAAATGTTCCAAACGATCAGTTCACACCAAAGTAAGTCACCATTTGTGGTAATTTTGGTAATTACCATTTGGTAATTTTGCAAGCCATAAAATGACTGGGCTTTCTTAGATGGTGATTTTGACATTATKCGAGGAAGGAGTATTCTTATGCTAATTGACAAACCTAAGCTATTAACAAAAGAAAGCTCCCTGAATAGTGCAAAAGTTGAGCTGCTAGTGGATTGAAGCAGAGCAGGGAAAAAAGCTGGTTTAAAACTAGTTTTGCTGTTCCAAGGTTTTATGAGTCTTTGTCTTGATTTTTACCTTCTTTATAAGTAAAAATATTTATTTTAGACTAAAACATGCTAAATGTCAGATTATACAAGAAGGCACCTTGTGGTAAGCATAACAATCAAGTATAAATATTTAGAGAAATAATAATTACTTGAGTCATGGGACAGCTTGAAACCAACTTTCATTGTGTGGGGGTCTCATTTAATATGATAGCTGTTTTAAAGTGCATTTGTGAGTCATGTTTTGCCTTCATGGAAAAGAAGACATTTTTTATCAAAGGGACTAGAAATAGTCATAATGTCTTATAACAATAAATCAGAAATCTAAAAAAATGTTTTTGAGGTACAAATTGGGTTTAATATAAGAATCCACCACCACATGCTATTCATTATCATGATATTTTTTGTTATTAGGATTAGAGTACAGAAGTTCCAACATATGAGTGAAAGATAAAATGCATTTCTCTTGATACAGTGGAGGAAAAGTATTATATTTTTTAATTAATAAAATGATAATGTTATCATATATCTATAGGAAGATAGGGCATATTTGATGAATGTTCCTCCTCACAACAATTCACTCCACACACTAGTCCAGCAAAAGACCTCTGCATCATTTTCTTCCCACCTAAGGTCTAATCTGATGGCTTTAACTGTTATTTGTCTTTCTTAGACACTGTGTTTCCCCTCTGTACATGGTAAATTTCAAACCTTGGTAATAATTGGGGAAAAAAAAGGATTCCTAATACAGGGCCAGATCAACTTTATATTCATGACGCATGAAAAAATTCAACAGACTTGAATAAGCCCTGGGTCAGGTCCATATTCAGGAACTCAGTATTATCAGGCCTCAGTCTTACTCTCTGACTTCACTGCAATCACCCATGATTCATGGAGTAATTTACAAAGTGCAAATTTTCCTCTTAAAAAAAAGACAAAATATTACATTGTATTGTAGAACTGTCCCCTTACCTTCTCCCACATAGAATCATTGAATCACTAAGGTTGGAGAAGACCTCCAAGATCATCAAAWTCAACACCACCACATCAACTAAACCTCGGCACTAAGTGCCACATCCCATTGCTTCTTGAACACCTCCACAGATGGGGACTCCACCACTTCCATGGACAGCCTGTCCCAATGCTTCACTACCCTTTCAGTGAAGAAATTCTTCCTAATGTCCAACTGGAACCTCCCCTGGAGCAGCTTGAGGCCATTTCCTCTTGTCCTGTTGTTGGCTGCCTGGGGGAAGAGGCTGACCCCCACCTGGCTACAGCCTCCTTTCAGGTGTTAGTAGAAAGTGATAAGGCCTCCTCTGAGCCTTCTTTTCTYCAGGCTAAACAACCCCAGCTCYCTCAGCCACTCAGCTATATTTTTTATCCGAAATAAATGCGATTGCTCAATTGTAACAGTCACTGATACACATTCAGTGGCCACTAGGTCCATTGAGACTGACTTCACAATCAAGTCATCAAATTATATTATGGACCCAACACTTCTCCCATTGAAATAAGTGACAAGACTATACCTTACATAAGTGAGAGCAGCTTCTCAACCTGTATCTTTCACAATGGAAATATCTTGAAAAACAAGAGAAACACATGTACTTTACCTTTTAAAGCACAGTTTACGGTTAATTTACCTTATGTACAATTTTTGAAGTTGGAAAGGTGACAATAGCAACTGCTACACAGATGGCACATCTGACTCCTGCTATAACTGATTTTCAGACAAAAAGAGATACTTCAGGAGAAAAAAATAATAAAGAGGCTAAGAGATAATACCCATATATCATACACAACACGCAGTGCATACATACACCGTCAAATACAGCTCACCCACTACTTCAGTAGTGACACTGAAGTTAATAGCATTAATCACGTAAAGAAGAGAGCAATTTCATGCTATACATAAACTGGCATAAAAGCTTATAACTGATTTGACATTTATCCTTGGCAGGGAGGATGACGGAAGGAAGGATATCTCTTATCAGAGCAGGGCAAGGCTTTAATTCCTGAAGAGAAACACCATGGAATCCACCAAGAACTTCTTTTATCTGGGCCTCATTATCACTGGAGTTGCCGTAATTCATAATCAGTAACACTGGAAAACCCTGAATCCAATAGACTCCATGTTTCTCTGCAGTACACCTCAATCAGTTTATGGCCAAACCCAAAAAGATTCAAGACCACAAAAGAATGCTAAAAGCACTCTACCTGATCCTGCTCCAAACTCTTTGGAACCAATGTATTGTAAAGTGTTGATAATTATTGAATATATCTATCCAAGTTATTAAAATGTAACATTAAGAAACTCTCAAACACTTGAAAACTGAACTACAGCACACATTTACTCCTTGCCCTGAGAAGAAAATGACTTGACTGGAAGAGTGCATGTCTAGTATATATCTTGGAGTATTTTATATGTGAAAGAGTTGAGCATGTTGGTTCTGTGCAAAGAAGATCTAAGCTTACATAATCTCCATATTGTAATTAATTTTCTGCATCAACATGCAGGAATTCTATGTTACTATTTTATGGGGAAATTACCAAAACAGGAATTTTTTTTTAACATAGGATTTATAATTTGTTCAAATATTTACTGTGTAGCTCAGAGAATATTGTTTATATACATACACACAAATATATATATGCAGCCATATACCAAGGCTTTTAGATCAAGTTGAAGAAATGCATAAAACCTCTAAGTGAAACATCTAGTCCAGGGTTTCTCAGACTGCAGTACACAAGAACTTTGGGTGAGCACTTACATGCCCTCTCCTGTTCCTGTATGTAGACAAGAGGGACTGCTGTTGCTGTCACCACTTCTACACCATGAAGTCTGCAGAGTCCTGACCCAAATTATGCACCATATTTAATTCATGCCAGCCCAGACATTTTCCTTAACCAGTCAAGTTTTCGTGGCATCCCCATGTTTATGCCAGCCCAAACATCTTCAGTAGACTTTTAAAAAACAAATAAGAAAATGAAAACCTGAAGTGGTTTTGCATAGTTTTTKGGGGAGTGAAGGTGAAATCTTGGCCATATTCCGTCAACAACAAAACTCATGGAGGTGGTAATGATGCCAGAACACAACCATATAAGGAATACTCCTATTTGCACAGAGAGGGGTAGTGTTCAAAGGAAAGCCTGAGTAGCTGAGTGCCAAAATAAGACTTGGAAGTTACTTGAAAGATATTTTYGCTCACAGGCTCAAAACCTCAGTACAGTCAACTAAAGGAAAGAACAAATAGGCTATCCGTGGACAAAATTAACTGAGACCTGTGACATTTTATTCTAGATGAGAGCTAAAACTTAGTCTGCACTTTCCATTAATAACCTTTGCCTCTTTGAGCTTACAGAAAAAGAAAGCCAGACAGCATACATTGGTAAGACAAAAAATGATTTATTGTTATAAACAAAGCTTACTGCCAGTATAATTTTTCCCTTTGAAGTGAAGATTCTCTTTTTCTCACTAATTTTGGCAATATTAGGTAAGTATTTAACATCAGTACCTCGGTAGGCAACGGCTATTTCTTTTCTAAGCACTATGGAAGAACACAATACCACAATTTAAGCATCCAAAGCCAGAGCTCTGTCACTGGGGAAGAGGCCTGAAAGCTGRTAGAAAGCTGGCATCAGCAGAGTAAGCCAGTCATGGGAAATCTCTGTTTAGTCACTTGCACACTATTTCTGCCCATGGGTCCAAATCCAGCAGAAAGAATGCCAGCTTCAGCCTCAGAGCTCTTTGGGCAACTGGATCCATAATTTTAATGCAAGCACTGATTTATTACCCTAACCCTACTTGAGTTTCTTAACCATGGCTTTGGGATGAGAACTGGCTCATACCTTTCTAGTTTACAAAAAACAACAGATGAAAGTAGAGCATAGCTGAATATACAAATACACCCAGAGCACATTTTCAGGATCCTTTCTATGGCATTTTTTTCCTAGAAAATGAGCATTCTTTTGAAGAAGTGCTGAACTAGCAAAAAAATAATAGCTGCAGGCTGGAAAGCTGCAAGACCAACAGCAGCACAACCACCCAACCAGTTAAAATGTTTTCCTACAACAAGAGTACAATATAGATTTGATGGGAAGGGGTAAATGCATGACTAGGAATAAGAAGTTTCTTGGCTATTATAGATCTCTTCAGTGAAGAAAGTATGTATTGACTGTTCAATGGGGGAAGCTTCCTGGGACATTTTTTTCTCAAAGACACCGATTGCAGTTTTTGCTATTCTAATTATTATGATTTAGTATAAACTGTCAAACTGCTCAGCAAGACACAAAACCCAGATGGAACATACGCTTTGCCCTGAAATCCTTGAAATCTAAATGAGACAAGCAATGCTGTCCAGACCCATAATGTACTAGATCCCCACCAAAAGGCATTAAGGTCAAACATTACAGTGCCTTTTGTTTGTTTTTAAAACAGCACTTAGGGGGTTGATTAGCACTGTAAAGCAGTTACTCTATCACTTATATAATTTGTACTTCACATACTCAATTACAATGAAGGTATAAACTGCTTCAGAAAGAAAAGTATGTGTAGTAAGCAACAAAATATCTCATTCATTTTAATGGTATGACCACGGTAAGGTTTCATTTCCCAACTTTCAGCCTTCACATCTATACTGGTTTTAAGCTATGTTTTACAAATACAGAAAGCACAAACACTAGTAGGGAAAATAAAATCTGAACAAGTGTACACAAAAAGAATAATTTTCCAGTTATTTGGATCTTCTTTTTTTTTCAATCTTTCCCCACACACACTATTTTTGAAATTATTTTGGTGATTTGGCTTTTTTTTTAGATAATTTTAGCCCAAAATAAATACCTACACATTTTTTAACAATTACTGCATATATTTCACAGTAAATCCAGAAAATATGTCATTTTAAAACAAACACTGAACATCCAACTACCAGGAGAAATGAAGCCTGTGCAATCTATAAATATGCAATTTCAGTTAAAGCAAACATAGCAAAAAMCGTGGGCTAAGCATGTGTAACTGTAACAGTAAAGCTCAAGGACRCTAAACTCGCTTACATGATAAGGCAAGCTTGAGGTTTGCTTTGATCCATAAGAGATGAGTTGTAAAAAGCACTTCTGTTCGCTTCTGTTCACTTCTGTTCCCCTGCTCAGGAATGAAGAATTCCTTTTGCTGCATTATGCATAACATCATTACAGACAAGGTACAAGTCAAGAGCAAGTGGTTCAGATATCCTACTAGCATACTAAAATAGTAGTGGGACTATAAAATTATTTAGGTACTATATTACACAGCTCTTCTTTAAATACCACTTATGCCGTCACATTTGCCAGGAATCTTTCTTTTTAAGTGTTCTAAATGTAAAGTTTCTGGTATCTGTTCCCTGGAGGCAACTTCAACTAGAATAGGCAGGTTGGTACAGCAGATGACTATCTGCTCCTTACAAACTACGTCTGATGTACTGTGTAGTGATAAAAAGCTCCTTATCAGTTTGGATTCCAACCTAAAGGCAACTGCCGTCCAGATCTTACAGTGGAAGATAATGTGGTGTAATTAAAGCTCACGACCTACAGATACAGCGTGCCAAACATCACTTGCTTTAGTCAGGACTGGAAATTTTGGTTGTAAATTTACTGTGAAGATTTTTCTAATCTAAGAAGAAGAAATCCTGTTTAGGCCTTTCCCTTTCCTTTTAACATTCACAGCCTCTCTCCCTCTCTTTTCGCCCCCCCCCCCCCCCCCTTTTCTCAGACACACTAGCGAGACACGTTTGAAACACTTCATGAACACAGTCTATATATAACAGCCGTGGTTTTTGCATCCACTTGCAAACTTTCCCAAATTTATTCAAGGCACTTGAAGAACGACAGTTCAAACATTCAGTAGAGATTTACTCAATTTTAGCAATAAAATTTAAAATCCAATTTCCACTTAGCATGCCAAAGCCTCACACAATTTTTATGTGCAATTGAACTGGGTGAACTGGTAAATTAAACTGTGATTGTGAATGTTCTCAAACAGTGGGACACAGTTGCCTCTGGGTGTATGTGTAGTAGCATTTCAGTTCAGGTCAGGATGCACTACTGAAGTAAATCTCCCAGTAGTTCCCACTTCCTGCACTTTGGTTCTCATCATGTTTGGAATGTGCAAAATGAATTCCTTTCAGATAAAAATAAACCTGGAGGAGCAGTCTCGGAGGGTATCTAATGCACTTTGACTGCTAATGGACCTTCTGTCTGCAGGAGCAGGCTAGAGCTAGGCAACAGTAAAATTCTCTGAAATACAAAGACTTTGAATGCCAGTGTGGATGTGACCCTCAGCACCAGATGTTTTCTGCCATAGATCTGTTCTTATTGGACCTTTTCCTAATATAGGCATTCCCTAAGTCGTCAAACCATTTCCTGGCACACTTTTGGCACACACGCCATCCAGCACTCATACAAAAATTTCCCAAACCAGCTTGGGAGTATAAATATTCCCAGGACCATTTTCAACAGGCACTTTTTCATGCAGTCATCTAATTTCAGAGAATGATGGAATTTATTAGAAGGAACATGGTTTGTTTTCTAGTCCAGCAGCAGAGCCTGGGAACATTTTCAGGCACTTCTAAYTCATTGGTATAGTGGTCCCCCACAACAATGCAGTTGATAGTCTCCCATGCAGAGATTTAAGAGTGGACACTTTCCATTTCCTTTCTCAGGTCTTCCAAGCAAGGCTGAGGAGAGCTGCTGCAATAAASAAAAAGGAAGCCATGTGTAGAGCACCTCATGTCATATTCAGCTATTTTTTCAGTGTTTCTTTTATTCTATCTCAAATCCACAATGTCTGACAACCTTACAGCTATTAGTCACTCTATTAGTTGTGTGACAGAAGTCAGTTTARTCCATTCAAATATTTTGACTTCACCATACAGAATGACAGAATGAAAAACATAACCAAGCTGCCATATTCAAGAGCTCAGGGATTTTCAAATGGGTCTTGAAGTTATCTGTGTCCTCAGATATGGACTCATCATGCAGCCCATGTGTTAGAAACAATYCTGATTTTTCAGTACACAGGCTTGCAAGACTAGCAAACTTCTACTTATTTTCAAAGGTACTCTCATTGTAATCAAAAGCTTATCATTTGCATAAACTTTCTTTGAAAGGTCTGAGCTATATGGCTGTTAATATCCAGTGAAAACCTCCCCAGCCGGTAAAACTCATCTATATCCACACTTTAAACTATCTCCACACTCCTGAAGTTTGCTCTCGTCATGCCTCTCCTGGTGCCATCATGTACAGCATCCATCCCACAGTCCTTCACAGTGCCCAATTTAGCACTTCCTCAGCCTTTTGCCCAAAAGTGCAAAGCCCGCCCCATCTCGGCCTCTCCACACAGCCCTGCATCTCCCATGACAGCCTGCTGCCACCCACCCTGCTGTCACCACAGTAGTGTGCTCTCCAGGCCTTTGGGCTAAGGACCTCAGACGTGATGCCTGCGAGGTGGCACTGCAGACCTCCTTGTTTTGACAGACATTCGAGATGGCCAGAAAGAACAGTGTAGAGAGCTGGAATATGTACTACAAATCATTAGTCCTCGAGATCATTTAGTTTTGTAGCTTTAAATAACTAGCAGAGTTCTTGAAAGCATGGGGTGGGATTTGGTATGCTTTTTGAATCACATAAATAAAGTTTGTCAGCTTGACGTAGGGGGACACATTCAGCAATGCTTGAGGGACTTAGGAGCACACGTCCCACTGACTTAATTAACAAAGTATATTAAGAAAATAATGAAGGTGTTCATTTCCAAATATTTAAACCCAGGTTGAAACATACCTGGTTTTCATTTCATTATATAGCTGACATTTGTTCATCCTGTGAAAGATAATGTCAGCATTTAACTATCTGTTAGCTGTTTTTATAACTCTCTTAATAAATTATCTAGTCCCATTTTTTTCCTTTATCTGTACTACCACAGTTACCAAGAATATACTGTCATAGAGTCAGCTTATTTTTTGTATAAAGTAYTTGATTTAGCAGCAGTAGTTATTTAATAATTGGTAATTATTTTCTCTATGTCCTGGCTGCTTCTGATCTTTACGTTTTGATGCTGCTGCAGGGAAACCCTTTTGTATTTAGACTGTGGGAACCTATATATTCATACAGCCAGAAGAATCTGACCCATAAGCAGGTCTTTTCTATTCAGCTCCTAACCATTCATGAAGGAAATCATTAAATTTCAAAAGAGAATAGGAAAACAAACTGGCTTCTCCAGAGAAGCAAACAGTACAATTACAAGAACTCTATTTCAAGATAGACATTAAAAGCAATCACAAAGAATAATAAAAATCATACTCCAGATGACAGGAAACAACAGACTCCATATTGTGTATATACTCACTTCCACCTTTTATAGACTGATGAGAGTACAGGACATGAGGCTGGAATTTAATCTGAAAGCTGTCATATGTGATTTCAAGATTATTATTATCTGTTTAATCTATGCAACTAGTGAAACAAAATTATTCAAAGCTACGTAACTGATTAAGCAATGAGGGATAAYGAGACCACTTCTCGTTACTTATATAGTTAGATAGAAATACAGGTCTCYCTGGGATCCTTATGTCATCATGGGATATTGCGATTCCTCCAGAGGTCAATTCAGAGCAGAAAGATTAAAAAAAAAAAAACACCCTATGTCAAGCTGCAAAACCTGTGAGGATTTCTCACTTTCCAGGTGGCCCAGATACATTCCCCTTGGCAAGGGATGGGGCAGGAACAAAAGAGGAAAGAGGGATGCTGTTCTCCCTCCCCTTCCTGCGCAGCAGAGCCCAAGGTGCTTTGTACTGGCCCTTGGTGAAGGTTCAGCCTTTCTGCTGGCTCTGTATGGGGGATACTGCACAGACGACCTGGTTCAGCTCTCACAGGAGAGATATGTGAGAGGTGCAAGTTTAGCAAAACCAGCACAGTGTGGCATCTCTGTGGCCACATAGACCCTCTGCCTGCCTCCACACGCCTTGGCCAAGCCCAGAGCAAGCATGGAGTTACACCAAAGCCAAGAGAAGACACAAACTGTCAGCTGGTGCCCGTGGGTGTGGGCCTGCTGCACGTTACAGTTGTACACCTGTGTTTTGTTTGCTGTGGTAGCCAAGCTTAGATAGGACATAAGCATGTCTTAAACATGCTGTTTCCATTTTCTGGCTTTTAGGATGTACTGTGTCCTGAGTTTTCCTACAGAACTCTGCCATGGGAAATCAGGAAGAAACTTTAGCTCACTACATGATGTAGAGCATATACAGCTATCTTGCATCTCCTCTTGACAAACTGGATTTGTTTGCTTGTTCTGCCTTTCACTTCTCAAAGTTCAATCATTCCGCTCAGTCAAAACTCCCTTAAGTACACCTCAGTTTTATTTTCGGTGCAGACTGCAGGATTGCAAAAGGGCTGAAAAGGAGGCTTTGCTGCATCCAGACCTGTTTGAAACTCAGCAGTTTCCATCCTCAGATTTTTATCAGTGTCCTTGGGTTTAGTTTCTAGGGATTGTCTCTCATGAAACTCAGTTTGAACTCCAGGCTTAAATAAACCAAAATACCTCCAAGTGTAGCACAGTAAAAGAAAAAGCTGAACCTTGGCATGTTAGATACATGTAACCATAAATCAGTCAATATTCACTCAAAATTAGCCATAAGTTTATTTGAAAGGTTCACAACTTTAGCTAACCTTTACGATAAACCTGGCTGAGMTTTCAGAATGTGTGGGTGCAGGTTTTATAATACGAGCTTTCACAGCTCAAGTCATCACCTGCACTCTGCACTCTGTACATGCATTACAAAGCAAGCCCTGGTTCTGGGCTCTTTTATTATGAGATAAGTCAGATACTCTAGCCCCTCGGAGCTGAGTTACATCTCTGTAAAAACATCCTGCTCAGAGCATTTATATGCTCTTCTTAAAAGAATGACTTGAATTTACGAAGAAATTCAAGCTTATTCGGTGGATCATAATTCTCAGAAATTCAAGCTTACTTGGTAGATCATAATTCTCAGGAGCAGAGTGCATATTTGGACTGGCTTTTTTATACAAATATGCCAACTCCAGGAAAAGGAAATAGAAAGTTTTAAAACTAAAACCGGCATCACAGATTTAATTTGACTGCAAATACTGTTAGATATAAAGTACATTTTCTAAAAGCATGATGATKTCAGTTAAGTCCTTACTTTAACTTTCATGTTCATTTTTCTAGAGAAAATTGTTTCATTTTCAGACTGAACTTGCTTTTGCAGCTGCTTTTATGCCTGCAGCTTTGTGTAATCTGGAGTTCCACTTATTGAAGGCGGATGTTCTCTCGAGATTGGTCTCTCTCAGTTCCACACAACACCCACTTGACATTTGCTGAGGACAAGAAATAAGGCAAAGGATATAATATGGTTAAAAGTCAAAAGCTATAAATACTTTCAGCCTTTGAAATATTCAGCATTTTAATATGGTTATATACAAAGTTCAAATAAGAAGCACTCAAGGTTCATTTTTCATGTTGTGCTTAGTTTGTGCTCTGAACTAATATAATATTCAGAGTTTGATTTGCTGATCATTTAATATATTTATGAATAGATATCAACACTGAAAAGTGAAATCAGATTAATGCCTGTGCATTAATGTTAGGATTTTCACAGCATTTGTAGCAGTTTCTCACATTGGCCAAAAAACTACTCTCATAAATCTTTTATTTTTCTCACAAACTGAGATGGCTGTTAACCATTCACCAACACTCAGATCTACAAACAAAGTCAAATATCCATCTCTTAATTCCTGTTAAAACCAAAAGAATTTAGGCAAATTTAAATTTTAGGTACCTTAATATCTTTCTGGATGCAAATTCTTGGTTACTGAATAAAGATAAGGAGCAAAATAGTGAGGTTGCCAAAGTCAGGTGTGGAGGGCAAACCAAGGCTAAGTGCAAGAAAGTCATGGAGCGCTGACACATGGATTACACTATCACTATTTGCATAACATGAACATTCCCCTTGCACACATGCACAATACACAAAAAGCATGTGAAAAGTGGTCAGCAGAGTCTATTTAACCCTGGTCCCAATTTGATACCAATTTACCCTGCACCCACAGTGAAAGGGTCTTAGAGAAAGTGGCTAGACCACAGATGTTTAAAGGCAGACCTGCACAAGGTAAATAATGAGGGAAATTCTCTTGGGCCCTAAGGGGAGAAAAAGATAATGCTCATCTAAATTAGGTGGAGGTGTAAGTCATCCAGCAGGTGGGTGTGAGGAGGGAGTGGCTCATGCCTAAATCTCTGCCTAAGAACCTAGCTGTCTACAGCCAGCACACTGAAAAGGTATTTAGATGCCTACCACCCCTTCCAAGAAATTCAGCTTAGGGTCCATAACGTATCTAAGGTACCCACCCAAATTTTGGGGTCATGGGTGGCTTTCAAAATATAATTTTTAATCTCTTTATTCTGCTGGGAAAAGGGAATATCTTTTGTCCCTATATATTGTCAGRATTAATTCATGAATTCTGGTAGAATGCTGTGGAAAATGGTGGGCATTATTTGAAGGGTAAATAGAAGCATTATATTCTCTGTGGTGTTAAGTTGTGCAACTTTGCTGGACTTGTGCCAGAGCTGAGCTCCAGTAGATTCTGAAGGAGCTCTGTTAGTTCTTGTAATGATAAATCAGGCTAAATGAAGGAAACATTCCTGTTTCTGGCAGGTACATTCCAAAACTGGCTGCAATAAAATGAAATCTACCTTTTCAGATTCACCCTTGATAGTATCTGAATAAATACTTTTTTGTCAGCTACTGTACCTGTCTTTTCACTGGGTAAAGGTCTCTCGAAGATTCCTGGAATGTCTGGTCATGAAGTGACAAATCAAAGCTATTTGATCCATCCACTTTCCTATTTAAGATTGTACGTGCCATTTTTAATAYGAGTGATAAGATCGTACTTTCGGTTAAGCTGTGGCCATTGTACTCGAGAGTTAAGCATTTAACCACATAGTTTGTCTGGAGTGTTTGACAGCAACATTGCTCTTGGAAAGAGATTTCTGACAGAGATATTTCAGCCATCATTTTTATTATGAAACCAGGCAAGTGTCTCTCACTGAAAGCTGTGCTAGGAAAAAAAAATAGCAAATTAGGATGGAGAAAGTGGAAGGAAGTACTCATCCAGTGGATGGCTGAGCAGCATAGACCCAGAATGCTGAATCCCTGAGCAGCTGTTTTAGGAAGAAAATTCCTGGATTTACTAACAGTGACTCGGTTCCAGTTCCTGTAAATGTGGACAGCCCTACTTCAATTAGTCTGTCAGTGTTGTAAACTCAATAGCATGCTCACAGCAGGTCAAATTGACATAATGTTAAAACACAGGTCACTCTACTACGCTAAGACTCCCAGTGCTACTGACACTTGCTGAGATGACCTGGTGCTTGCATACCAGCAAGTGACACATTTTTAGAATAAGTCTCCAATATAAAGGGCTTTTGTAAGGGAAAAAAAAAAGCTAATTAGTTACCTCAGCAGAGCAGTAGGAGGAATAGAATTCATTGTTTCTGTGAGACCACAAAAGTGCCTGTAAGGCTTTTTTTTGTTTGTTTTTAATATATCTATATTGAAGCAATTTTTTCTCAGTCTGGGTATGTGAAGTCTAAACCATTTTCTCCATATAGTAATTTTACTCTGCTGAGAGGCAGCATCACCTGGGGAGGGCTAAAGAATTGTAGAAAAGTAAGTCATTTTCTATGTCCAGTTTTTCCACTTAAAAGCTTGACAGTGCCCCTTTTTATCAGACTTTGTTTATTTGTTTGCTTTTGATTTCAAAGACTTTTTAACAGATTTGGACAGAAAAGTGAAAGCAGCAAAGGTCTGATAATTGCAATCTTTTGCAATCAAATTTATGACATTTATAAATATAGATGCACGGATTAAAATTCCTAGACAATGGAATATTGTTATTGGCCAACATCCTAGGCTGCATACCTGGTATGCTGAGGTATAATCAAGCATTGGGTAGGGTTTTATGTGTGAAAGCAATGCTTGACTGGATTTAAATGGTTTTGATTGGAGCCGATATGATGCATAGTTGGACATAATGTTCATAATTGCCTATTTTTCTTGGCAAACAACAAGGTGCTTGATGACTGCTTTCTGAAATGTTCACATCTATTTCTTTGTGAAGTGTACCACAATTTAACAGTAATTCTAAACAAGTTTGTGTTGTAGTCCTCTGACTTTGAGAGAATGCATTCCTTATTCACTTAATGTCCTCATTACAGCAGAATTGCATGTCTCCTATGTCAGGGTTGAATCTGGGTCCGGTTTGAATGGCGATTTCCACAAACACCTTTGCTCTTTCTATCCTACATACATTCTAATAACCATCACCAAAATTCAGTCAAAACTGCAAGCAGTCTCACATGTGTTTCTCAGGCAGACTATTTTATCTTTTTTCATTAGTGTTTGACACAATCCAGAGGAGGTGTTTAGAGAYAGGCATCACAGAGCTATAATGACTCTAGCCAACTTGACACAAATGTGCACATACACACGCATTTTTGCTCCCCAAGGCACAGCTCTGCCTCAGAAAGGCATATGTTCACTACCTTACTTGCAAAATGTCTTTCCAGGTTTAATGCATGAACATTTTCCAGACGGGAATTAAGAGAAGGACAGCCCTAGTCCTCTTCAAGCAAGGCTCCTACCATTGCCACAACCCTGTAGAAGTACTTACAGGCCCTTGACAAATGTTGAGGTATTCAGGAAGTCTTGCCTGTTCTGTTTTATTTTGGGTTTCTTTCAGAATGATCTGAGGTCTCTGTTGTGCTATCCACATTTGCCTCCTGGGATGTACCTCATGATGCAGTGATAAGATGATTCCTCAGTCACATAAATCTGCCACCTGTAAGATGGCACAATGACTGCAATCAGGGTACATGCTCATTTTTTTCCCCCCAGTCCTCTCTGATAGCATCTCTCAGCACTATTTGCTCTGTCTCCCTTTTAGGTGCCCTCTGTTTCACTTATATTGATGTCCTTAGTCCATGCCAGTTTGCTTTCTTGATCCCCTGTTCCAGCTTCTTCTCCCAGGATTGAAAAAACAGCTTAGCAATTGTCCCATCCAAATCAGTACAACTGACTTTTTTTTCCCTGACTCTGGACAAATCACAGGTGTTTCCAGAGAGGTAGTGTTTCACAGAACTTTGAGCTGGCTTGTGCACGTAGTCATCTCAGTTGATCTTTGGTATAAATACAAGAGACCTAATAGACACAGATGTCAGAAGAGTTTCAGCACTGTAAGAGACTGCTCATGTGCAAAGTCTCTGAGGAGAGAAGTTCCATTCGAGATTTGGTGGGATCTTGGCACTGAATAATCAGATGTTACACATCTATTATGCTTCTCATAATAAGTAGGCAGAAACTCAGCACCTCTCCCTATCTTTATAACTTAGAAGTTGCCATTTCCAGGGCAGTGTGTCACAGAGATTTGATAATTTTCTCATGTTTGATACAAGAGAGACTATGTGGAGAGCTGACACGTCAGACTGCCCCTTGAGCAGAAGTAAAGAACATGCCCACCTGGAAAACCAAATCTCTTGTTCTTATGAGAGAGCATAAGCAATCACACAGTCCACCCCTTAGTGAGACAATCAGTCTGAGCATCAGAGAAAGCCAAACATTCCTGAAAAAAAGTCATTAGAGGCCAAGTGCTCTAATGTGCAGACTTCCTGAAGACTCTACCCTAATGCAGAGGAAGAAAGCAGGCTGTGAATTTACAGCATAAAAAGCTTCAGTCTAAAACGATGAGGAGACACCATTAGGCTCCTGAAAATATGGCAGTTAAAAGCAGGAGCATTTCTTGGACCATTGCCTGCTCATGAAGAGCCAGGAGGCGTGGCTGGCTGAGGTGCATGAGCCATAGACTGAGTGTCCCTCTGTTTCCCAACAAACAAACTTGCTTCCACACAGCCCAAAATGAGGAGCTGACAGAGTCTTTTTTATCTCCATAATATTCATCTTTTTAGGCCAACTGTAGGGAAAGAGGAAAGTCCCTATTGTGTGAGGAGAAACTGTTTCTTCAGATAGCAGTGTGCTGGTGCCCCAGACACCATCCAGAATATTTAGAGTGTGCATTTAGCTTTGATAAAGTTGCTGCATTTGTGATACATTCTCCAGTAGAGCTGGGGAGAAGGAAAGAGTTCCTAAAACCATCTAGTAATATAATTTCCAATCATAGAGCCAGAGAAACTTCATGAAATTGACTTATGTTAAAGCTGAAATTGAAACTATAATATTCAGCAAATTTACCATTTAAAAGACATGGACTTCACAGTCTTTCATATTGGGATTTGAGTGATCTGAGATAGCTCTGCTCCAGCAGACCCTCCATGCAATAACAGACATTCTCCTTCTCATTTGGCAGACTTTTAGTGTGTGATGAATTTACACACTGAGAAAAGAAGATGGAGTGTGCTGGCTCTCTTTGAGTGTGAGAATGCTCAGGGTTTGCTAATGGTTTTAGATCTGCTTTGTCAAAGATGAGTAAGAAGTTGTGCAGATACACTTGTTCCAGTTTGGTAAAGACAGTTGCAAATCAGATGGTTCAAAGCTAGCTAAGAGTGTCTACATGAGTTTAGCACTGATTTAAGTTAATGAGTTTAATGAAATGGTACAGATTTGCATAAAGATGAGGTTTCACCTTTCCTGCTCCCAAACAGCTGTGCTTAGTTCTGCTTTATGGGTAAAGGGCAAAGGAGGAGAAGAGAAGTGTCTTTGAGATAATCTCATTGGAAAGAAAGAAAACAAATGCGTGCTCTGCCTACTCCAGCTGCTCTCCACCCCAGGAGTAATAGTTTGAAGTGAGCTTTTATATAAACAATAAACAAGTTATTCCTGGAGCATTTGCTTTGAGCTAAGATTGTGTGTAAGGGATTGGCTTTGAAAGTGCTGTCAAAGTATCTGCCTTTCAAAATTAGACTTTGCATCTCAGGTTCATTAAGATAGCCTTGAGCAAGAGTCTTTATTCAACCTTTCTTTAAAGGTATGAAGTGTGAATTTGATGAGTAAAAATAACTTTGAGTGAGGAATGTCTAAAAATGGAGGAATTAACCACAGTGATATTTATGCAGCCTAGGAATGGATTTCAATGCATCTATTTAACACCTATCTTCTTGCGGTAATCTCTCCTTCCTGTTTGCATATTCTGTTCAAAAGATTAAAATTAAGGCTYCAAAATGGGAAAAAGATAAAATGGGATCTCTAGTGCTGGTACACATCTCTTGTGGATCACTTGGCAATTCTTCTTCACAGAGAAGACAAACCTACCATCTTGTCCAGAGTTTAAGGTATGTATTTGATAGGATTTTATTTTCTGCTCCATTCTTCAAGTCAGCTTGAAATCTATCACTTGGACAAGATGCAAATTATTGATCTTGGGTAGGCTTGTCACAAATATTAACATTGGAGCATATATGTGTGTGGTAAYAACAAAGCACACTGTTCCCGAGAGCAATTGATAATGATATTATAAGCCAAGGCTTTCCATGGATAGTTATGAACAAGTACCGTCTGTATACAATTCGACAGAAGCCCCAGCAGAAAAAATATAAAGAACATAAGCCTTAAAACAACAAAAGCAGAATAAATAACTCAGTGAATTTCTTGAAGCATTAGTAACTTGACAGCATCTACTCATTCACAACAAAGCCAGAGCAAGCTCAATGTTTTCTGCTGCTGCACTATATAAAAAGTTGATGCTAAGTCTCAATACTTAAGAACAAATGACAACCCTTTAAAAAGTGCTGTAGTTCTAAAATGTCAAAAAAAAAATGAAAGTGATTTTCAAATCACATTGCATAGTGTTTTCTTTTAAGGGAACATGATCTCTAGGGCCTTTAATAAAAAGCTGTGTAACAATTCTTCTTTAATTCCCTGTGATTTCACCCTAGAAATGACTGCTCTACTTCATTCATCTACCATTACTTCTAACCACAAACATATTAAGTTATAAAAAGGGGAAAAATCAAGTTGACAAATAATTTTTAAACATTTCTGGAAGGTGAGAAAAAATAAGTGGAGCGAGTAATGTTCAGCTTTGAAGTATCTATCTCATCCTTTTTATATTTTAATTTTAAAGACTATATGACAATACTACTTTTCACAAAATGGCCCTCACTTTGTGAGTGACCTTATGGCAAACAACCAAGCTATTAGTATAAGAACAATTGGTCAAAATGGCAGAATCAGGCTCTAACATTTCTCCAACTGCCTTTAGTGTCTCTTTCAGACAGTCAAGTATTTCAGATAATTAGCATTTTGATATTTGTCTTTTGTGTTGTTTACCTTCTTAATTAAAGAGCAGAATATATTAGCATTCTACAGTCAAAGAAACACTTCTTAAATGAATCACCCTATTTAATAAAATGTCCCCTTGCAAACACTGTTTTTCTTGATAAGTGCATGCACAAATAAAAGGATGGAAAAGGGTAATTGTTTGGTTGAGATGTAAGGGCACACAAAGTGGTTAGCTCTAAATAACCTGGTCATCAGCCCAACTAATCTGCTGCAGTTTGTTTTCACAGCTTTGCTCTGAACATCAGTGCTGATGGTCTGACATTCCCTGCAGAGCCTGAGAGCGAATGGTAAGTCAAGATACCAGCTGCACAATGCTTCACCTGCGATGCCAGAGATTTGGAGGAGGGAGAATAACAATTTATAAAAACACTCATAAACTTCAGTGGATTTTTCTTTCTTTCTTCCTCTATTTTTTTTCATCCTGCAAACTTCCTGTCAAAGCTGCCAAATATATTGCAAGCTCATTTAATTAACTGGAACACTTCTCTTTTTTTCTTTCTAATTTTATATCAAGCCTGAATTTTTTTATTTACTATTATTTTCATTTCAAATTTGCAATGTTAATGTGACAGATGAAGGGAATTCAATTGCTCTCAAGGGGACTACACACCACAGAAGATCCCTAAAGAGTTGTGTTACCTATTCCAAAACCTGCTCATGCAACGCTTCCACTCCAGGACAATCAGTGTGATCACAAATCAGCCTCGACTCCAGTGAGACCAAGCTCATTTTCCAAGCCACACGATGCAAGAATGAACTCCACAGAACCCTACCGCAGAGCTGATCCTGCCTTTGTCCTTGCTTTGCTGCTTGGTGAGATAAAAGCAGCCAAATTGCCTGAGTGAGATTTTGCAATCTATTCAAAGCAAAAGATTATCTGATAAGAGCTTCCTACCTAATTATGCTTTGAGGCCTGACTCTGTTTGGTGCTGAGTGTTTCCTGCTAAGGTACATCATCATCCAGTGAAAGCACCATTGCATATTCAAACACTGTGCTACTGCTGAGGTCAAATGGGACTTTTACCACTGTGACAGACCTGTTCTCAGGGTATATATGGCTGGTTTAGATGGCTTCCTGCTCAGCGTGTTACCTGTTATGAGTTATATTGACAGACTTAATTGTGCCCATTCATTGCCTATAATATCCTAAAAACAGTTGTAAAGGGGCAGGCAAAAAAATCCACCTACTGCGGTATCATATTCTACTGTGGCGAACAGCAGGTGCCTAGAGAACAGGACTAGGATAAAGTTATAGTCCCCTTATTGACTTTCTCTTCATCCACAAACTTGCAAAAGACAGCCTTCCTGAGCCAGTCCCTAAATTCATGTTGAATACTACAGGTATTTTTTTCCACGTCTAATCATTTTTCTGAAACCAGGTGATCTTTCAATCCACAATAACTTAAGGTGCAGAGTTGCACAGCTTGTCTACCACGGAGAAAACCTCTCTTTTTGTTCATTTTCAACCTAATCCCTGCCAGTTTCATTTGTTTTCTCTTAGTTCTTGCATTAGGAGAAACAGCAACTAATTTCTAACACAAGTTTTCTGGGCCATCCATTCTGGATTTTCTTCCAGAAATCATTCAAATCCCACTTAAACAATTTCTTTCTCAGACTGAAGAATCCTAGTCTATTTAGTTACATGTTGTATTGAAGTCATTCCATGCCTTTAATCATTGCTGTCATCCTTCCCTATACCATTTTCAACTTTACTGTATTGTTTTTGACTTGCCAGTCAATTGCCCATTCAGTCTGTTCAGTGAGATACTTCTACACAGAGAGGAAATTTCTTTTTCTTGTTGTGTTTAATAATTTATGATGCTTAGCACACTCCATCTTTCTGTTAGTTGCTCTCTGTCCAGATAATTATAGCTATGTTGAAAGATACATGATCTAGGAGAGACCCCTAAGGGTTTTCACTCAATACATCCTCCTAAGGAGCAAACTCACATTAATTCTCTATTCTCTGCTTCTGACTTTTTAAAGCAGAGCTTAGGCATTCACCTCATGGTTTCCAAATGGCAGCTGATGTCCTTTTAGTTCCAAAAAGGTGTCCACTGCAACACTCATCTGTGCAGTATCTAATGGCAGTTTTCGATCTAATCCAAATTGCAGCTGTAAATTCTAGGAGACATATGACCATCAAGTAGTAGGCATTGCAATGGTTTTTGCTGCCATCACTTTAAATCTTGAAAATAAACAGTGAAAAAAGTAATTTTATGATTAAACACAAGTCAACATGCTGTAACAGTGGGTTACTCATGACTCTCTCACAGATTTGTGATGTACAGCAAATATTTTTAATAACTTCCTTGGCTTCATGTCCCAATCATCTGCTCAGTATTTGCCATGTCTTTTAAATGTAAGGTCTTCAGGGTAAGAGCTATTTTTTGTTATGGCAATCTGTGACAACCCATACAGTGATTCTTGGGCTGTTGGCAATTCTTGGATGGAGCTTCAAGGTACTATTGCAATAACAAAAATAAATAATAATGTGTATCAAAAATGTAGGACTGTGAATGATTTAGCACTGTTCACTGCTCTCTTTCATGATGTTTTCTATCAGCAGGATGCAGCTTGATTTCTCTCGCAGATGTAGACTCAGATAGAGACTAGACTAGGCTTTTCTGCTAGTTCAGTTAGAAAGGAGTCCTGTTGTGGCAGTCAGGCAAGCCTATCAATCTAAGCATAGATTGAGCATTTACTTCATTGGGAAATACATGAGGATGGGACATTTCAGTTCCCAGCTTGTTTCTCTTGGAGCATTATTTAACTCAGGAGGCAAGCCAGAATTATTATTCAGGAGAACCCAGACACTGTTGCAGTTACTTAACTGTTTGCACATGCAAAGCACTTCTATAGTCACCTCCTTGTGCCAGCCTGCTCCCACCAGGACCCTTAGTTCAAGGATCTTTATGTAAAATGAAGAYGCAGAAAAAAATAAAGAGAAGACTTCAATTCATTTAGGTGCTTACGTCATCAACAACATCTGCGTTCATTTTATTTATTTAATGGCGATTGAATGAGACCTGAATCAAATAAGCATCTAACTACTTGAGACCCAAGCCTGATCTCATCAACTAGACTTTCCAAAAGACTCAATCAGTGTGCCTGGTGTCAGCTGTCTCCTGGCATGTCATGATCTGTCTGATCATTTCACAGGAATTAGATTTTACTTCACTCTCTGGGACTCAGTGGTTGCGTTTTGTAAAGCTATGAATGAAAAAGGAAAGTAAAAGCAAACCAGAGATGTTGGAAGTTACATGTTCAAAGTCAGGATTTTTGTATCAAAAAAGGTAGGAGGCTTTTTGACAATATGATCATATCTCATTCAATCAGATATAGAATCAGATTTTTAAATGTATTAAATGTATAGTAGCTTACTTTCTTAACATTCATGGGTTTAATTAATGAAAAGGTTTTAATTCTACAAAGCTGAAAAAAAATGTTTACAAGAAACTGTAATTTGTAGGTCAGTAGAAGATGAACATTTTCATTTTTTTATTGAATTTCTATAGGATCTCCAGAATTTCCTAACACACTGCAGTGGAATACCTGATTTTCAGATATGTTTTTTGACAGTTTAATAAGAGAGTGTAAGAAGCCATTTCTTGCTACAGTATTTCAGGAATAAGTTCACTCATGCACTGCATAGAGCAGGGGCGAAAAAAGAGGTAATCCGTGTAAAAGAAGATCAGACACCCAGTGCTCATCCTGAAACTATTCCTTTTGTATCGAAGGCATGTAAGTGCTGCTTTAACGAGCTCTAGGTAGAGGTGTTAGTTTGAACGAAGTGTAACCGCACAGAGGCTGCAAATAATGTGCCATTAGCTGCACTTCCATGAGAAAAGCTGTTTGAAAAGTAAATTAAAAAAATTTATTCTAATGTGAGAGATTCAGCATATGTGATCAAAAGATGCAAGTTAGACACTACATACTGAAACTGAGACTCTGATAGTAAGAATATTCAATAAGTCAGGAATTCTTGTGGGTTCTGTCTCCATATTGTATGTAAACAATTAGGAAATTCAAATATTTGTAAATGACACCAAACTGCAGTCTTCAGTGTAATTTTTAGAGAAAATGAAATATCTTAATACTAAAAGTGCTCCTACCCTGCTGTTCAGAGAAAATGGGATAAGAAGTTCCTACAGAGTCAGCTGATTCCTGCTTTGTTGAACAATATTGAAATCAGCTTGATTTTCCATTGATGTTTTGTTTTTCTAATTCCACTTAAAAGAGTAAGTGCTGACAATGCAAATGCCAAGCTTATGGATAGAAGGGCTGAATTTACTGAATTGCAAAAAAACCTTGGCTTCATACAGAGAGTGGTTTGTTTGAGTTTCCTCTATTTTGGGGGTGAGTTTTTTTCTGAATTTTGACTGGAAAATAAGATTATGGATTGGAGATATTGGGGTCCCATGAGTGTAATTCTGGCAGCCGGTAACAACTTAAGTAACCAGGCATGCAGCCTATAAAGCTCAGCCATGATATGTGTCACTATTCAAACAATTTAGATGCTGTTTCGATCTACTGTGCTGTTTTCATCATGTTTTACGGAAGAAATTAGGGAACACAGAGCCTCTCCATTTCAAAGTTTTCTGGTTTAATGCAGCTTTTCAGAAAAATAAGCTTCTCTGTTCAAGTTGTGGCGAGCAAGGAGGAAGACAGATAAAATTGGACGTTAGTTGGGTTTTGTTTCCCTGAGAAAGGAAGGGTGGCAGTGACAAAAGACTTAGAACTGATCTAGGATTTCTGATCAGAATATTTATTTGCCATTAATCTACTATCATTTTTAGAAAGCAAAATAAAAATTCTCAGCACATAAGCAAAACATTTCAATATTAAGGAAATTTAATAGATCACTCGACCTAAGAAAATATACACAATAGAGACCATTTTTGAGATTCAGGCCGTCTCAAGCATAAGTGAGAAATATTATTAGCTATCTGAATCTTTAAGAGGGATAGGTTAAGGGAGAAGTTCCCCTTCCAGCCCTAAAAGTTAATGTGGTGTAAGAACAATTTCCCTCTGCCAAAGGAAAAATCATTGGTTTCATACTTGAAAGTTACAACATTAAATTACACTCACTGAGTACAGTAGCCTAAGATCAGTCCCTAAGTGTCAACCATTGTGTAGTCTGTCGCTGTAAAGTAATTTTTCAATCTTTCAATTAAGTGCACTGTATAATTTTATGGCTTCAGTCTGCACGCACGGTTCATGCACAACTGTGTTAAACAATGACAGGAGCAGCCTGGAATGAGGAAGAGACTATAGGGAGGATCCAGTCTGACAATGAAGCTGACATAGCAAAGGTAAAAGAGGCTTAACATCTGACAGACACCCATGATTTTTAATTATCCTTTCCCACTGATGATTGTTGCAATCCATCTCGCCCCCACACCTCTCCCTTTCCCTACCCTCCTCTTCGTCACATGCCTGCTCTCTCCTCTCTTCTCCACATCCTGAAATGCCCTTGCCTCTTTCCCTGCCTTTTCTTCATCCTGTTTAACTGATCTCCACCTACCCAAACCCCTATCAAACAAAATAAAAATGTTTGGAACTCACAGGGTGTTTCCTGACAGGCTGTTGCTCATTCCTCCTGTGTGACTCAACCCTTCTCATCCTGACTCTCCTCCTGTGTGGTGAGCCCTTCATTTCTGTGCATACACCCTCTCCCAACATGGCTTTTGTGTTTTCAGGTGGTAAACTCCTCAAAGCAAAGACCATCTGTTCCTTCACTGTGCAATTAGACCGTTTCATGCATTAGTGTGTATTCAATCCCAATATAAATTGCATGCATTTTCAAAATTAATGAGAATAGTTAGCCATTGTAGTACATAATGAACTTTATGGTATTTCTAGCAAACCTTCTTAAATGCGTAGCCATAATGAACAGCAGAGGATCACAATGTTCTCACATCATTCATGTGCAGTAATAACTCTGGAAATCGAACATGTCAAAGCTGTAGCAGATATTTCCTAAATTTACTCACTTACGGGAATTCTGGTATTCCAAACAGTCATAAAACTGGAAATATGTCAGAAGACAAAAAGAAGAATTAAAGAAAAAAAAAAAAAAGCCAACCTGTTCTGTGAGTGGCCGTGCTTAAAATTTACAAAAGTAATAGACGGGCTCTTAGATGTCTATCCCAGATTTTTTTCATCAGTTCGGCTTTTTTCTGATGTATTCAGCATGTTGAGAAATGAGAAAGGAAAAAACAAATGAAGAAAAGTGAGAGAACAAACTCTATAAATTATTTTTGGGGGACAACCACAGTGATGGAGTACGTGTATGGGCAGAGTGAAAAATACTGTGGAAGCACTGTTGTACACACTCTGCAAACAGCTAATTGAGTATTAGGCATAATGAATACACTGTCAGGTATAATGACATCTTCCTCCTAAAGGACACAGAAAAGCAGACTCTTTCAGAACACATTATTACTCTCTAAATCAGTCTCCTTTATGATAGTCATTACCTAAATATTTCACACAAGAGATTTTTTCTATTAAGAAGCACCGAAACTTATATAAAATTAATTATATTTTACTTAAGTTTTTTCTATTAGTTCTGATTAATTAAAATATCCTTGGATTGCAATAACTTTGTGCTGTTTAATTATTCAAACACAGGATTTTTATTATTCCATTTCTTTGTCTATTCCATACATGTGGCTTCCCTTTATTATATGTACAGTTTGTACAAATGTGGATAAGGAAAAAAGTATCAGCTGTGGCACATCTAACTAACAGTTGTACATCATATAATGTAATCTTATATGGAAATATTTCACATGCTGCGTATAATATTTTAAGATCCACCTAGGCAATAGTCACTGCCGGGCATAATGTTCTAATATTACCGGTGCTTCTCTCTCTCCTTCTTTCAGGCTCTGCAAACTTTCTCACATGCTGAAAGCTAACTTCACACATAGAGGCGGACATTCAGCATCAAGTTCTAAGATTTAATTGTTCAAAGAAATGCATAGGAGTTAGRTATCTTTGGTCTATTCAAGGCACCTAACTTCACAGACATGTACAGTTTGGCATTTTAGTTTATGAGCATAATCAGTGATTCAGCCCCCCCACGCTCCCATTGTTCAGTTTGGTGAGAACCTGCCTCCCTAAGATATGAATTGGAAAAAGGTAGTCACAGGATTTAGTCTAAATATTGTGTACATGGGAACCATATCCAAAGGGGAATATAACAAATTAACTTAATTCTCCTCTGACATGTTTATTAGAAAATGCAGTATGTTCTGTAATTAACAACAAACAGCAGTTATTAAAATCCACCTGTTGAGGGGGAAAAGAATCCCCAACATCTTCCATTGTTTTAACCAAAACATTTTCACCTTGATTTTTTGTATCAATCTCTTTTGCATCTATGAAATTTTTGGCAGTTCCATCCTTGAAACATCTAGCGAGAAAATAAGTGCTTCCTGGGAACATTACACAAAGCCCTGACATAATTTTAAAGAAAAATAATCTGGTCTTGTATGCTGCACTGCACAGGAGTATTGTAAACCATTCCATAATCCAAAACCAAGGTTTTCTGCCTTGTTGCTTTAAAGGAAACAACTAATACAAGTCTTGAACTTTACCAGGTCAGAGAGACCAGATTCCTTAGTGGTGTGCAGACTGGCTGTTCTAAGCAGGCTGCATGAATTTGCTATGAAAATAATTTCTAGTGAAAGGATTTTTTCATTTGGATTTTCTCACCAGAGGAGGGAACTGTAAATTTAAAAGCAAAGAGAAAAACCATTAAGGAAAAAAAGCAGAAGCTTCACTGAAGAAAATCGAAACAAAACAAAAGCCTCAAAAAAACCCAACCCAGAAACAAATGCAGATCACTTCAGGGATATGCAGTTAGCACTGAAAAGCATTGTATTTTTTTTCTAGTTATTTGTTTAGGGTAATAGCAGTAAGCCACTGTGTTTTTAGGGAAGAACAAACAGCTGCAACTAATGGTTCCCATGAAAGACTCCTGTAGACTGTAAAAGTCTGTGAATAGCTGAGTTCCTGTCCATACGTGCAATTTTGTTCAATTAAAATTTGTAACTACGAGAAGAGATGATCCCATAGGAATTACCTATACATAATGTCAGTAAAGACTGAAAGGCTACTTCTACAAGACAGTAATTTGCATGCAGTTCAGAGCAGCGTTTTATGAGAAGAACCTCACAAGAAAAAGCCACATTAGAACTCATGTTTCTGACCCTTGTGAACTGAGATATTGGGACTTAGCAGTAAAATACTTGYTGTTCAGCAGCGACTAGACAGGCTGAATGTCTGTTTTAAATGGGGTATAGATCTTATCAGTCAACAGTGTTGCTACTGCTGCTGAATTTGGGAAAATTATTTGGAATTAATTAAAAAATAACTATGCTTCAAGTAACTGTGACAAAGAAATCAATTAAACTTTTCACAACGTTTATTATAATTGATGCATAGCTAAATAAAAAATGTGGCCTTTGACACAGAAAGTCCTTAGCCACACAGCACTGGAAACTAAGGAGATACATAAAGCATCACTCTATGAACAGTAGGTAGAGATAAGTCTCTGGCTTGAACTAGCAGTTTTTCTTATAAAGCAGATATTTTAACAATGATAAGAGGGAAGTAGCACTAGTCAGTGAAGCCTTGTATCCAGTAAAACTGATTTTTTTACTTACTGCATCCACCTGTGCATGTCAGACTCTAAATGTATTTCATTTGGCAAAGCACTGGAGCTGTTATACTCTCTCTGAGCCAAATTCTGCCCTTGGCTTCAGGCACACAACTCCCATTGACTTCAGGGGAAGTTGTGCAGAAGGAGATAGATTGTGTAAATTAGGCATGCTCTTGAGATGGTGGAGAGAGATTCACCACTGAACCCCAGAGTAGGAGTTCACCCAGGGCCAGCAAAGTCAATCTCACCAGTCAGTCCTTCCCAACTCATCAGAGCAATGGTTTGAAAGAGCTATAAAATAAATAGCTTATACACACTGCTTAAAAAATAAAAGTACTTTCTCAGCCTTTGAGGCAGGCCTTCCCTTCTCTCATTACCTCAGAAGCAGTCCATCTTCAAAGAGTTTTGTTTCTGTACTGTAATTGTTGAGRGGTACTGCTATTTCCTCAAAATTGTTTCATCCAGATCTGTCCAAGACCTTTCTTACCTATACTGCCATAACTTACATCRTCCTGCCACCAACTACATCCCTGCTTTTTTCCCTGTCCTAGCACTGGTTATTCCCTTTGTCTTTGCTTGTTTGCCGACTTTTGATTTCTTTCTCTTCCAGAATCAGAGGATTTACTTTTTTATTTTCTCACAAGTTTAGAGTAACACATTTTGCATCATTCAAAGTTGACCAGATGGGTGCTTTAACTTGGACCTCGCAGTTTAACCTCAGTGACAGAAAAAAGGCCTGTAAGCATAATGGAAATGAACCCAGCTCGCCGCAGTTCTCCCACACTCACTTCTTTAAGCAAAAAACATGCATCTTTTCTGAAAATCCCCCAAAATCATGGAGAGTCTAGTAGGCTTGCAAAGAAGCAAGTACCAGAACCAAATCAACAGCACCAATTCCAGTTTACATTTCTATGTTCTTATAGTGCAGAGATAAAAAATTCTCCTCTAGGTCATACTCACAAACCCAGTGAAGGTCAGATTCTGGTTTGCTATTCACATGCCAGGTTCTGCTTGTCTTGTAGATGAAATACATTTGTTTAGCAAGTGGATGAGAAGGCTGCAGCTTAAATTTTATGGATCTATTTAGCATGTTCTCCTAAAGAAAAATCTTTTTGTTTATTATTTTTTATTTATAAATATTGTCACACCAGAAGGACAAGATGTACTGTGCAGGTATGGGCAGAAAAAGAATTATCTTGTTAAACTAGCCCGATGTAAATATGATACAGACGTAGACCCAGAATGGCTTGTGAAAAAGATAAAGCATAACAAAACAGAGATAAGAGTGTGATGGAAGAAGTGAGTGACTAAATGAYTGAAGTATGTTGGGTTTGTAAGTTACCAGATAGAACTGCATTTCTTCTGGTTGTTTCTATCAGTTAGCAGCAGTTTGTTCGGGTGTTCCTGCCTCCAACCCTCAAACCCTCTTCCATTTTCTAGCAGGGAAAGGGAGTGAGGGAAGATCAATTTTGAATTCTCTTATGATGACTGTTTTGGTCTCCAGAAAAACTCCCGTCCCCCTCTTGCTGCTGACTGGAAGCACTGTACATGTACGCTTGGTGACTTCATAATATTAGTGCCTGGCTTGTTATATAAAGTGTTTTAAATATATAATCCTAGAAAATATAAAACTTTCTCTAAGCAAAGAGAGAGGTCAGCCCTCTCTTGTTTCTTCTCTGTTTGACAAAAGCAGCCTTCAGTGAAATATCCCAGGATCCAGTTATTTTCTTCATCCAGGAAAAGTCTAAGAAAGAACTTGAAACATCTGAATGCTCTGTAAAGTCACAATCTGTCTTGCTGGTGAACCATGGACACACCATCCTTTACTCCATTTCTACTTGGATTGCTACTAATGAGATCTTTCAAAATATTCAATCATTAATTACAAAGTTCCTATGAATAGTCTGCTCGTTTCACACATACACATGCAATCTACTAGTGACAGATTTTTCTAAGTGACTCCAGAGATTTTTTTTTTTCCACTGGATTTGTGAACAAAATTGCTGAAAGGCAGATCTTTTTGACACTGATATTAGTCCTTTGTTCAAATGAAGATACAGTCACCTTCTGTTATGTCCCCCATACTAAAAATCCCCTACCTATAAATCAGATACATGAAAAACAAATTTTCTTACAAATAACATCTTTTAAAACCTCCTTATCAACTCTGAAGGTTCAAAGGATTGAAGAGATGCCTGCCAGCCCTGCTTGATGAAGCATTTTCTAGARCTATCAGCTATCAAGGATCATCTCAGTACTCCAAACCCTTCTGACTGGCTTGTCACCTTTCAAAATCTCTCTCAAAAAAAAACAAGCAAGCAAAATCTTTCCTTGATCCTTGGAAATAACCGAGGCAGTTTGGTGGAAGGTTTTACAGTTTTCTAACTCATTTAGCAACTCCTAGACACCATAAAAAGCCAGTAAGTCCCTTAAACACATAGGGCTCAGCAGAAAGGAGACACTCCTTTAATTCAAGCTATTATAACACCCTGCATTTCTCAATTTACATCTTATACAGAGAACAAAAATCTGAGCTGAGAAATCACTTTGTCTTCCAATTCTCTTTCCCCTTTCTACTTCTCTTTGAGTATGTTGTTTTTAAGTTCAGAAAAAAAAATTAAAATTATGTTCAAAAGTAAATATTTTGATTTCACTTGTTTGATCCATTTCTACATAATTTAGAGTATAAATGATAGAATAACAAAGTTCTTTACTTATTATTATAAATGTATACAAACTATGTACTAAGTAAATGTAAGTGAATTTTTTTATGAAATAAGAGAGCAGAATTAGTATTTTATAAGTGTCATTGGTAGAGAACTACCCTTCTTTATCTGGACTCTGTTAACAAAAGTGCAAGAGGTATTTTACATCAGGAAACTTCCCAGATAAAAAAAGCATCTGCAGATTAGGTTATACCAAATCTTAAATATCTGATTAGTTAAATGGAACAATTAATCCCAGCAGCTGCTTTTCACAAATAAAGCTTCTTTTATCAATTTTACAAGCAAGGGAAAACCCAGACTTTCTAAAACTAATCCAAAACAGAATCAAATACAGACTACATCTAGTAAAAAAGGACATTTTCTATTAAAGATTTTCAGCCATTTGATAAATAATGAGTTAACAGACATTTTCCCTTTATGAATATTACTATTCTTATGAGGGTTGTTTTTAATACTTTTGTGCTTTCCTTCAAAACATTCTCCTCTCCTTGTTGATGTGGCCAGATTAAGCATTAGCAATTTTGGTGACCTTTTATGTTTATAAGTGCTAGAACCCTGTTGAAGTTCACCTGATTCATCGTGGCTTAATTCCTCACTGGTGATGATTACAGTAGGAGCCATGCTCTAGTGAGTTAGAGCCAAAGAAATCCAGGGAGGAAATGTTAGTGGCAGCCAGGTAAATAAGAGGAGGTTATACTGAAGGTTTTGTGGGAATGTTGGTTGTTTGGGGTTTCTTTTTTCTTTTTTTTTCTTTTTTTTTCATAGCAGTAAAGAGCAGCACTTAGAAGGCTAATTTGGATAGCACTGTGAACACCAACCTGTTCATAGAAATTTACTTCTCTAAGGTCTTTTCCATCTCGCTGCTACTGATTTCTTTTCTGCTTCCATTGTGCATACCATATGATTTGTAACATGCAGTCACAGTTGAAGTCAAACCCTGAGAGCTGCAATTGAGTTGAAATAACTGGATTTTGTAGTCACTCAGTAATAATCTTGGAGCCTTCTGTGGCTTAGAGAAACTTGGTTTCTTCTAAAAGAAAGAGACTTCTTAGAGCTCCTCTTACAGCAGAAGCATTTAACATTTATTGCAGATCTTAACAGAAATTCTATAAGGTACTTTCCCTCAAATGTGAAAGAAACATAAAGGCTAAGTTTGATTTTTACCAGTTTATGCCATTTTCAGAAAAGATAGACTCATGATTAATTTTGCAGTAAAGTAAGAATAACATTGTGATGGAAATGCATTGATCTATTTAATGAAGGATTGTAAAGTCAGCATCATTGGAGAAACAAGGATTATTGATTCTTTAAGTAACATTTTAAGGATTGTATTTTTGCCTTAAAGTGTCCCATACAAAAAAAAAGGGACCTACGAAAAAAGTTAGTAAAAAGAGGTGAATACGTAGAGACAGCAATCTGTACATAGAGAAATGACTGTGTATTGCAGTCTAATATAAGATATACCTCACCCTAGTAAAGAAAACAAAACAGTTGCATAAAAATTAACAATAGCAGTACATTCAGTGTACACGTGTTCTTCCATGATTCATAAAGGAAATAAACACATATGCCTACCATGTTTACAGCATATACTGGAAATCAGACAAAAGCACAATAAGGATGGAAACAACCTTGCAACAAGCCAGCTTGCTCCTTCTAGTAGTAGRAAGCCTAGGGCTTGCAAGGCCCAGACAATTAATAGGTTCTGTTCATTTGTGACCAGTTAACAATTAATAGACACCACTTGGCTTCTGCCACAAAAGGCAAGGTAAGACCAAATACGGTGCTCTTGAAAAACTGTGGAAAACAGGAAAGAATTAAAAAAGAAAACCTGAACCAAACAAATTCACAAACAAACAAACACTACCAATAAAATTTATTAAAGTCTTAAAGGGATTAAACCTAGAAGACAGTATTCCTGTGAAAGAACTGCAGCAGTAGAAAAGATTGCATGTAAGTAGGAGTGTTTATTTTAGGACGTATGTTTTGAATACTTCCCCAGACAATTATATTAGCTATAGTAGCCTCCTCAGGAGTCTCATTCCCTAAGCATAGCGTCCTTTGAGTTGTACCCAGGTTGCTATGTGTCAGAAATACTTTCACAAAACAGAACCTTTTTATCCATTTTTAGGACARGTGCTGCTATTCGCAGAAAAAAAAAGCAGATTCTAGCAATTTTGGAGATGCAGCATACATTAGGCATTACAGCACCTCCATCAAACTTTAAAAGGCCAAGTATCTGCACCAGCTGGGGTGCAATGCCAACAAATTCCTTCACCAGCTGACATGCCTGACATGCCGTCTGAGCACTGGCACCTTCCTCTCCTGTGAGTCACTGTGCCAGGTCACAACCAGCTCCATGCTTTCCAGGATCCTGGTGTTGCTTTTACACTTTTTTTGCTAGAGCAGCAGGACCGGGACTTGCTCCGTGGAGTCCCCTAGAAGGAAAGACTCGGACCCGAATGGCAGCTGCTCACCACAGATACGTCCGAGTAACCCAGACTATTTTAGGGAACRCTCTCCCATCATAAATCTCATTTTCTCTTTTACTTTATGGTCTCTTCACTGCCCTGAGAGTTTTTCACTATTTCTGGCATCCTTCTCTTTATTCTGAATTCACTGTTCCAGCAGAAGGTGGGCACTTTACAGCTGAAGTGTAAGGTACAGGTTCACTGGGGATGTTAATCATGTAGTCTTCATTGGCCTGGGGCCACCTGGCCATACAACAGCAATCTGCCCCTTTCTAATCTGTCTTCCCTAGAAGACTTGTATTACTATCACCAAAGGGCCTCTGGTTAGCATGTATCAACATGTACACTACTCTCAGCAAATATCACATTAACTTTTCTTTCTGTTCCAGGAAAAATTAGGCCCCTATGGCCTTTGGGCTCTGAATAGCTGAAATTTTGGCAACACTGTCCAGATGGGCCCTTCTGTCTATCTCCTGTGCTCATTAAAGGTATTTGAGAATATTATCTGATTATACTAATTTCTGTAATATTAAAGGAAGAATCTAGAGAGAGAATGTCTGATACAATTTGTGGTATGGTCTGTACTCATTTTGCTTTGCTATCTAAGTTCTTTCCCACTTTCTTCTTCCAAATAATGTATTTGTGTGGCAGCAAGTAAGACATTTCCACCACCTACATTTTGTGATAAATTCTAAGTTCAGATGTAGTCTCAGAGGAGACAGGTGAAAAAAGGAAGGTGAGAAAACATTTTTAAAAAATATTTCTGGGGGGAACAATTAATTGTCTTTTACAGGTGCTCAAAGAGAAGCAGCCTCGCAGATCATCATTCTTTATTAAATCTCTGCGGTGAACTCAGCTGCAATCTCTATAAAGAAAACTAACATTTCTTTTACCTACAGGCAAAGCTACTGGGAGCCTTCACTCAGGAGCTTGTGTGCTGTTGTACACAGAAACCAGTAGAGAGAAATGTATGATGCAAACTTTCATGGGAAAGGGGGTTAGCTTTTCACTGAGCACTTCCAGAGGCTCTGGGTGAGACCACAGACAGGATTCTTCCTCGGATTCTTCCAGCAGTGCAGCTCCTACTTAAATCTCCCATCAAGCTGACCGGTCAAAGCAAGATCAGAAAATCAGACTTAAATCTGACATCATGTCACACCAGCCTAGTGCTTACAATGCAGTAAAGAGGCTACATGGACCTGGATCCTGGAAAAATTACTTTAGTAGGGTGTGGTGGTGGCTTGGCCTGCAGCTGGGGATGCTGYGGAGGATGGGCCAGCCACCTAGGGGACCAAGGAGCCAGTAGGGCCAGAGGGCCCTGATGTTAAAAGGCTCTGAGGTCAGGATCCAGGGTCTCCCCCTAGCATGAATAGGAAGGTCTCTCCCATCCAGGCCCTGCTAAATTGTGTCCCCCTATTCAGTTGCTTTATTCCTGTCAATCTCTGTTCAATATAAGGTTATGCTGTGGAAAGTTCTCCTTTCCTTGATGCCCCGTTGGCCCTGTTCCTCCCCTCACCTACCCTCATTGGTTATATKTATTGTAATCCCGCCTTTCCTCCTCCCTCTCGCCCTCATGTGATTGGCCCTCAGTGTTCTCTCCGCCCCTTGYCTGTGCTRTATAAAAGCTTGTGTCACCCTGTTCTTTGTGCTCGCCTTCCCTGACTCTCCAAAAAACGCCGTGTTTTGGAACATCATAAGGAGAGTCCGCCTCCTGACTCTTTACCCCCGTCTTAAGGCGCGGAGTGCACGAGTGTAAAGCCAACACGTCTGCCTGYGCGGGCGTGATGAGGCCGCAGCGTGCCGCGCCGAGGCGCCGCCGGACGCAGGAGCGCTCTCGGGAAGGTGGCGGCACTTAACCACCCAGCGCGCCGCTACAGTAGGGCATGGCAACGCTGACCCAAATGATTAAGCCATTTCATGTGCTGTATTCCAGGCCAGTCTTTACTTTGGTCTTTTTATGGAAAACAGCCTCTTCAACTGAGCTGCGTGAAAGTCCATTTATATTGTAAATGTTTGGCCCCCAACACACTCTAGTACTGGAAAAAAAAAAACTCCCAACACTTTAGAATGAATCCATAGAAAGGTGAACCCTCCATTTCAACACCATCCTGCCCACAAATACGGAGTATCATATTTTGTTACATTAATCCCAGACCCATGAAAACAACACATAAATGTTTCCATATGGTTTCCAAATAAATCTCCCATATCCCATATTCTGTAAATTGTTCCCTCAAGAGGTATAARCTGTAGAAGGTCAGTTCATCTATTCCAGCTCTCATGGGAGCAGCAGACCTGACTTTCCACAAGCTTTGTGCTCAAACAACTCTGCTGAAGTTGGCATGTCCCAGAAAATAATAGTCAAGGAGTCGGTGTGAGCACAAAGAACCAAAGCTACTGTCTTTCACCCCCAGCCTGTATCCAGGTTTTTCTTCCTCTGACATGTTAACATTACAGGCATCAGATAAGCATGCTCTGGCAATGGCCAGCCAGCTTACAGATGTTGACTCATGCACCCTGACATGGGCTCCCAGGGCTGCAGCTCTGACAAGATCCCTCTTAAGCTCTATCTGCACAGGGCTAGAGGCAAACCCCTACTTCTGCCTGCAATTTCAGTCTTCCCTTATACGTTCTGTGGGACTATTTGCAATGTTTATTTATAAATGATGAATCTTTCTCCACAGTTTGTTAATGCATTAGCACGGAAGTAATGTGTGTGAAAAAAAATTTTAACAAGCCTTTGGCTTGTGCAGCATAAAACATTGTCTCATATCCAGTCTCCCCACAGACATTAGTTTCTGCTTTAAACAGTCTAGCTACAACTCCCTGTGTATAATATAAAAGGCACAACCCTTACAAATGCAGTGAGTACTCAGCCCACAGGATGGCTGGAGTAGCCGAGTAAAGTGGCAGTTCTTTACAGTCACACTCTCTGTTATAACTCATTATAGTAATGAGTCACTTTAAATATACATTCCTATAATTCAGGGAAAAGTTTTCCRGTAGAAATAAAATTCCTTTTGTGAATCTAATGTATATGAGATAAGGTTCAGAAACTTTACTTGCAATCTCATTATTTTTCTCAACAAAACATGAGCATCTGTATAGGTCTGCACATAGATTAATGTTTTCCTGACTTTCAGCATTTTTTTTTTATCATGGAAACACAAGAAATACTTCAGGAAGGGGAAACTAATTTGGCTTGATTTCAAACTGGAAGGGTTTTTTCCTCCCAGAAGAACAAGATTTAAAATAAGTGGTGGGGAAATGGTTCTTTGCAAACCTGAGCATGAATACGAACTGTGGCTTTGTATTTCCTGATCAGGATGGAAACAGAAACATGGCCCGTTCAGACCTAAACCCTAAAATTAACTCAGAGAGCACCATTCAAAAACACTTCCTTGAATCAGCAGGGGAGGAGGGCAATGAAAGGCTTGATGAGAGTTYGGTGAATAAAGAGGAAATAAGGGAGGAATGAGGGAAATGACAGTGGACCGTTCACCCCTTACAAATTCTTTTAATTCTCCTTCGTATGCATACATTATAGTTATTAGCACAGCCAATTTGCAAAGAAGGATTTAGTTACCCCAAACGTGGACATGCCTTTTGCACAACACTTTAGACTCTTGGCTCATGCACTGGAGTAAGCACCATAACCATGCTCAGGCTTTTAAGTAGAATTTATTTGGAAAGGCAAGARGGATAACAATATTACCTTACTCACCTCTATGAAAGACACCTATCTCCGCAGGACTCTCTATTTGTGATGTTATTACACTTAACACAGGAGAGTGTCTATAATTGCAAATTATTTATTAATATTTTTATTACTTAAGATGTCTTTGATTAGGCCCGCTGTGAATAAATTATAAGGTCAAAGGGCAAGTTGTTTATATCAGTGACTAGACCAGATTATTACACTGAGAAATGGTCAGCACATCCTGTTATTGCTACTACCAGAAAAAACATTGCATGAAAAGAACTAGACAGACCAGTTGCTTGAGTTCTCAAAAGGTTTTATTTTTAGCCTAATGACAAAAATGTCTGTGTTTGCACAGGAAACAAGAATGATTGATACAAGGSAGTGGAAATAAAATTCTTCATCTAATTTTCAGTGCTGCATTAAAGACTAGACTTCTGTTGTGTCAGAGAAGCATTCAGTGACTCTTAAAATGACGATTTTTCCACCAGCACCCTCCAACTTCCCACTTCTCTGGTCTTGAAAGCTCCTACATACACATCAATTCCTTGTGCAAGTTAGAGCATTTTCAGAACTACTCTTAGTTGTGCCAGTGAATAATGATGCTATGGAGAACAGCTGGCATAGCCAGAATAGCTTGTCCTTCCCCCAAGGCATTTCAAGTTAGCCCTGTGGGAATGGAGGCAGAGAGCAGTTAGATGTCATGCTGTTCCCCAGTGGAGTCTTTCGCTGTTGCTGTAAATTGCTTTAAGTTCTTGTTGTTACAGTTGTGCAAAAGGTACTTATTTGGGGTTAAAGACATGGATCAAAATGCCTTCACCCTGGACCAAGTCATCAATACCCACTTTCCAWGGACCTTAGTAAGGCTTCCACACATATTAGGGTTACCTTCCAGGTACTAGTGACAGTTCTAAATTCTAGAATATTTTTGTCCAAGCTAAAGTAACATTTGAAAACATGGTGTATTAGGAATATGGATAAAGTCCTGGCTACAGTTACAACAGTAGTTTTACTATTAACATAGTGCCAGCAAAGCTAGAGTTTCATTGAGTCCAGTAGAAATAAAATATCTCATTTCTTTTATTGAAATTAGCATTATGCTTCCATTCTGGATGTTCAGAAAATGTTCATTGTTGTTAATTAAGTTACTTATTAGTGTTTCAGAAATGYCCTAAGGTTTCAGGAGCAGTGCCCAGTTCTGCTGTAAGTGAAGTGAAATGAAGTGAAAAGGGCTGTTTCAAAACAAATACTAGGATTTGCTCCTATATCCCTGTTGTGATTTATCCCAGCAGGCAGCTAAACACCACGGAGCTGTTCACTCACGAACCCCTSTGGGATGGGGAAGAGAATCAGAAAAAAAGTAAAACTTGTGAGTTGAGATAAAGACAGTTTAATGGGATGGAAAAGGAAGGAAAATAATGATAAAAGAAGCAAAACAAGTGATGCACAATGCAGTTGCTCACCACGCCCTGACGAATGCCCAGCCCATACCCAAGCAGTGGACCACTGCCTCCCAACCAGCCCTCCCTWGTTTTAATGTTTATCATGATGCCATATGGTATGGGATATCCCCATGGTCAGTTGCGGTCAGCTGCCCCTGTTGTGTACCTTTCCAACTCCTTGTCCACCCCCAGCCTATCCACTGGTGATGGAGTGAGAGGCAGAAAAGGCCTTGACTTTGTGCAAGCACTGCTGAGCCACAGCTAAAACATCCCAGTGTTATCAACATTATTCTCATCCTACATCCAAAACACAGGGCTGTACCAGCTATTAAGAGGAAAATTATCTCTATCCCAGCCAAAACCAGGACAAGTCTCAATGTCCATAAGATTATAAATCAGAGAGCAGGGAGTTGATAATTTTGGGTGTATTTCCAGTGAAGGAACTGGAAAATCCAGGTTTGTATAAACAGAACCAGTGGTTGGGGTTTTCTGAACTCCTTTAGCAGCATCCTCCATAAGTTGATGGTTGCTTGATTTAAAGCTGACATGGAGATTTCAATTAAGCTAGTATTTGGAGAATTCCTGTTGTTGCTGTCTTGACCATTTTTTAAAAAAGCAAAATAGGACAACTTGCTAATTCATTACAGCTATGATTCTGCCTTTTGTGCATCTTCATTCTCTTTAAAAGGGGAATGCAATTCACCCTCAGCCAAAAACCTCCACTTGCTTTACAAGAGCCACTTTATTGTGGGAGTGCTGATGCCGAGGGAGGAAATATTTCTCTCAGCCTGAAATACTGGAACTTTGAGTGTGCAAAAGGGACAGATACAGATCCATGCTGTAGCTGGCAGAAGCACAGACAGGATACGAAGAGGCTGGAAGTTGGGGAAAGGCATCTCAGAATCCTTCTCCTTAGCTGGTTTTTACAGTGACAACACACAGCCTTGTCCATTCAATAGCTCAGATAGCTTACACAGAAATTTACATAAACATTTACAGAAAAGAGGGGAACAGTCTTAGCAAGGCAACCCCATCCTGCTTTTTTGCCCTGCAGCTCTGGGACGTCACAGAGTGCAGGTATAAATGACATATACAAATGTCTTCCAATATGTTGGGACAGACTTTCATGAGAAGGTATGCTAACTTTTCCAAAACTTCCAGAAGACCTTGGAGACGAGGGAAACAGAAGTATAAACAATCTGTTCTCAAATACAATGTTTGGACTGGCTAAAGTCCTTAAGCAACCTAATTCTAACCGATGGTGAGAAGGAGAGATTTTAAGCCTTTTTTCAAAGTTCAGGAAGTGGTGGAGAACAAGCTTTTTCTTTTTGTCTGGTGACTTTGAGGGATGGAGAGAAATTGGCCAACACTCCCATCTTGATCCCACTTCGACTCAGAGGGACGGGATCATCCAGCAACAGGAATCTTTTGTGTGTTCTTGAGAAAGCAAATTGAATGAATAAAGCTAGAAGAGCACAGCAGCTCTGTGCACTATTTTCTGTAACAACTGAATGCCTCTTTGTGGTTAGCTTATAAATCTTAAACCCCTCACTTCATTTAAAAGATTGAAAAATACAGGGACAGTATAAAAAGCTAGATATATAAGCACTTCATACACTACATTATTTATCATTAAAGTTTATTAACTAAAGCCAATGGAAAGGCATTTTGTGGAGCTAAAGACAAGACTGACCTGAAAATTATGCAGGTACGTTATTTCAGAAGAGAACCTGAAACTAAGCAAACAAAGAAGGAATTCTGGAATACATGCAAACAGTGTAAGTAATGTAAAACCAATATACTGTGCTTATAATGTCTGTCTATTTTTAAAAAACAATAACGGGAGAAGAGAACACAAGGAAGAGGAAATAAGATCAGATTATTTGCTTCCTAATAGCCATACTTTTCTGTTTGTCCTAGGAAGGGTATTCAAGCTTAACTTCCAAGTTATGTCATGTGGCTGCAAGCAGTCAGGGATGCTTCACAACAACTGAGTGATCCTGTCATGGACTGTGGAAGAAAGCAAGTCAGAATAGCCTTCTGGGCACAATATCACAGATCCCAGCAACACAACACCCTGAAAAGGACATATAGAACCTCCTTTRTTTTTTTCTCCTGTGTTAAACAACCTCAGAGAGACTTTTTCGCTGTTTCTCTGAGCTATGTGGTGTCTGCCTTACAGCTAATCCTCAGTCATCTGAAGGTTTTGGTAGGTAGCTTCTAAAATCAGGAAAATTTTCTACCACAGTCATTGAAATTTTCACTGTGTTAAGATAGGCCATTTTGTCATTACAGTAAGATAACATGCATCAAGTTTCGCGGATTTAAACCCAGAACAAATACTGGTCAAAGATGGAAGTCAATGCCAAAAAATCAAAAGTTCAAATTTCAGAGACAGTATAATCCTATCTTGAATGAGACCTATGTGTTGTATTTCTATAGCTAACATGGAGGTCTTGTTTTACCACTGCTTTAATACACTGCCTATATACATTGTCATGCCAACATCATCTCCTGGAATGCAACTGTTTTATATTTGCTTTTCTGCTATGCCCAGGGAACAGTGTGGAAATGTCATAGTTTCAGCGGCAGCAACAACGTATGAAGAGGAGACGCTATAAAGAGGCACAAAGAGGTTGGGTGATGAAAGATGAGGTGCTGGGGCAGAGCAGCAAAGAGCCCTGAAAATGCAACTGCAGAGTAGATGTAAGAAGCCACATGATAAGATAAAGTGAACAATGTGGGGTAAAGAAGYAACAGTTATTAAAGAAGCTGAGATAAAAAGAGGATAATTTAGAGAATTAATTAAATATCCTAGGGGTTAGACTGGAGGAGGKGGAAAAAAGAAAGCCCTAGAGTAAAAAAAAAGAAAAAGGAAAAAGAAAAAAAAAATAAAAAGACGAGGAGGTGGAGGTAAATAGCAGCTGTGGAAACGGTTGGGAGTACTGATGATTATTAGGCAGGCTTTTTCATTTTGTGCCAGGCTCTGTAAATCTTCCCTTTTACCCTGAACCCAGAGGTGTGGAAACTTGAGTATAGATTCAGAAGTTTGGATGCTTTTCCAGATCTTACCTAAATCATATAAACCTCCTTGTATGTAGTATAACTTAGCCAGAAATAACTTAAGAACTCATTTTTTTCTGATACTACTTAGCACAGCTGGATGGATTATTCATCCTCAGTAATACTCATGGCAAATACAATCTTTTTTTCTGTTTGAGAATCATTTGTGAATAGGCTTTGAGTCTGATCTCCAAAATGTGAAATGCCTGTTGATCCTGTTGATTCCTCTGAGCCTTCTTTTTTTTTTTTTTTTTTAAATGTACCTACCATCTGAAATTAGCATTTGTGCAAGTTTGGTGAGTGGCCTCTAACCTTTGTCAGCATCATAAAAGGTGGTCTACATTTGACTATAATCAGAACATGAGGAAATATGTAGAGGTACAGTTGCAGTCCTTCAGATTTTCTTTCATAGGTTGTGCTGTAAATGTTACTTGGGTGTAACTGATACCTGCCTGAGTCTGCAGAAAGCCTGAGGCTGTAGAGGTGTGATGGCACTCTGCTTCAAGAGGAGTTAACTAACTTGGTTTTAAGCATCAACATTAAGTTTCTTTCTACACTGTTCAAAGCATGTTTTGGAAGAAGGGGAAGCATCTGAACACATAGATCCATACAGACTTCTCTGAGCCTCTGTTCTCTTCGGTATGCTTTTAATAACACATGGGAGGGGTGAAGAGTGCAATTGTTCTTATTTTCCTAAAGAGAGGGTTCAACTTTCAAAGGTTTGGGAAATGCCAACATGGGGGTTCAGATACYGCACAGTTTAAGTATTCACTGCCTCCTACTTGGAGCATGTTATTGGTTAGCTAAGTCACGGGATATTCTTCCAGCTCACTAATTGGGTTAGTGTATCCTTTTAAACAGAGGAATAATGAACGCTCTTGTTTGTAAAGGAATAGCCTCGTTCGCATGCAAATACGGGTATTCACACAAATCAGCCATTCCTCAAACCTCCTCAGGAACAAAAAACTTTCTGTCTGAAACCGCAGGAGCAGCAGATAACAAGGGGCCTTGATATGGAGAGATCAAACAGCCATTTCAAATTCCTGTGAATGTTCATGAATACTGTTGTTCAATATTCATCCTGTTCTGGCTTTTTCTGCATTATGGAAAAGAAAACAAAAAGTTAAAATAGGATGTAAAGGAATGAAGAATATGAAATGGTAGTGTTTTCAGAACCAATTCACATATTCCGTTGTAGTAGTATGCAGGTTGTTGCCTTGTTTTTGAAAGACAAATAGAAAAAAAAAGAAATAATGTAAAAACACCTTTTGGGATTCGTTGTTTGTTCAAAATGGACATAGCTCARGCCCAAAGAACAGATATAATAAGCATGAGGTAATCTATAATTTCATATGCCTGAAAATTCAAGATACACAGTATCTAAGAAGATGAGAAACAAGACTTACCATCTGAAGTTTAACCAGACATTCTTCGCCAATTCTCCAAGACTCCTCAAAGGATGAGTTATGTCCTCATCTGGCTATAAAAATAGCTGTTTAGCCATAAAGTATTATACAAAAGTAAGTGAAAAGAAAAGAGCCTTGCAAAGAGTGACAGCTCCAAGGGTAACTTGGCACCCTTTCCTCACTCTGTTTTTATAGCTGTAGGAATTCCTTATTACTTTTTCTCAAGCTGTCATCAGAGCAACAGAACCCGCTGTTATTTGGGTTTCTCTTCTCTTCAGATGGAAAGAAAGGGATGTAATAAAGGCAGGTCATGAGCAATAGGTTGTAATCTATCCACAAAATGGCCCCACCTTSCTATTTGTTCCCTTGTATTGTGTTCGAACAGACTCCCAGTAAATATGTCTGCTTCACATTGATCATCACTGATAGTAGCATCCCTAATAGTGGCTCCATCTTGAAAGAAAAATGGTAAGTACCATTGTGTTCCAATGTTTTTGTCTCTTTCTACAGCCACTGCAAAACAAAGCTGTTAATTTATCTGACGAAAGACATGATGGTGAATGTTATGTAAAACCCAGATGTTTCCCCACTGATTTCTTAAATAGGAGTACATAATTGTGATGATTGGAAGGCCATTAATSCAAGCTACTTGTAAGCAAAAGAGAAAGAAGACCTCAGCTTACACTTTCACTGTGACAGGCTTCTATGCCTACGATGTCTGTCGTTTTGCTCACTATTTTAAAAACCTAACCAGTCAAATAATTCCCCCAGTTCTTCTCCATCTGTTTTCTCACAACAGTGTTAACGTTCACTTAAATAAGCATAGCAGCATTAACCTTTTGAACTCTTTGTCTCTCAACTCTGCTCAGATCAGACTTGTGGTCTAGAAAGTTGACTCTTCCCTCAAGTTTGACAGATTTTCWTATTATCCCCTGCTGACCTGTAGAGAATTGCACTGGCTCAATTCCTGAGGCACCTACAAGTTTCAGATGGACTCAGCCTCTCTGTCTGATTGCCTGTCATGGGAAGCATCAGTGGTATGCTTCTTATTTCAGTTTATTCCCTTCCTTTCAACAAATATAATGAATTCTTTTGCACTCTTGTACTCTTCTTTTTAGCAGGCCTCGCATATCACATTTTAATCCTCAATGCAAAGACTACTTCAGAAAATCTGTCTTCAAGAAAAAATTTTCACAGCACACAGAACAGCAAGTGCATTAATRTGTGGTTTATACAGATCTGATTTTACTGATACTGCCTACAGTAAATTGTATATAAGTCACATAAGCTATTACCTCTTTGATTCAATCTTCTTGTTTGCATAAGTACTACTAGTACTGATAACTAAGGCTGATAGGTTAGGCTTAGATAGAGCAAAATGTTGATGATGATGACTACTTTTGATGCATGAAAACTGTGGAAGGAATTATGACCCTAATCTAGAGTATAGCTGAAGCTTTGGATAGTGCCATTCAACACAGAGGCTGATAAGTAGCTAAAAGCACAAGCACATTAAAAAACTAGTTTGAATTCAAAAAATTACATGCATTGGTGAATCTCCAGTAACAGTCCAGGTATGTAATTTTAACCCCTAATGCAAGTATGACTTAGGTCAGCCACTTTTCACTGCCATGGGTTGATTTCTCCTCTTTCACTGGCAGCTGTGCTAATATGAATTACATCACACTAGCCATGTGAGTTACCACAAATCAGCTGGCCTCTAGTAAATTGGGGTGAACTTTAGACCAAGAAAGGGTTTTTTAGATAGGATTGGTGGTGCTGTTTGAATTATGCTCAGAGCCAGAAATATAAGCACTCAGAAAGCTACGGGCAAACAGTGTAGGTATGACCTTGGGAGAGTGTTGGAGGGAGGAAGATAATTGGAAAGAATGCTCAGAATATGGAGCAAGGAAGCTGCTACCTGCTCATTTCAACCCTGTTTGGAAAATACACCTTTGGTATACTTTTATAAATTAACAGAAACAAGAATTTTTCATCTGAGGACAACTGTCAAAATAAAGGCTAGTACTAAAAAGAGAAATCCCAATAATGCAGTACAATGCATAAACAGTGTAGAAGAAGGAAAAAGATATTAGGAACTTCACTCTTTTAGTGCAGTTATTCCATTGTAGCAATTTCTGTTTTCTGTGCTGTAGGGTTTATGATCTAGTTTCTCCATGGCTCCCACAGCAAGTTTCCCCTGCCCCCTAGCTTGTTCTGCTGAGAAAAAGCTGTGGGAATGACTATACAGAGATTAGAAAGGCCAGAATTACAGACAAGGTTGAGCTTCCTTAGGTGGTATCATCTATAACTCAAAGATTTAAGAGGGAAAACACAAGTATAGACAGGAATAGGATTAGTGTGGTGAGGTACCGGACAGGAGTCCCAGGCTGAGCATATCGTGAGTGTCATTGGTGGATATGGTGACACCTCGCTGGTGCATTGGAGCTGGCAAACACTGGACCAGACAGCAGCAACTCTTTGGTTGACTCTTTCAGCAAGGTGATGAGGACATAAGTGCTTAACCTAATACTTAGTAATTCCTAGCTATCTTTATATATTCTGTGAGCAACTGTTTTACATGGATTCAATCATAAGTTATCCTTGCAGAATATCTTTGTATTTCTCTGAAATTGCCTGAACAAGCCAAGGAAAGAGGAACCATAAGAAAGACAAAGAGCAGAGAAAGAGCAGTGTCATGACTTCAGTGTTAACCCAGTGTCCGCAGGGTTTCATGCAGCAGTGCCACAGGGCTGACACACTGCAGGAGCACCTGCTCCAACTTCAGTACTTACTGAAACCTGGTAGTTCATGTGGCCCAAGAGGACCTGTTGTAGACCACACTGATTTAATACCACTTGCACAGACCAGTGGCACGAATGACACAGTTTAGCCCCTCAAGTGCAGAGTACAATCCTCCCCTATTATGCATAGCTGCTAAGATGTGAGTCAGAAAGTGATTCCTCAAGGAACAGCGAGACAGCTTGCAGGCTGCCATATGGCTCTGTTGGAGCAACTGACAGGGAAAATCAGACAGCGGTTAACTGAGGCACTGATCCAAAGCCCCTTTAAACACCTCGGTGACTCTCCTGAAAATAAGATGTGGGAGCTTTTCAAAAGATTACCCTTAATCTGTCACAGCATGCAAAACAACTTAATACATTTATCAATTTTTTTCAGCTAGTGAATTCAAATCCCTGTGCATCAATTTTACTAGGAAGTCAAACTTATCCTACATAGCAAAAGTCTGTCCTAATTTGCAAAAGATGGGCCCCTTTGTTAGTGACTTGTCCTGCAAATGCCAGTCTTTCTATCAGTGGGACTTTTGCCACTGAATCCAATAGCAGTAGCTCTGAGGGACCAGTGGTCTTTGTGTCTCTTTGAAGTATGGGTTTATACTATCRTGTTTGATCTAGTCACCTCTCAAGCACTGGCTGAGTCACCCTCAAGCACCAGTTCAGGTCAACAGACACAAACTTGCTTCTTAACCTGGACCCAATGCACCATGGATTTCTTTTAACMATTTAGCATCTTTTCTTCTCATGTTGTGTTGAATGCTGGTCTTCTCAGCAAAGTAAATGAACTGTCCTTTCCCCTTTTTGTGATGATTTTCCATTTGCTTTAAACAGCAAATCAGCCCTGTTAGGCTTGTAAAAATACTTGAGACACGGTGCAATAGAAATCTATTTTGTCTTTCATTTTGTATCCTGCTTCCCAGAAAGTATCAATATTTGCTTTTCAGCCATGCTGTTTGGGTATTAAGGTATTTCCTTCAGCATCCTCAAAAGCTGATTATTCTAATACAGCTCAGGAAAAGTCTAGTATTTGACTTCTTTCAAGTCAGAAATACACAGTTTTATTTTAAAAAATTCTGTTAGATCATTTGGCATTAGATCTATTCAGACCAAAGTCACCTTAATACTAAAAATCAAATTGTCAGATATTAAGTGCTCTGGCTAGTAACTATTAAAGAGCAGTAGTTACTCTGAAGTAAGGACACATTTCTCAGTGGCCAAGTATAATTTTGAAGTGCTTGTTATCCATCTGAGCATGGAATTTTTAAATACCTTGTTCTATTATATCCRTTCTATTACATCCATTCTTTCAGCAATTTCCTTGTAAAATTAGATTTGTACTAGGTTTCTCTCCCTTAAAGCAGTGAACCAGAGAACTGCAGTAATCTCTATTGCCTCTCACGCCATATTTAACCTCATACATGTATTAGATATAGATTAACATCTTGTCTTGGAGAAGCTTATGTTTTGTAGACTATGGCAGTTTCGTTTTTAAAAAGTAAATCAATATACTGCTCATGCTTTAGGAAAAAGAGGAGGATGTTTTCAGTGTTCTCCCTCAAAGGCACCATTCTCAAGCTTTTCCAGTGTGACTGGGCTAATGGCACCACCATGATCAATGTTTTTACAGTGTAATGAAACCTCATTGAACAAAATGGCTTTCTTTTCTGTCACATAAATCATTATTTGCAACATGCTAAAATGTGACAGTATGAAACCTTTTCCACACTAACAGACCTCTGTGGATTTAAAAATTTAATTTTGAGTTCAAGAACACTGTCTCCAGGAGAGAAGGGATTCTGTTCTGGAAAATTTATATAAACCAGGAGGGCACACCACTTAGTCCCATGCCAAAAAGAGGAGGTGRGGAGGACACAGAAAGGCGATTTCTCCAGGCAGTTCCCCGGGCTCCCCGTGGCTCCCACACAGTGGCGCTGGCTAAACTGAGCAGATGTGCTGCGCTCCCACACAGGTGGACAATGCACCCCGCCACCAAGCCAGAGTAATTAGACCAAGCCCTTATTTTCAGGCCCACTGTAAGAGCAGTGAGAACATGAGGTGAACTCTGAAAATGCTGATGAGGATATGCTGACACCGGTTAGAGAAGAAATTGTTTGGTGGGCCAGCTGAGACAAGCCATGGTKGGGGTTGAGCGGCACTAGAGGAGGGGGGCAACTCCCCTTGGCAGCGATTGGGACTAGGAGGACACCACTGCTCCTCCGGCTGCAGCCCTCTCTTCTGCTTGGCTCAGCTTCTCTCACTTCTTGGCAGCCACTGCTGCCTCAAATGTAAGTTTTCTGTGCTACAGTGCAAGCCGGAAGGGAGGAGGGCACTGGGGAGAGAGGAGTGTCATGGCAGGACCACCCAGGTACTTTTCCAGGTGAGGAATGAGGGGGAGAAGAATCTATTTGCCCCAGGACCCAAAACAGCTCTTGGTGTGGGTTCTARAAAACACTGCTGGAACAACCAAACCTGCAAAACATTCCTAAACACAAGGGTTTAATTTTCTTTTTTTTTTTTTTAACTTCTCTTTTCTTCTTTATTTTTTCATTCTTGCTTGCTTTCCTTCCTTTTTTCTTTCTTTCTTCCTCTTCATCTCTTTTATTTTTTACTTCTATCTTTCTCTTTTTTCTTTTGTTTCCTTTTTCTTACTTTCTCCCTGTCTTTCTATTTCTTGCTTTTTCTCTATTTTTCTATGTTTCTCTCTCTCTTACATACACACACAAACATACAGACAAACACAGGTCACTTCTCCAGAGAATACTACTCTATACTTTGATGGCAAAAAGCACCAAGGACTCTCARCAGCATCAAAAACGGTGCTATTGCTCCACCAGTCTAATTCAGAGATGCTCCCTATAGATAAACTGCTATTTTTAAAGCACGGTTACATAAAGAGTTCATTGCAAAACAAGCCAGAGTGTGCATTTATAATATAATTTTGGGGGCAGGAGTTGTCTTAAAACAGCCCGTCTAAACATTCACAGGCCATGATAAATAAAATTTGCTGATGATGATTACAATAAACCACCTTTCCTTTTGCTTAGCAGAAGCGTGCATGAAAAGGCAGTTTCTTCAGAGTAACTTGATGTAAATTCAAGTCCTTTATTATCTCACAGAAATCCTCATAAAGTAAAATACACAATATTCAACTACTAGCAGATCCTGAAGGCAACGTCACCCTTCCTTTCTGATAAGTTTAAAAGATTTTATTTTCATGATCTTCAATTGTTGTGGTGGTACAATCTGGTCACTAACTTTGGACATGATTACAAAATATTTACAATAGTATAAATTATTGCAGAAACATAAAAAAAGAGAAGTGGGAAAAAAAGAACATAATTTTAATAAAAAAACTTCTGAGATTTTACTGTCTATTTACTAGAAATTCCTCATTTCAATTTTTTCTACTAGCAAAATATTTGGCCAAAATATTTCATAAAGTTCAAAAAAATAATTTAAATAATAGTCCTTTTATTGGGGGCAGGTATTAAAAAAACATATCAAAATTACATACTTTGAAATATTTTTAATGAAATTATGAAAAAATCAGAAGCACAGGCCCAAGGTTAATTTTTACTATAGAAATGTAGCTTCCCCAGAGGTGTAACATGCTCTCAAAGTTAAATAAAGGGGTTTTTTTGATTGTAGAACAAAATACCAGCAAAAGGAATTTATATTAATGTTCAAATTCAACACTAAAAATGAATCAATCTAGAATTGCAAATGACACACTGCTCTGCATCACTTCTGAAGCAGCAGAGGTATTTGAATCTTCTCCAGTTTAAAGGGCTGGAGCAAAAGTTACTTTGAGGCCCTTTCCATCACTGCTTTTCCGTAATGCTGTGATCAGAAACATCCATAAAACCACTGCTCCATGTGACAGTGTATTGTCTTCTTTTCTGGAAGACAAATAATGCAATCCTAGTGCCAAGTAATACAATATCTTGGTATTGTCTCATGCTGTCTCTTTTTTCATTTATTGAGCTGGAAGAAACTTTGTTAGTACATCCTACAGTAGCAGGGCAAGACCTACACAATGGGTGTGTGTTGTCCTAAACCTTATATACTAGAGTCCACAGTCTCTCTAGGAAGCCTATTCCAGCCTCTTTTGGTTCTTATAGCCATTCTATTTCCTCAGAAATTGTGAAGGAATATGTTTCACATCTTTCCATCAGTGGGTGATTTTGAGCAATTAATTACCACCATGTTTATAGCATCTTTTACACATTAGAAAATAATGTAATCACGTCCCTCTTCAGTCTTTCCTATTTTAGACTAAGCAAACTCCATCCCCATCATCACAGGACAGCTATCTAACCTCTTCTGCTGCTTGATACTATTTTATGGATTCTCGACAGTTTTTCTTGAAGTGTGACAGCTGCATAGGAAGATGAATCTTGGGCTGATGAAACTTAAATACTAATGGGAAGTAAATAATTACCTGCCCTTTCATGGGCACAATACTCCAATCAGGATATTCCTGAACAGGATTCCTTTTTTCTTTTGCAGTAGTTGCACAATGGATGCTGCAAGGTTTTGTATTTGATGAGTGCTTGCTGTAGGATACCGCAGATTCCCACCATCACCATTCTTCAGAGAGCAGTGTGGCACAGACACAGTGCCTATTTATGAAGTCAGGACTCCTACCATGTAGATGCTTGTGTGCATGTGGGTCTCAATGTGGATTTGGAGATGTTAGGCATATATACCAGAATCCACAGAATTTCTCCTGACTGCATAATATTGACATAAATGTCAATTATGTCTTAAAAGATACAATAGATATGATCCAAGGGAGCCGTCTGCCTTCTTTTTTGTATATGAATGACCGTCTCTTTAATCCCCTTTTCATATTTGTTCTCCTTTATTTAATTTTTTCCCTCTTCCTAGGCATAACACTTTCTGTTTATTTATATTGGCTTTACTTTGCAAATTTCTTTTCACAGTTTATCATGACCATCTTGAATGCTACTACAGTCGTCCAAAGAGTTTGCACATTTGTCAGCTTATGACACTACCAAATTTCCTCTTAAATCCAAGTTCTTAATTAAACCATGAAGCTGAGCCAAGTCCAGGACAAACAAGTCACTATTGTTTACTTGGATAACAAATATTACTTGAGGATGACAAAGGAGACAAAAGTGTTTAGTATGACAGTTTGGGGCATCAAAGAGGTAATGTTCATTGACCATAGATGTTTGGAAGAACTATGTTTATGCCAATTAAAGAGTCAACAGCCACCAAGTAAGGAAAARCACGAGGAAAGATGAAAGCAACTACAAGAAAGAGAACTTCAAACTACGGCAAGAAACTAGAAGACATGACCAGGAGGAAAATCTAGTGAAATAAATAATAGCAAGAAAGAAGCAAAGGGAATTAGAGAAAGACATCCTTAACTGCTGTGCCTCACATGTTTCAAGTTGTTTCTATGGTCACAGAATAAGAAGGTCAAATCAGATCAAATAAAGCAGGGCAGGACTGAACAGCACAATTAGGCCATAGTCAAAAAGTAATTACTTTTCCATCCAGTAAAGATTGCATGTTATTTCGTGGAACTTTATATTATTAGCTAAATAATAGACACTAGCCAGCGAAGCAACAGGGAATGAATTGGGGAAAACTAGCTAAAAAGCCACTTGGCTAAATATTATAACATTATAATTTACATTAAAGCTTAGATGAACTTGGAAGTTGGACACTGGTGGATCTTGCGATATTTATGCTAACTCACCAAGAAAACWGAGAAATAAAGAATGCAACACAGCACTAAAACAGAGTAGTACTGAAAAAAAAATTAGGTTACCAAGACAGTAGTATTCCCTTTGCTTTAGATTCTTAGTATTCTAATCTTTTGACATAGTAATTATGATTATGGTATATATTTTATAATATTGATGGTGTTGGTACATTAGATAACACTAACTCTCCATGGAGCCTTATTTTTACTTCACCACCCTTCTTTCCTGTCATACATTTGTCTTTAGTTTCTTCATAGGACATGATATGTACTTCACAATGCATGCAATGCATGTGGTCTTCACATAAATTTGTCAATCATATTTCTCTCTAGAGTGGTTCTCTAAATAAGCCAACTATTTTTCAGTGCTGAAACAAATCCTCGGTAAACTAAATGACACAGCACTGTGGAAGTTTGTGGACCTTCCTAAGCTATCCTTCATGAAGATATAACTAAGTGTTTGAAAAGATGTGCTGGTTTTGGCTGAGGTAGAATTAATTTTCTTCAGAGTAACTGGTATGGGGCTGTGTTTTAGAGTTGTACTGAAACCAGTGTTGATTATATGTAGATTGTTTTTTAGTGCTGAGCAGCACCTGCACAGTGTCAAGGCCTTTTCTGCCTCTCACCCTCCTCACCTGTGAGCAGGCTGAGAGTGCACAAGGAGCTGAGAGGRGACAGAGCCGGGACAGCTGACCTCAACTCAACAGAGGAATATTTCATACCCTATGGTGTCATGCTCAGCATGTAAAGCTGAGGGAAGAAGGAGAAAGGAGGGGACATTCAGAGTGACGGTGTTTGTCAAGTCACCACTACACGTATGGAGGCCAGCTTTCCTGGAGATGGCTGAACACCTGCTTGCCYATGGGAAGCAGAGAATTAATTCCTTGTTTTGCTTTGTGTGCATGCATGGCTTTCCCCATAAAAATGTCTTTATCTCAATCCATAAGTCTTCTCACTTTTACTCTTTCGATTCTCTCCCGCATCCCACCAGGGGCAGTGAGTGAGCGGCTCAGTGGGGCTGAGCTGCCAGCTGGGGTTATACCATGACAAAAGGTACACCAGTCATTATGAATTCTTTTGGATATGTAATCCTTAGCAACATATCCTCATTCAGCATGGTATACAGCACCTGAAAATCAGTAGCACCACTCCACTACTGATGGAAATAAAGTCCAAAGTAGTGTAAATCCGCCTCCCCAATGAACAATTGTCTTTCTTCAGAAGCCCAAATTACTCTGTGTTATTTACAGCACAACAGTGACTACCAAATTCAAAGAAAGTTTAGCAAATGATTCCCACATCAGAGACAAACCATGTTGTGATCATACTACATGAGTTACTGTCACCCCAAACCAGCTTTGTATCTGCACTGCACTATCACTCTAAAGAATCACTTCTAAAMCAAAGCAATTCCTTCAGCTCCATCTGCCAGCCCTGGAATCAACAGGGTTAAAAAAGCTATAATCTATTTCTACCAAGTGAATAGAAAATTAGGATCTTTCACTTTCTTTCTCCCTCATGCATCCCTAAGAAAAAAATTATTTCACTGGAAATTATGATTTCATCAGCTGAACTGAAAATCAAGAAATAGACCACTTTAAATATTCACACCACCTTGATTAAAGCAGGTGTCTCCAAGCCCTATTATTGCAAAGTGATTGTCAGAATTTCCATTGTAAATCTCTTCCCTCCTTTTCACTGGTTTTATACTTATGCCTTGGCTACAAGAGCACATTCCAAGCTGGAATTTAGGCTGGCTGATTATTAAAAAGAAGAGAATTTTCCTTTACAAATTATATTAAAAGAATTGTAGGATTAATAAAATGTTGACTTTTCAGAATGGGGGAAAGGCAGGGTTTGTTTTTCTCTATTACACATATTGGTCCAAAACAGTAACCACAATCTGGTAGAGAAAGCAGAGCTGAAAAATTGTCACATTTCCCCAGATGGCAAAGGAATTCTTCGAGCTGGCAACCYGTTATCCTGCTTTAATCTGCTTCATTCCTTTCAACTTCTGGAATGGAACAAACAGCATGGGACAGGAAGGGATGTAGTTATTCTGATTACAGAAATCAGAGGCCTTGCTATCGTATCATTCCTAGTCTTTTACTATGTTTATTCTCCTGGTAGCCTGTGAAGCAGAGAAATGCTTTTGTTCATTTCATAGATAAGAAACAAACATAAGAGATTTTCACCTAATAAACTCAAGGTTAAACATCAAGACAGCACCCAGTTCTTATGTTCAGTGTTTAGGTTATGTTCCAGCTAATAAAATCAATTGTCCCAAGAGACATACCCAGACACATATCTAGGCACTGAAAATCAACTGTAAATGCTGTTAAGTGAGCACCAGCATCACGGCATCCAGTGACACGTTTTTGGCCTGTGCTCCGGCATGGCTCAGGAGTTAGAATTGGCCAGAGACAATTCCTAGCGGGAGAGAAAGAAGAGTTTAATAGCATTGGCATTAGCTGTTCCCTGTCAGCTGGCCAGAGAACAGTCCCAGACGTGTTTAATTTACTACTGCAGAAGAAGCCAAAATGGTCAGCACCAGCTAGTACAGTGCATGGGAGCTATGGCTTTGTGCTGAATTACGTCTGTGCTASCAGCAGATTTGTGTCTAAGAACCCCCTCTCCACCCATCATGTTCCTCAGTATTTCACTGTGGTCCAGACTGTGGTCTTTACTCCTCTTTCCAGCTATGTTAAGACTCTATAGTGATTACCAATGTAGCAGCAATTTTTAGTGCAACTATGATAAGTGAAAATTCATGTGTATTGATACAGGGGAGGAGGAACGTAACTTATTTCCTACAAAGGAATTGGCAAATAAGACCCAGACTGCTTTTTCTGTGCGCTTTCTGTAACAACCTTTCATAAGTATTTTACTCTCTTAGAGTAAAGATTCAGTGTTACAGGTCCATAAAATGAAAACATGTGTTCTCTTTAATATGCATTCAGAGTGAAAATCGCTTCACTCACATAAAATCTAATAATTGGACGTTATATAGGGAAAGTCTGAAAAAAGAAATGAAGTATCCTGTGAAGTGGCACTAAAGATGTTTCGCAATCCTGACACCAGCCACAAAAATGTCTAAGCCATCATCCCCCACTGGCTTGAGTAAGCACTATGTTTTCTTTACATCTGCACGCAAAAACTTTTAGGACACAAACCTACATCTGACTGAAATAAGAAAGAAAAAAAAAAAGTAGTGTAAGAGTCTATTATTAATAAAATCTACTGTTTATTTTTTTATTTGAAAATTATTTTCAAATACTGCTTTTAATTATTAAGCCTGCATGTGATTTAATGGCATTGGTGACATTGATTTAAATATGTTTGCTGTTCARCCCTTTTCAAAAATTTGCTTTCACAGAGAAGGGAGATGAACTTCTGCTTCCTAAAATACAAGATGCACACAGAAGACTTCCCTTCCTCCCACAAATTAAAGAAACCAAGTGTTGTATTATTTAACACTGGCCACAACTGCATGCATCAAAAAGGGATTTTTTTGTTGTTTTTCTGAATTCTATGTGCACTTGGTTATATACATTTCATTTAAGCTTTAGCATCCCAACCTACAGACCAGTCAATACTGATGGGAGGCTTTTATCATTCTAAAGAGGTTGAGCCTAACACTGGCTCAAAGACAGCTTTCAAAAGGAACAGAATGAAAGTGATGTCAAATTCAAGCCCACAATCAGCTCCAGAAGACTGCCTGTTTTTTTTTCTTCTGCCCTTTAAGGTATACGACAAGTAGTATTAAAGTGCCTTAACATTTAAAACACGAATTTGTTTCAAACTACAGGTTTGAAAGTATGGGCTGCAGATTCTATGTCACTGAATTCCTTTTATGATACCACTGTGGAAATATTGATGCAGCAATGACTCTCAGTGGGATTACTTTCTGGTGAGAAGCAAAGAAAAATGCCTGAAGTGATCCCACTGTGTGTTAATCACATGGTTAATTTGTTAAATTTGCATTTCATTTGTTTCTGTAGCTTGGCAGAAATTTTATTGATAAGGAATTTTCTTATTGTTTTCTTTTGAGTTTATGGGTTGTTTTTTTTTCCTTCGTCTTACAAGAGATTCTGCATTGATCAATCTGTTTTCTGTTCATGACTGTCATAATGACTGAGTATGTAGCCRAGTAAGAAGAGTTAATGATAGGGCATAGTCTTTTGTGTAGTCTGTTGTTGTGTAATTGTTGCTTTTCTGAGTTCGTAGGTTGCATGCAATTCGCTTTGGTTTTGATCTTATTTTCTTGTGAAATTGCTTTAAGATAAGCCTTTCAGTGTTTCGGGGGGTTTTAAGTCTTTCTTCTTTGCTTGATTAATTTTCATCCTCTTGATTTCCTTATTTTCCTTTATAGCAAGTGATTGGGGTGAGAATGCTAAGGGAGAGAATGCTGTTGGGGCCAGGTGGAGAATCCGGCTCTCCTGCTCCCCCCAGCTGTTGAAGAAAAATTGCAGTAGTAATTCAGCGGCGTCGACTCTGAAACGCGCCTGGCACTTCTCTGGCCAGACACCTCACCCAGTTAAAACCCATCTCTTGTGAAAGAGAAAAATATTTGAATCAGGACTTAGACACAAACGACAAAAATCCTGCAGAGCAACGGCTTCAACGCCATGGCCAACCCAGAATAATACATCATTCCGTAGGGGAATTTGAAGTTACACCAAACATTTCTGGCACAGCTTGCAACTCACTGGAGCCACGCACGAGCATATCCTTGGCTAGATCACAGTCCATCTAAAACGCAGGGTGTTGCAAACCCCTCAGAGTAACAGAAGAGATGATGCATGAAATAGCAAGGACACAAACTGATTAGATTTCATAGACAGTATCATTAAATGTCCCTCAAAACAGAATGGCAACTAGTCCTTGCCTATGCATGTGGGATTCCTATGGAAGTACGTATTGCTTATTACCCTTCGCCTGACTTCAAGGATCCATACTGCATTTTGCTTTGCYTCAAAACTGCAACTGCTTTTCAGAAACTGCTCCAAAAGACTGCACTATATAATGAATTATCCCTCAGGTATGGAGTTTTGATTGGAGTAAGGTCCTGGGACAAGCATGTATCAGAGCAGGAAAGGAAAAATAAGTCGCATCAAACCGGTGTCTCCAGGTCTTACAGAGACTTCTGATTTCTCTTTTTCTTTTCCTTTTTTTTTTTTTCTGCAAGAGCAGTCACACATCCATGAACCTTTTTCCAGACAAACTAAGAGATGGTATTTGCCTCCTTGTTTCATTGTGACTACAGGAATCTTCTTTGGCGTTTCATCTTTCAGTTGTTCCAGACATCTCTTGCAATTACTTTCACTCCTTCAGTCACTAATATTCCTTCTGACGCTGATTAATGGATCAGCAAGCTCAGGTTCTGTAAGCACAACTGTATTCCCAAACAAAAATCTTTTGCACTAAGAAAACCTCGAGATAATCTCACCACTCACTACTGTGTCTGGAAAGGTGGAAACTGTTGAACTTAAGTCAACATTCAATGTTGTGACATCTCTCCCACAAGGGTATTGAAAATGAGGAAAACTATTTCCTATAGAGGAAAGAGGAAGAAAAGAGATCCATCTGTGTGTCTATGGCATTCCTTTACTCACAGGTATGACACATGCCTGCAGGAGATACTAGATGCCAAGAGAAATCCTTTAAGGAGGCCTTTCAATAATTGGAAAGGGGATTTAGGTGCACAGCAAAGGTCTGCCAGAGGCCCTTGGGAGAGGATAGTGTAATAGTAAAGTTGTCTTCTGGATTCAGCACTAACTGGGGTTCAAGCTTGCTTTTTTTGTTGACACTGATCAATGCTGATCAGTATTAACACAAATTTCAAAATCTGATGTCATATTTTACTGCAATACAGACATAGTGATTATAGTATCACTGTTGTGTTATCCCTTTTGTTCATATCCGAGTTCAAAACAGGAATAAAGTCCTCTCTAATCTGAATGGTGACATAGGTCCCTGTCCAAAGTCACAGAAATAAATTCCGAAGCTAAGATGCCAAATTCAGAGCTATGTTTTGATCTTGCAATCTGGCTAGAACTCAAGCTGATGGAATAATTCAGACACACCTCATCTAATCAATCAAATGATTAAAGAAACGTCAATCCAAACTTTGACAAAAACCACTACCTATCAGTCCAATCCAGTGTTGTATAAAAGGGTCCAAAAAGGTTCAGTATTCTTGATTTGTGAATGCAAAATATGAAAAAAAAAAATCCACTTTTAGTTGTATTGCCCCCAAAGCAACAAAGCCAAATTTATTTAATCTCTTGCTATTATCAGAACTACCCAAAAGAATAAAAACAGAAGAAACTCTTTGTTCATGTTCATAGAAAATACGCTTAAGGAAAGATTTTTAAAATAAAACATTAGAAAGATGTCATATTTAATCTACAATGGAAAATGTCCTACAATATCAATAGTAACTCTATTATTATGATCACTCTGTAATGAAGGATGTGCTAAACCAGTATATYAGGAGAAAAAGTGTCCACTCCTTGGGAACTCATATCTGTTATACACAGAAGAAAATGCCCTAAAGAAAACTCCTAAAACATAGTTAATTAACATATAAACCACAAATGTCAGAGTATCATAAATATTCAAGTAGTGATGGATAGTGGGATAAACCTTGAGTGCATGCCGTAAGTTTTTTATCTCCATAGCTATCTTGAGTTGGATATTTACAGTAAATTACAGCTGCACATGCTTTACTCCAGAGCCATATGTTTTATTATTCAACCAGATGTAAGCCATAAAACTGTTTTATCTATTTTGCGGTTCAGCGTAGTACTAATAAAATAAACTACAAATACCTGACTTATAGCTTTGCTGGCATTTTTGCACTCCAGTGAAGTGCAGTGCCAATGCCTCACCCAGTGAAAGTGATCTAAGAAAATCATATGTTCTTCCCATTTCTTATACTTTCATAAGGACCTCAAATATTTGAATGAACAGTGTTGAGCTATAACTTGTTCTTTTATTGTTTTTCATCACATGGGCTATCACCATCACTGATAATTCATTTTTGTTTCCTGCAGATTGGAAAGAACATTCTAAGGAACCTGCACTCTGTCTTAGCATCTACATCATTSATTTTCCTTAAGCATTACAGGGTAGCATCAAATTACTAAAATAATCTTATATCCTAGGAAGGATATACTTAGTTATATAAAAAAAAGATAATGTTGCAATTAACAAGACATTGTTCTTTTTCTTTTGGTTTTTTCCAATCTATCACATTAAACCTTGGACACAAGAATCAGAAAGTATTAATTTATCTTGCCATTATTTAGGATTAAGATTCCTTTAAGCACCTGTGAAAGCTGCCCTAAGTGCACTGAAAAATGTTCTCCATTTATGTCAAGTGTGTTGGAAGACAAATTCAGCTTTCATATAACAATTTTTGCCAGAAGAAGTGGTCTCAGAGGTTTTAGAATCCTATTTTTGGTGTGGAATGTGACCATAAACAACACAGTATATAATGGGGTTGGAAAAGACATAAAGAGTATTGTGAAAAGATTGCAAAATGCAGCCAATTTTCTGAAAGTTTTTAGATACACTGCTGGTCTTGGACTAATATGCTGTCTCGAGGTTGTCATGGACATCTGTTAATAAGTCTCTCTAGCCCAACAACATTCATTTGACTCTCAAAATGCATAACCTTAGCAGACTAATGAGGAACTGAATGCGGAATGTTTATCAAAGGGGACTCTCTTCCATTCCATCCACCTCTTGCATACTTTCAAAGAATTAATCTATTTTAACAAGGGACCCTCTCCCTATTCTATGGGCCCAATTCAATCTCTAAAACAGGGGATTAAATTCAACATTCTGCAAGTCGAAATTAAAGTGGTCTTGGTTGTTGTTTTTCAAGCTACTCTGAGTGTTAATTGGGGTAAAATCTGCAGTTTCTGGATTACCATTCACATTTCGATTAACAGAGGAAGAAAACTTTGCCAGAAGTACCACAAGGACGAAGGAAAATTAAGTCTTTTAACCCTTTCTCAGCACAGTAAGCAGGTATCACTTAGAGGAACACAGGCAATTTAAAATGCTTTGATTTCTTTGTACACAATAATAAAGCTGAAGAAAAAATAAAGGACTGTGTCATATTTACTCCTCAAAATCCTCCAGATTTCATTATGATTGATTAAAAATAATTGAGCAGATGTTACAGGCAGTAACGCTTTTAAACACTTTGTGCTTAGATTTAAATCTGATATAATGCAGATAAAGGAAGTGTGAAAAATTTCATATCATGGTCCTACAAGTATGTATAAAAYGTAAGAGCTGTTTAGATACTTTCTTACACCCAGTGCTTTATCATTTTTATGTTGCTGCTGAAAGGATAAGGTCTCAAGTGTGAGTTCCTGTGATAAACACATTTTCTTTTGGCTCATGAGTCATAGACAATGTAAAAAGACGTTTTCCTCTCAAAAAGCCAATATTGTGAACATCTGGTTCATACCCTTCTTAACGAAATTTGTTCCACTGCTCTATTACATATAAACATCTGTCATTTATATCAAGCAGTTGACAAATGCTCTATCTTGAATTCTAAGAACTGGTGTGCTATATCGTTAAGTATCTTTTTTATACAAAATGAAAACTGTTTGTTTGTGTCAGAGACTGAATTCTACTCAACAGAGATGACTTTTTCATCAAATGAGAAAATGGGTTAAATTCATATCAACAGTCTTAAATTTTCTTTCTCCTGACAACTGTATGTAATTACTGTAAATCACTCTTCACTTTTCACATAAAAGACAATGGCATGCTACTGGCTGACACTATGTGGATACTGTTTAGTGAATGGGTTTATCTGCCCAAAAGACTGAAAATTTTGAGAAGTTCCAGATCCTCAGAGTTTTCCAGATATTCATTTTTTGCAAATCAATTTATTTTTAAAAGGCAGTTTTCTGTTGCTTTTCAGCACTGTGAGGTTCCTTTGTTCCTTCGCTTTGTTTGAAAGGGATGGCCACAGCCATGAGCATGAGTGACACATTCTAGGAAGCATTCTTCCTTCAGAGGTGTGGAATCATTTCTGCCTCTCCTTTTTGGAATTTAGAGGCCCACGAAATCAAAACCTGGGGCAGCTATCACTCATTTTTGAAGTGCCCCAGCAAGAGCATTACAAGCACAATGAGATCACTTGATTTTCCTTGAGGCCAGATGGCTGTTGTGTGGTCCCCTCTGCACTCTTGGAAAAAACAACCTCTTCTACAAGGGTAGGAAAAACTCTCAGGGGGCTTCAGCTAGGATCACTACAGGATTCTGTCTCCTTGTGTATTTAAAGTTAGAACTGGGACATAAATAGGAAGGACTTTCTGTAATATTGTGATTCATGACTCCAGGAAAAGAATCCAAAATCTAAGTATGACCTCCAAAACCAGCTGGTTTGAGTAGAGTCCACTGTTAAGAGCAAGTCAAGATGTGTAAATGAGGTGTCTCCTTCTCTCCATTGACTGTACAGACTAAACAGAGAGTCACCTGGCAACAATTAATAGAAAAATGGATTGCATTTCCTAAATGAGGTGCATAAAGTGGGCAGTCTGCACCTGGCTGTATGAGTTTTAAATTTGCTATCTTTATTCACAATGTATGAAGTATTTTTCATAGCTTTGCAGGACAGGCATTGCACAAGACATTTGTAACTAGCTGAAAACAAAGAAACCCTGTGATTCTCTGAGAAAAAGGATATTTAGTTAGATGCATGACAGACCCAGAGGCAACTTCAGAGCTGCAAATGCAATTACTGCTGGCCAGAGGCATTTGCTTTTTACTTTTAAAAAAAAAAAGTCTGCTCTGATTTTTCTGATTTCTGTCCAGAGCAGAACAACATAAAACATGTTCAGTCCTAGGAGATCTGTAAGATCCTCTCTAAAAAAGAGAGCAGATTTGGAAAAGGTCCCTTTACCTACATGTGTTACATGAAAAGATAATTTAGCCATCCTCTTGCCCTTATTATAATAGACTGAACATTGCTTTTTCATTGCAAGATGGGCAAAAAATACAGAACAATTCAATATGCAGCCTGTACTAACATTGGGAAAGCCAAATCTAGTGTYCTAATCAAATCTATTGCAATATAAAAATGGTGTGTTTATTAATAGGGCAGAACATTATTAGATTTTCTTATTGAACTGGAGTATTTCAAGGCCATTTGAGGCAGGGAGAGAGAGCAATGCCTTTACAGTACATTCTTTGTTTCCTTAACACTGATCACCTGTCATACTTGATTCCCACAGTGGACCTTTTATAGCAATTTGCTATTCTGACCTTTGCATACATTTTTTGCAAGCTTTACTCTGGGACCATTTAAGCTGGGATGGGTGGGCATATGCTGAGTAGGGCAGCAGTGAGTAAGGAAGGATTAAATTTCAGTTGTGAACTGGCTGCATCTCTTGAACTATTCATTACCAGACTCCCTAACATTTGGGTTTTCAAAAGGTGATGATTTTTTGTGTGGAAAAGGGTATTTTGTTGGCTGGACTCCACTAAAGCATACTTTCAACGTTAACTCCCTATTGGCAGCAGTTTCTGCTTATGATTTGTTTTAATGAACACCAGTTTAAACTGGGCTAATCATAAAGTCTGCTGGAGAAAGGTTAAACCCCAGCATACTTTACACAAATGTGAACCAACCAGAGCTCATGTACTGTGGATGGTAGCCATGCAAAAGGACTTTTTTGAGTGTGGGAGTTAAGTCTATACAGGATATGGTAAGAATACTTGAGGGAAATTAACATTTTTCTTCCTGTTACCTYAGTTCCCCATCTCCCTAACCACTGCACGTACCCACACCCTCTGTCTCTCTGACCCTGTGGATGTCTCCCATTTTCTGTGACCTCTTCTACTCCTACGTCCTCCACTGATCTCAGTTCCCTCATGCTCCATTTACACTCTCAATATCCTGATCGCAATGCTCTTCATTGTCCACCAGCCATGTGTTTTTTCATCTTCCTCACATATTTCTGTGGTTTCCTAAATCCTCCCTCTCACATCTTAGGCCAAACAGCTGGAACAAGAAAGGGAACAGCTTCTAATTGAAAGCCACCAATTGTAAATATCATGTAGTTAAAAAGAACTCATTGAATCTCTCAGAAATGTCCCTAATTAAATCCCCTCATAATACTGAAAGGTCATCCTTACCAAAGTCCACAGAAAAAAGTCCAAACTAAATTGTTGTTTATTACTGATGTTATTAACTGCAAATCAATTTTTCATTAAAACTAAGCCATAACCAAGTATTATAGCAACAATAACTTTAATCTGAGTTTTACCTAGCTATACAGAAGTAAATTAAAATACGGAATTTCTGAAAAAAATTAGCAGTTCTGATGAAGTTTGTGAATCAGCAGGCAAACAGCTTTACAACAGGACATCAGCTAAACCCCCAATGACAGAGTGCCATATCATTCTGCATCTGGTTGGTAACAGTGTTGCATTTCTAATTAGACCTTGCCAATCCATTTGTCAGTACTGGTCTACAAGTGACAGGGTTGAAATATTTTTTTCTATAGAGATATCTGCCAGGATTTCATGCATTTTGGTTTAAAGTAGGTTAAAGCAAGCATGGATCATGAAATTCTCTTTGGGAATAGTAACCATTACAATTTCAGGACAAAAATGAATAGGTTAAGCATTAAATATGAAGGGACAGATCTTCAGATAACATAAATTGTTATTATTATTCCACTGATGTCATTAAAGTTGTATTGATCCAACTCCATTGAGAATATGCTGTAGTACCACATCCTGCAGCCAGAAGTAACACTGAAAAAACCAGGCCTGTCCCTTATCAGAATCCACTTTGCTTATGAAAGAAAGTTATTTCTTTGTAGCTTTATATTAAATTTTCTTCTTGTGAATATTTCTCTCTGAGTTACCTTCAACTCCCTTGGAGCCTTTTCCCTTTGAAATGCAAGGGTCTCAGTGTTTCATTATTGCAAGGAACAATTCCTTTATGCAATTGAAATGTATAACTAAGCACTTGGATTTCAAACCTTGAGAGTATGGTATTGAAACAGTGAAAGTTCCTTCTTGAATACATAACCCATTTCAATTATACATACAGTGACTCCATTTAGTTAAGAAAATAAAGCAACACTTATTTTATTTGTTAGTGTGCTATTTTTTCTTTCTCTTCCTTCTTTCTATTGCAAACATCTCTCTAGGTACTGCTCTGTTTAGTAACACTAACAGATAAGCCTGTGGAGTCTGGAAATCCTGCCTCCAGGATAGAGAAAAAAAAGGCTACAAAGGCCTCAAAAAGACATGCAAATATGGAGACCAGAGGTGAGATTTCTAATGCATCAAACATGTAATTGCATTAATTCGATACAATGATTAAAGAGCTTTGGAGCAATGCTACTGCTTCATCCAGGCAGATTCTGATTAAGCCACAGAGGTGTGAGAAACTGTTATGGATCAAGGATTGATAAGATACAGGTCAGGGCAGAAAATAGGTTTGTAAGATTTAGAAAATATATTTAGAGGCTCTGAGGAAAAAGAAAATGTGCTAGATATAAGTTATAGAATAGATTGTGGCATTACCAATTTGACATTAAATGCGTACTTTAAGAGGCACAGTGATAACAGATAATTTAAAGATTTTATTTAAAATTATTTTAAGGAAGAGAAAACAGTTCAGTTGGAATTCAAACATCAGCCTCTTACGCATACAACTTAAACACCTAAATTTAAACACTAGTTAACTAGCTCAACTTCTGAAAGATCTAAAATCATTGGTGGATTTAAGGAGGCATTACAGGGCCTGTAGCACATGCCCCTGTTAGCACCAAACCTCCAGTGTTGACTCTGGGCAGCCAAATCACCCCAATTTGATTTTTCAGGGCTGCACAGATTCCTTCCTGATCACAAACATCTTGCTCAAAATCATAAAAATTAAGGCAGTACATTAAGCTCCAAAACTTAGTAGTATCTCAAGTCCTGAAAATCAACAGGCAAGCCCAGGAACATTATTTCTGATTCCCTTTATTTGCTGTCTGAGTTCAGGTTAGTGCCTTGTTTTGAGATGAAGTATACCAGAAATAGAGTGAGRAAAGGTGGGCACCTTGAGGAGCCAAGATATGGCTGATGATTGTGGTTTCCCATATGCATGAAATGGCCACAAAATATGATGTGTCTCTGGAGAAGTCAACATGTGACTGGCATGCTGACAAATACACTTTTGATTATTTTTTTTATTTTTTTTTTGTGGATAGAAGTTCTCTGGACTGTATATTAACATGGAGAGTTCCTAATACTTCCCAGCGAATTGCTTATCTCAATATTTTTAAAAAGGTATTTTAAGGATTCAGTGGGAAAGGGCTACTACATAAGGGAGACAGTAGGCTAAATCATGATGAGGGTTTATGAGCAGCCACTGACATAAAAAAATTTATGTACTAACAGCTGCTATAGGTGAGAATTTATATTCCAGAAAGAGTAGCTCCACATCATAAGCTTGCTGAAGAGTTTTCCAATGGAAGCTTCTTGGTTATACAGTTTTTCTTGTGATATATAGCTGCAAAAAATTACCTGGAATCATCTTTCTTCTATTATTATTCTATTACAAATTTCCAGTTGTTTCAGAGCTTTTCAGGATACACTCCTTTAACACATGGAGTGAACCTAAACAGTGGGGTTTTTTTGAGAGTTATCCATCAGCTGCTACTGTTGCATCCTCAGATGATGCTAAATTCTGCACCGCCCCTACAGGAAGGTAAAGACAGCAAAAACCACCATGACATAAAATTAGAATAATACTACACAGAAGGGGCAAAAATGAGCCATGTTTGAAACTGTTCAGGGAGGCCAATTTCTATGTCCATTTTAAAACACTGTGTTAAGCCAAGTACAGCTGTGATGTCTTTCTCAGCATACCTCAGTGATCTGAATTAGATGTTCTAACTTTGACCAAGCTATACCCCAGGGAAACCAGGGATCGAGCCAGTGAGGAAAACTGGTGTGACTGTGTGAGTGTGGGGTGTGTAGTGAAGGGGCCTCGGTCCCAGCTCAGGTGGTTGAGTGTGACTGCCAGAGGGGCTCCTGGATGGTCGGACAGGGAAGTTTCCTTAACACAGGCTATGGCTCACTGAACCTGCACTGGTGCTTCCTACACTGTAAGCAGTTTCTGGCCTATTTTAACCTCTCTTCCAAGTGGCAGTCATGCTGCTTTAGATGTAGGACCTAAATCATGCTTTTTTTTCTGACAACTGACAGAGTATGGCACAAAACAGTGTGGCTGCAGAGCCTTAGTCATTGCAGAGGTGGGGTTTGGAATTCTTAACATTATGTTTATCCCCTGAAATTGCTTCTATTTGGAGCTTTCTCGTGCTTAGAAGAGCTAATCCCGCYGCTTAAAAGGCTGTATAGAGGAATACATGCTTTGTATGTAATTATTCTCTTCAGCAAGTTGCCTGGTGAAAGTTATGATGTTGAGTCCTCGAGGCACTGCATAGCAGTTTTATTAATATTTGGGTGAGTACCTCCAGAAGCAGAGTAAAATGTCTCTTCCTAGTGTTGTCTTGCAAGTCTCCCTGGTGAATGAAGAGCTAATTTCAATTACCCGTAATTTTTCATTTTCCCACTGCATGTCAAATATATCTCTTATTACCTTTTTTTTTTTGGCCTGRGCAGAGATGTTGGTATTGAGTAGATCAGCAGCACGTGACAGAATCCCTGTTGCAAGGAGGAAGAAAAAGTGAATTATGTAGTTAGCTATACTGGTCTGTAGGTTTCCATTAAACAGATGTCTCTGGCTTGCTATCATTCACTATAATTGCAGTGTCTGGAAAGTTGCCTTTCCCTTGAGACTAATCTATTTTAAGTTCAATGGATCAGGGGAAGCTTTTGAAAGATTTGTAAAATTCTTTACACTTGACTTCTTAAGTCCAAGGAAAGACAATACTATGTACCATGCATACTTCTTCGTGAAGAATTTATTAGAATATTAGTTTGAGACAAATTCTTGTGTGAATTTCCACAGGCAATGGATCACCACACACATGCACAATTATACAGAAAGTATATAATGAGATGGCATTTAGAAAAAATTAGCTTATTTTAGTTACAGCTATAATTATATTATTCCTATTTTTCTGTATTTCCCATGTTTTCCCACCGGCTATGGCAGAACTATCAGGGCAGTCAAATTTGCAGAGTTTCAGATGTGCTCTGAAGGAAAGAATGTTATACTTTAGGGCATTTTTAGTGTTTTGTCCAAATACATATGGTATAAATAGGCTGAAGGGCTAGTCCTTTAGCTCTTCTTGAGGCTCATTCCTTCACTGAAATAACTTAGAGACTATTAGAAGCTCTAAACTAATTTAAAAAAACAAAACAAAAATCTTCAGAGGAGGATACCCATTATACCCTGAAATCTTTAGTGGGCAAAATGACGTCTTTCTTGCCTAAGCATTCAAACTATGGCAACCCCACCAAATGACAATTGGAGAGGTAACCTTCTAAAATCTGATTTCTGTGGATGCTGAAATGTCTGACTACTGTAATCTCTGTTCAGGTCTCAAAATATACCTAAGATTCATACAATACATCAATGGAATACTTACACCTTACTTACTCCTCTGGATACCATATAGCTTAAGACAAGAGCCCTACATTATCCTCATGGTCAATGCCAGTAGAAAGCAAGCAGTGGTAAAAAATCAGTGGTTTAAACTTTTTTAATCAGAAGTCAAGAGTGACCAACTTTGCAGCTTTCACTCTACAACAAAAAATGCCACAGAGTAGGTACAATTGAGAAAGAAAACAAGCAACAGTTATTATACATGTTGCTTAATGCATAGCTGGAAGGTGCATATCTGCCCTGTAAAAAGAACCGTGTGAAAAAATGAAGACTATTTGCTTTCAGTCTTTATAATGGAGACCTTTCAGACTTCATCTTGCTTTCTTTTTTGGGGTTGCCTAGGAAGACCATATAATAGGAAGCCTAAGGGATATTATGAAAGTCTGGTGTTAAACAGATGCATAAATAGGCATTGAAGTACATCACCTGCATTCCAGCTGATAAGCCTTGAAATGCACCCAGTCTTCTTCTAAACAGCTGTGCTCAGAAATCAGGAGCACTGGGAGATACTCCATATCTGGGGTCCTTTCTCTAGCACCTTAGGTTAAACACAGCACATATACCTCTTTTTGAAAAAGAAAATTATTATACTGACAGACTGATATTAAATCTGAACCTCTGAACTCTAATTTAACAAAAAACTAATGCTCGCCTTCTCTTCAAAAGCACCAGTGTACATCTCTTCTTGAAAGGGCACTGAGAGCTTCCCCCTGAGGGGATGCAAAGGCACACTGTGACCTTCCACCAGTGATCTCACAAAAAAATCTATATCCCACTGCTTTACACTCCAGCTGGAAAGGGCTGTGTGAGCACGCCCAGTCATGCCTGAGCATGCTGGTTCCGGTCTGCTCTGTGGTGCCTTTGGCTGCTCCAGAGGCTGAACGTCCAAAAGGCACGGTATCCAAGTCAAATAGTGAGATCACTGTACAGGCATTTTTCTATGGCCAGTGTCCTCTGCGTAGACTTTCCCAGCTTTTCACATAATTTATGACAGACTATGGTAGGAATGAGCAGTGTGCCCACTGCCCTGGGCAGGGGTAGCAGTCACAGCTGAACATCAGATCCATCACACGATATAATATCAGGGATTACCACCATCAAACCCACAGCAAGACGGTACTTGAATTTTTGGGTTTTCATGGGAGAACAAGGCTCCTTCATACTCCTGTTTGGGTAGATGAACATTGAACACATGTGCTCAATCTGTCCCTGTATTCCCACCAGCAGTGCCTCACACAGTGCTTGTGCCGATAATGCTTTTAAAGGCATTTTTTTATTCTGTTAGAATTAAACTTCTTTGGAGATCATTCTTTCCTTCTTTTCTCTTAGGAGTGGATCTTCTGTTAACTCAACAGGTTTCTCCATATCTGGCTGTGTGAATGAGAGACTTTGAAGACTTTTCTGTTTCAAGAGACCAGGATGATTGACTGCAACAGCAGTACAGTAATGGAGGGAATCACTAGGGGGATGTTGGAGCAGACAGCTGTTATATTATTTTGAACAGGCAGTTTTCCTTATAAATATTTACTGTATTGAAAAACAGACAGCTATTGTAGCAGTGATCTGGAAAAAATTTTGAAAAATGACTGGGATTTTCCCTGTGAGACCAACATCAAAAGCTGTAACTGAATATACTTATGGTCCAATATTGCATAAAATTTGGGCTCAACCTGTATTTAGGAAAAACTTCAGTGAAGTACTGTATTTTTTATGCGAGGAGGTCAATGTGACTTTTGTTTGAACAAATATTCAGTACTCTTACCTATTGTTCACAAATTTTACCCAACCTGAGGCATATGCATGACAAAATTGGCCAAATGGCCCTTTGAAATAAAGGGGACCTCACAGCCCTCCCCGAAGCTGCCTCGGTTTACAGCGGTGGAAGATTTGATCTAGCAGCAGAGATCAGAACATTTATTAATAAATCATTGAAATATTTTTCTGAAAAGCTGCTGCTACTTTTATCATCAACTCTTGAACCTCTTAAATAGAATAAACCATTTCTAATGGCCTCACCAAACAAAGATTACTTGAAAAAAAGTCACACTGAAATTTCAAGAACTAAATATTTGAGAGAGCCATAATTGAGTTGCTGTTGTTGTTTTAAAATTGGCTCCTTCGTTATGTAAAATGCTGTACCTATGAGATAATTGACTTTTCCTGTAATTAAACCTGCAATTAAAAAAATGTTATCGCCACTTAAATAACTGCTTGGGAAACAATTGGATGAAAAGATGAGCTGAAAGCCAATGAATGGTCTTTTCTCAGAGTGTGAATACAACAAGGTTTCATAGTCTGTCAGTCTCGGTACCCGCAAGCTTGTCTTTGAAAATGCTTCCATTTTTCAAGCTGTTAGAGGGATTGCTATAGATCCTGAGGGCATATGCCTGAAAGAAAGATCATAATTCAGCAATAGGAGGTCTGCTTATCTCAGTCAACAGTGAGCTGGCAGAGGACGAGCCCCACGCTTTGTTTACAGGGGGACTAAACAGCATACCTTCCTGGTGCCTGCATGGGCTGCGAACCCCCTCGGTACAGAGGTGAGGGAAGGATGGAAGAGCGAGGCACAGACCGCACAGACCTTGCGGAAAAAACTGCATAAGTATGTAGGTGTGTAATTAGTGGGACTCTTCACACCTTCAAAAAAGAAAAAGAAACTGCCTCATCCTTACAGTATCCCTTGATCTCTTTGTTAAACTGTATTTGTAGGTTTCTATTGAAATGTCATTCAGGAAATACCATTCAGCTTCCCTTGACACACAAAGAGGGAGGATGGCATTAAGTGACCTGTGTAGTGAAAGGAAAGCTGTGACTCAATTTTATATTATTGCTAATTAAATTCAGATAATTACAAAAGAGATGGGAAAAATGGGGAGAGGAGGGGAAAGAGAGAGAGAGAGACAGAGGAGAAATTAGATCCTATTTATAACACACTTTTCATAAAGCTAAATTCTGCTATGCCTACTTATTTTGAAGTGAATTGGTCTACTTGTAAAATATTCCTCTACAGAAACCACAAAGGTGCAGGAGAGGTTAAACTGATTATAACTGCACTGTGATGATTTAGCTACTAAGAACTGGTCATTTCACCCTTTTAGCAGAAATGTATTTAAAATCTAATTACAAAGGTGTATTTTAATTTGGAGTTATAGGTGACATTCACCAGATAGAAAGATCAGTAATTACCCTAGCTGACTGCTACAAAGCCAAGAAAACCAAACCAAAGAAAGTGTTCTCTGAAAAAGAAATATAGAATTTAGACATGATAATATTATTGTATCAAATAGTGATACACTTTGCCTTTGGCTTCTGACTTTCTCCATACATTTCTAAATAGTTTCCTGTTTGGATATTACAGGAAAACAGATTGAAAGAAGAAGTATTATATTTAAGTGCATCACCTTTTACAAACTGAAGGTAAAAACTATTATTTATATTCTGCTAACTATGGCCCAAAAGATAAACTGACTTGAACATGCATGTAAAAGTCTTTAAGAATTTGACAAAGTAAATATTTCTATTTTCCTTCACATTTTTTTACCCCATCAAAGCTAAAGCAGTTTTAACTGTTTTAAATAATCAGCTTGCCTGTCTCAGTTCTTCATGAAAGATAATGAGGTGTATTTGATCAGAAGGTTCATTAAAAATGATTGCATAAAAAAAGGGAAAGTAATTCCAAACAGTGTTGCTAATTGGAAAAGATGAGTTGACGTATGACTGAAGTTTGGATCCCAGTTCAGAGCCAAAGAAAATGTGTAACAATTTGTTTTCCCATGTGCAATAGTTTGTGTGATGTTATGACATTAACAAGTCCCTCAGTTATATCAACTTTCATTTTACTGTGTGATGTTGGAATAATTTACATTTTTGAAAATTACATTTGAGTTTCCGAGTATGAATTACCCAAGAAAGTAATTGACTGTTTAGCAGTCGATGTTTCTAATAACCAAACAAGTGTTGAATCACTTCATTTTTCAGCATCAGTCATATTTTTCATATGATTTCTGAATTGAGCATGTCACGTCACTGATATATCCCTTTTAAATTGTATTAGAGGAAAAATGGTAGCTGGAGAACGTAAGTATTTTTCATGTTTCATCTGCATAGCTAATGTCAACAGAGTAACAAATACTATGCTTTCTTTAACTCGTGATGGGCAAATATAGTTTCAATAGCCCTACAGACCTCACAGAAGCCACACCTCTGGTTAAGATTTGCAGAATTGACTATCACATACCATCCTTACCTTTTCAGAGGAAAGCAAGCTTTGTCTTTGCAGCCATAGTGAAAAGGTATTGCTGTAATAAGAAAACTCACAGGTTAACATTTAAGAGACCCAAAATAATCAAGTAATGTAAATGCAAGGGGAAAAAGAGAACACAGAGTCAAAAGAAGATCTCCTGTGAAACCTACAGCTGGATTTCAGCCTGTGTAGGCTGTGTTACAGAAGGCACATATACTGAATAAAATTTACTTCCTCAGCAAATTACATAGCACTTTCGAGTACAGGTGGGCAATAGGGCTGTGAGTTCCCCTCCAAAATCTATCCATCCTAAACACCTAGTTGGGACAGAATGACTGGCATATCTCACTCCATCGTTCTACAGAAATTTTAGATCACAAACTTAAACCAGTCTCCTCACTCCTGCACAGCTGATGGGTGAGATGAATCCTGAGGCCTCTGTGCTCTTTTTGAGGGGTTTTGCAGCAACTCACCAATGTCCAGTTAACTGCTCAGGAGAATAAGAAAATAGCTTTGTTGTTAATGACTGGGTTAGGTGGGGTTTGGGGAAAACAGGCAAAGCGTCAACTTTGGTTGATCAAACAAAGGTGAGAAAGTACTACTTCTCTTGTGCAGACAATGTGTTTGATTACCAGAAAACTAGATGCGTTTTTAAACATTGCATCTGGTATGCATCAGCTGCCTTCTCTGTTAGATGGGCGTACCTTGAGGTTCTGCTGGGCTGTTCAAGACTAACTTACAAAGTTTGTAAAGTAATTAACTACTTTAGAAAGAAATATTGTTAACTGCTGTGTCTTTTTAAGAGATGGAAGTATATTCTTTATCGAAGACTCTAATCAAGGAGCAACTAAGAAAAATACTGTGAAGACAACATTTGTTCTTCCTTTTTCCAGAAGTTGTTGTATCTGATGTAGTTACAAGTGATGCTCTGAAGCAAGTAGGAAATTAGGTCACATATTATTTTTTGAGTTAAATTCCACATGAAAGAAAGTACATTCTAATGGTTTTTAGCCTGGAACTTTTTTGTTCATTGCCTTGGCCTTGAGTGATGGTACTTTCTTGAATGCAGTTTGTACAAAGTAATGACAATACAAGATACAAGGGTGTAGAGTTGTCATTGCATCCTAAAGTTTGGATCTGAAAAGGTCTTTCTGTAAGCAATTCTTTCTCCCAGAATACTCAGAGAGGGCATAAATATTATTAAACAGGCATTAGACAGAAGAATAACTTACAGATAGAAATGGTACTGCTGATTCTTCTTTGAGGAAAGAAAAAAATATTGATGGAATGTATCTGTTAGTGTCAGTTGTACCCGCAGATTGCAGAGGATACCTTTACAACTGAAACTGCTAAGAACTTTGTTGGGATCCAGGGAATCATTAAATATCCTGGGACCCCATTTTGTAAAGAACTGCTTCATATTACGCTTGCCCAAAAATAGTTTCTGCAGAGAAACATCTAGACAGTGTGCTGTCGTAGGATGCAGATCCTCTGAAGAGGCATGGTGTGCTGAATATTAACACCATTTCACACATTCCCAAGATGTATGCAATTACCTCAGGGAGAGGAGCTGGGAATGTGAGGTCTCAAGGGCTTAGATAATGACATAAAATAAATTGCAACCATTACCCATGTATTTTTCCAAGAGACATATTATTTAAAACCTGTCTCAGCTTTTGAGAATGAAAGACAGAAGAATGTCCACTTTATGAAATTGCTATTAATGTGTGACCTAGAGTTGAAGACAAGGTTAATTATGGGTTTTTAACAGAAGTATCATTCTGGTTTAATATCACTACCCAGGCCTTAAATATTGAAGTAAGTCACATTTTTCAGGGACAATTGCCTTTGAATGAAGAATGGCGGGGCTCTGATCTTTGCTGACCCTACTGACTCCCATTGTGCCATCCATAGCAACAGTGTTGCTACAGCAACCTGGGAACGTGTCGTAAAATAGGATAAAACCGTGAAATCCGATGTCATACTTCCATGAGATGCAAAATTGCAAATAACTTCCTAAATCAGATTTATTAAATGATTGATATATTGCATACAAATGATATTGGGTCACTCCTAAATGAACAGAGTAAAATGGAATGAATGGAAAGAACAATAGAAGGCCAGACAATCTTACAGGACACTTTAGTGTTCTGGTGAAATGTTCGCTGCTTAAGACAATTACACTCAAATCATGTGCATCTTTACTAATGTTTTTGTTCTCTTGAGCTTTTTTTCTCTCATCAGGATCTAGTAGGCAATCAGGTACACTTGATCTAATCYCATACAATTATTCCTAAATTAAATCGAGAAAAAAGTACAGCTGTAACCAGTTCTGTGTGAATGAGATGGAATTATTCAGGATATTGTATACAGAGTTTCATTTTGCCTTGTCTACAAGCTGATATGTCCTTGGCATAGTGTACATCCATCCAGCCAGCATGTAATTTACATGAATGTTCACATATACAACAGACAAGCTGGAAACATTAAATTATAGTTTCTGACAAAGAAAAATTATTTTTGACTACAATATGCTTCAGAACAAAAGCATAATAGCATGTTATAACTTTTAACCATAAATATATTTTAAAAAGCAATAAAATATAACACCACTGAGTCAGAATTATCAGCAATTTTTAAAAGACTGTTTTATCAAGAGCACAATAAAACAATCTGAGAACAAAAGTCCTATTCACTAGAAAAAAGTTCTTGCTTCTCAACCCTCACATTTGTTAATTAATATAACTTTGCAGTAAGCTTAAGTACATCTTACTGAATGGAGGATTGTGCTATACATATTATAATAGGCTCAGCAGCTACACAGCACAAAGCAGGAATTTTTTTTGAAGGATCAGAAGTTCTTACACTAATCAATTTCAAACAGTTTTTTTCCTGTGTTTAACAATACTCAAAGCTGGATATTTCAGAAGAAGTGGTAAACTCCTTACACTGTATGCAGCCATAGATTTCTATACGATAAAGCTAAATTTCTGCCAAAGCACAGATGGTGATCTACCTATTTCCCCAAGCACAAGGTTTGATGGCTCCTGTAATTTGATTCTCTTTTGTTAGTACAGCTAGTCAATGAGGAGTGCCTTTCTCTGAAAGTTCTGCCTTTATATTAATCGTCTGTGATGCTCTACTGCACATAATATGCTGCAGACATTCTGCATCTATAGGAGATTGTAAAAGTATGTTGGTCAAATATATTAACCTTGCTAATATCTGCATCTTTAAAGATGACTTATTAACAGAGAAAGTTCAAAGAGACAATTGTACAAATCACAAATTCAAACAACGGTGGTCCTGTTATCAGATAAAATGGTACGAGTTTATATATGCTCTATAAATACCCATAGAGAAGAACACTGCATATAACAAAAAAGTTATTTTTTAATTCCTTTTGTGGCTGTTTTCTTCTTTTCTTAAGGCTGTTATGTGACCTAAAAAATATTCTGTAAAATTGCTCAGTTTTTCACTAAACATATGAAAATTGATCATGCACTTACAGGAGTTTTGCTTTTTATAAACTAACATTCATATTTATGACTTCTGAAAACAAAACAATATAGTACTTTGGGTTTCAACTGAAAGCTAAAAAAACCACAGTACTTTATTTTTAAAAAATCAATACTTCTCAAGCAGCTCTATCTTTCCTATAGTTATCTGCCACAGAAGTTTTATTGGAAACACAGATTATCTTTTTAAACTAATTGAAACAGGTCAGCAAAATAATTTGATTTTATGGCGGAAATTCTAATGCTGACGTAAGATTTAAACTGTGTGAAATCTGGCTGCAATCTCAGAGGGATACAATTGAATATATATATGTGTATATATATATATGGATGTATGTATAGGTATGTCTTTTTTTTTTTTTTTTAAAACAAAGGTAAGATATCTATAGCTTTGGTATCCCTACTGAATTATATAATTATGTCCACTAGTTGGTAATGTAGGAAAATCTCCTGGAAGATCTGTTTACAGAAAAAAAAAAGAATTTTCCATGTCCATTAGCTGTAATTACAACTACAGCTTGTAGTTGTAATTCTTTTCAGTGAAGTCAATTTCAGAGTTAAAGTAGAAACTCCCTCAGCAACCTGTTTCCTTCAGTTTGACTCTACATTTCTATAGGGTCTGGAGCCGCTTTAGTCAGGTAAAAAAATGTATTAAACTGAAATTATGTTGGAAAAGCAGAGTTTCTTTTAGGCTTAGATAGAAGAAAGAGTGTTTAATAGTCATTTTTGAGCATCCCCTTCGGCTGCAGAAAGGACACTGAGTGAGTTCTGCATCTCATTTGCAAAGGACATCACTGAAGAAAGTGTTGATGCTCCCAGAAATCAATAGGGGCTGTTCTGGCCTGTGGGGCAGGTGTGATCACTGATCTCAGGTGGCTACCAAAACCTGACTACAAGACTGTCACTCTCAGTGGTACACCCTATAAAGAGGGGCCCTTAACCACCCAAACCTATTGGCATGGGACCTTCCCTGTTCATGTGCCTCGGTTTTCTTCAAAGAGGAGGAGGACACCTCTAACTGAAATATCGATACAAACTCTTGCCTAGATATTTTTTTGCATGGACTTCCAGTTCAAAAAGCATTTAGCTTTCTTGTTTCCTAAACTGAAATGATCTGAGACAGTCATGAACAATCTTCATTTCCCTACACAGCATGTAAGATTGGGATTTCAGTCTTACAAGAACAAGCTGCCATTTATTTCAATTATCTCCCCATAGTTCAGATTTTCCTGCCAGTCTGATGGGAATTACTCATCCACTTTGCTTCCTCATATCCCTGGATGCATGCACACATACACGCACACATGCACTCATTCAGGAGGTCACACAGACTGTCATACCGGAGATTCAGAGGCAGCAGGAACACCTAAATTAGGTACAACCCACCTCTGCTCCTTCTCAATGCAGGTCAGAGTCTGATCTACTGCTTCTTGCTACTGATTCATATAGTCTGCAACCAGTAACTCATAAGCTTTATTTTCTTTACCTGAAATAAAATTAGTCATGAAATGTCCCAGGAGGGTTAAACTATTTTCAGTGGCTATAGTTTACTTTATGGATGATTTTCTGTCTATACAAGTTTCTCTATTTTCACAGAGGTCCCCTTCCCTGTTTTGAGTAGTATTCTGTGTGAAAAGCAAGCTAAACTAATTGTTATGTCTATTCCCCTTATGTTTCCTGCTCCACTGGCATCAGGAGGAACTTTGCCATTAAGCTCAGAGGGTGTTGGATCCAGACCTAAACAGGTTCATGTAGAGCAGTAACATCGTTTCCTCTTGTTTTCAATGGCATTTCTCCTTCTTTCTATTAATGTCCATCCAACACATCAAAGACCAGTTGAGTCAAGGCAGGTTATAGCTATAAAGAACATAATCCCCACCCGCAAAGTTTAAGGCTGAAGCTATGACCTACTTTAGCTAAAAAACAAAATGGGCTTCACAGGTGTCAGAATTCCACTGCAATCAAGCACTAATCTTTGTTTTGCAAGAGTGGAATAACAACAAAAGCAATTTATCTGTAAAATGACAAGTTGACTCTTGCCAGCTTTGTGTTAAAACAAGAGACTTCTGTAGGTATTTTTGAATGTATTTTTTATCATGGACTTTTAATTCTTCACATATGTGCAGTAGGGAGGGAATATTTATATTATTTGATTGTTTTATCTACTTTCCAGGCTCAATTATTTTATCAGCTGAAAAGCTGGAAAATATTCTTATGACTAAATAATTTCATGTTTATCATTAACTTTATTTTTTTTAGCCAGTCCCCATGACACTGTTCTAATTCTGATAATGTTGCTAGAAGAAGGAGGAAACATTTACATCAAGTTATCTAAAATGCTATTCATTCAAAGACATTATCAAATGTATAAAGTACTTTTCAATAAAGAGGCACAAGAAATATACTTCATATTGCATARTTCTCATGCAGAAAGAGATGCCAATCTTTTTTTATGTCTTCTATATTTTCATAGGCTTATATATAGCTTAGTTTTGTATGTAAGCATTGGTTCTGGGAAGAACAAATCATAAATAAATCAGATATCTATTAAACTTTAAAATATTTAGAGCTGACAGTCTTGTTCTAATCTGTGAGGGAGGATTTACAAGAACGCCGGTGCTGGTGCACCAATAATAAGCAATTATCACCTCTAGTTTCCTTGGATTTTCCTTACTTTGCAACTTATTGTTATCAAATAGGCTTGCAGAATCAGTGTCTTTATCTTGAAGACTATGTAGCTAACTTTGATTTTTTGCAAGCAATTTTTGTGGCAATTAAATTTTGATGGTCTGTCAGACATGTGCAGCCAGTAACATAATTGGCTCTAATTTAAAATATAATAATTTTTGCTGTACAAGTAGCCAAAGAAAACAAAGAAAGGGGACAAAGGGTCAAAATCTGAGCCAACTGCCTTTCCTCAGGAAAAGCCTGTAGTTGAGACAAGGGGAAATCATATATGAGAATCATTTTCTCACTCTTATATATAAATAAAGAGAAATTTTGCTGTGAAAATATTAGTCATGAGGTTGTTTCTGACAGATGTCCTTACATCTTGATTTCATCACAGTCCAATGTAATGTTTTTGAACTCCACCTCATTTCAATATATATTTACTCAGAGAGAGGGGAGAATGACAGCAAAATGTAATATTCAGAGTTTTTATCATTATTTTAGATTACAGAATATGCAGATAACCATCATCCAGATCATTACCCAGTACTGCTGGGCAAGTAGCAATCACAAGATTTAATATGTGCACAAATGTTTCACATTAAAATCTGATGGACTGTAGAGGATCTCTCCCTAAAAGGAAAAGGAGATGAAAATAATAATAAAAACTATGTGGAGGAAGCTGTAAATTGTTMTGCTTTTGTTTTCTCTTGCTTGCCCCTTTATATCCATAAGAAATCTGCCCCTCTTCAAGAGGCTGCTTTTTTTTGTGACCACGTGGGCAGAAGAGGATGGTCACTGCTCTTATTTGAGGTAACTGGATTTTTGTTCTTCCAGGATTCTTTGTTTTACGTTTATATGATCTCTCACTTTAGGTATAGCACCCTGAAACAGGAATAAGGAAGCACTTCACAGTACATACATGCACACTGTACCCTTTGCTCCTTAACTTAGTGCAGCACTTCTGTGCTGCTTTCAGGTGGAAAAAACACGATAGATTTTAATTATTCCTGTTGGAGTTTGCAGTGGAAAAGACGAGCTTCAATTAACACAGATCTGCATGACTTCTGCAGCATTTTGCCACGTCTCATTTCAAAAAATCAAGAGTTCTCCATGTCTCCCTGTCACATGTGGCTCTTGGAGCAAGGGCTGGTTTGTGTCTCACTCAACCGAAGGACCTCACTGCTCAGGTGACCCTCTCCAGCTGTGGCCTGAGGGTGCTTCAACAGGAGCCGAGGCTGCTGACCTTTCTCATTTCTATATTTCTGCAACACTTCAGAGAAGAGATTTGGCTCTCAACAGATACTGCAAGAAGAGGCTTTCTGATATCTCCTACTGAAGTCTTACCTGCACCAAAAAGAAACCTCTCTACCTCAGTGGAGTGGGCCCTGAACTTACCTTTGCCTTCTCAGGCTCCACAGGGTCTATAACCGTAACCGTGCTCCCCATCTTTTCATCTCTGCTGTTCATTTAATGGCAGGATGCACATGAAAACCCACAAATACATGAGGGATACACATGAAAACCTTCCAAAACAGTCTGGGTAGATCTTCCTCACAGCTTTTTATGTATTATTTTTGTTTATTTTAGACTAAGGCTAAAATATAACCATAAATGTGATGTTTAAGGAGAAAAATCCTGCTGAGAGGGAAAAAAAAAGAAGGGAAAAAATAAAAATTCATAAGAGTATCTTATTGTTTGTCCCAGAAAGATCTCATGGAGATGACTGACTGCCTAACATTGGCAGAGTCAGCTTAATTTTTTTATAAGAAAAGTAACAAGCAAATCTGGTTTACAGTCAGCTCCATATGCTGTTTATGAAAATCCTGTCTCACTCACCAGAAATGCATTGTTTAATAGTTGTGAAACACAGTTTAAAGAAACATCATTGATTAATACAGTACAGACTGATACACCAATCATTTACTTTAAGGATTCACTGATCATTGTTTCAGATATTCAATAGGGGGTCTGGAAAAGACAAAATGAAGAGCTGCTGAAGATCCAGATTTATTTCTCTAGGGATTTCTTGGACACCCCGTTAGGTTTTCTGAAATACAAAGAAAGAAAAAATAAAAGTTTCCCACCCTCTGAAACACAATAATCAGAAAATAATCTCACAACCAGAAGTTGAAAATGGAGTTACTATTAAGGTTTGGCTACTCAAGGGATTTGCAAGACATCCAAGACAGAAATGTTTTCGTCACCCTCACACTGAAGGAAGTCAGAAAACTACTGTTAATCAGGAGGTAATGTAAGTCCAAACATGCCCTTTAGAAATACTCATAGTACCACTGTGTTTAACAGTGTTCTATGACTTTGATTTCCCTGACTTTGTGCAACCTTCCTGGGTTTAAAAGGCTTGATTTTTAGAGGATGGAGATGAGGCATGTGAAACCACTAATTCAAAAATCTCATTTTTCTAGCATATACAGCAATACCTTTAAAAAGTGAATTCTGCCATCAGTTATTTGAGACTGCTTCCTAATTATCTCACTATTCCTAGGATATGTCTGCTCAGAAGTGAGTTCCCTGAAGCACAGAGCTATCTGGACTATCTTAACATAGTTAGCTCAGACATCATTACCACTGCAGTGGAAGCAGTCTGAGTTAATTTCTTCTCCTCAACAGAGCAAATTGCTCTAACTTTGGAGGAGATAGTCACAGAATAAGAAATTGTCAGTTTCTGTAGACGTGGTGTACAACCTCTTCTTGAAGTCAGCTTTTAATGTGGACACAGTAAATCGTCATGAACATTTGTGTAACCTACTGGGGATTTTTCAAGTGGTGTCAGTTTTTCAGGTATGCAATAAAACTTTTCTTTTTTTCCGTGAAGGAATGAAGTGGTGAAGCAAAACTGAACATTTAAAAATGTTATCATTTGTGGTACTGAAAGATCAAGTAGTAGAACTAAAGAGACAAGCAGATGCACTTAGGGAAAAATCAGTGCATATGAAATATTTCTTTGATGACACATGCCTAGTTTTAGACTCCAAAGAGGTGACAGGAGAGGGAGACCAGCTGCAGGGATGGAAAAGATGAGTGAAACAGAGATAAGGCACAAGAGAAACAGGATAATAAAAAAGATAATGATTGAGTAATTGTGAAGATAGATATTAAGAGTGGAAGGAAGCACAGCAAGAACAGCGAATGCAGTAACAGGGTCTAACATATCAACTATTGGATATCATAGATGGTGAATCAGAAGTTTTAATACAACACATGAAAACAAATAAGAAAAGAACTGACAAAAGAATGTAATGCAGGCTAAGATATTTTTCACTAGAGCAAAAATGAAATCATAGAAGGGAACACAGAAAGAGAGAGGCATTTCAAAGAAGAAAAAATATTGAAGCAAAAACATCGTGATTCTTTCCCTTTAATTAAAGTTCCTCTTTACTCTTTTGTCTCGGTCAGCAATAGTTGATGCTTATTTCTGAATTTTATTTATATTGTATTGGGGGGGGTATTCATATTATCATACAAAGCTGTGTTTAGTTAATAGCTGCTTTCGTTTCATAGGAACATTGCTGCTAGGAAGCATTTCGCAAAGACTACCTTTAGCAGGTATTCTCAGTGCCAAATTTACCCTTCAGGTATTATCCTCCTTCCTATCTTCCTGGGTAGAACTGCACAACCTCAGCAAAGGACAAGTCCAGTTAAGCCAGGTAAACACTCCACTGTGTGACAAACAATGCCAATCAGGATACCAGGACATGAGGCACCAAAAGTGAAAGGAGAGGTACTCAAGAGGAATAAGTGAAAGACACGTCATGCAGGAGGGCCTGTTCCACAAAGCCATAGCCAGGGTATGAGTATTCTAGTGGGAATTCTTTTCACATGAAGCCTGATGAGAAGATACCCTGCCCATTTGTATGTGCACCAAACATCACTAACCCCCAGTGCCTCCAGGATGACAGCACAACTGCTGTCCAGCTACAAATTGCATTTGATTGAGCAGTTTGCTCAAAACATGAATGCATCAGAAACCATCGTTCTCTATACAGAATTAAATCAAATTTTTTATATTGTCCATTAATTAATCTTCTTGAATTTTTGACTGAAATATAGAACAGAGAATGTCAACATGTGCTACGAGAATGTTTGGTTTTCCAACAGAAAAGTTGTTTGTTGCTTAAAAGTAACCAAAAAAAAAAGTTAGACTTATGTAAGTTTGTCTTTTTTTCCTTCTTCTCTAAAGTGGAAAAAAAAAAATTATTTTCTTGATCTTACTTAAACCAAATCTAGTATGAGTTATTAATCTAAAAAAAATGAGTCAAGCAGTGAAATTAGCTCATTCTTTTTCTTATCATTATTAAAATCACTTTTTTGGTAGCTGCTTCTCCCAGTTAATTCAGCTGTAGATAATACCAAGCATGAAGGTGTCAGTTGATTTTTCCGAAATTTTTAAATGTTTTCGTTGAATTGCTCAGACTGAAGCTACTGGATAGTTTGGTCCCCCACACCATTCAGAAACTCTGTAACAGCCATTGTTTACCTTCCATACAAATGAGGCTTAAGCATCACATTACCACAGGCTTCACTCACTGCAAACGGCATTTATAGTCAAGGAGACTGAAAGTTTAAATGGTTTGAAAGTACAGGCAAAGCTGCAAGTTTTCCAGCTGTAAAGAACTTTATCTTGATAGTTAAAACTGACACCTGTTCAGAGGACCATATCAGRTGCTTAAAAATTAATTTATGCCCCCATAATATTGCTATAAATTTAAGCAATAACTTATCACATGATCCTTGAATTGGCTCTAGACCCAGGAATGAATTTCACCTGTGGTGAGTGTTGTGTGAAGGGAAAAAAATGTATGAGAAAGATTCCACAGAACTAAGCAAGCTGATAAGTTAAACAAGAGGATTGGAAGAGAGCCTGCTATGATTGGTCATATTGGATAAACAATGTGAGACAAGTAATCTGAGATATTTTAAAAGCCATTCTAAATCCTTACCTAGAAACAAAGGAGAGATATACTACGCTTTCTTTGTGTTAGCCAAGAAGGAGTGAGGATATCGTGCTTCCATTCATGCCTTTGTTGAGGCTCTGATTTTTCAGTAAAACATACTGAATTAAAGCCAGAAGAAAATCTGAGCTCTAGAGATACGAAACAAACCAGTGATAAAGGAAAAGACTGTATAATAGGATAACTATTAAATACCATTTTCCACCAATTAATATCATAACAGATGCAGCTCTAATAGGATTAGAAAACTATAGTTTGACATGGAATCTCTGTGATATAGAGAACAAAGCCCCCAAGCTCTATAGCTGAAGAAAACTAAAAATATTGAGTTGTATGAGCTAAACACTAATAACTATCAAAACAACAAATACTTAATGCAAACAGCAAAAATCTAGTAGCAGATATCTTAAACTAGCTTTAAAATGCTTCATTGACCTAGCATTCGAGCTGGAAGGCTGCTATTTCACACCTTGTCTGTGCTGCCAAATTCTGCTTGCACTACACAAGTATTTCATGTCTTTATGCTCCTGACCACACAAAGTACACATCCAGTGCAGCTTGTACATTCATCTTTAAGCTTCTAGATGTGATTGATGCCTGTAACAAATAAGTGGATTTGAAAGAAAGGTTAAATGAATTATCATATTTATCTGAGCCTATGAGCTGTTATCAAGCCATCAACAGGCTGGCACTGCACTTAGAAGCGAGTATGTCAAAATAAAAGGTTAAGGGATTTATATGGAGAGAAAAATAATCAAGTAATTGACCAATTCATTTGCTAAGTCAGGTGATAAAGGCAATTTATCCTTAAGCATCAGGATAGATGTAACATCACTGGCAAAATCCTTTATGAAACTCAGAAACACTGAGTGTTTTCTTTAAAACTTCATCTTTCAGTGGGAAATGCAATTCAACTTAACAAGGTAATATATATGCTTTCAAATTACCTTCCTTTTGTTTTACAGTGACATCAAATATTCTGACATAAGACTAGAATCAAGTACAATAGAAAGCAGACAAGAATTCTTGGTAGAAAATCAGCAAATTTTGGAACTTGCATTCACATTTGCAAGTACTCAAGTATGGATTTCACTTCAGGAAATACAGCATACAATTACAATATAACTGTCCAAACATTACTCCTGTATGGCAACTCCTGTATTTCATTCCCCCATTATGCATGATTTCTGAAACTAGTTTGAAAGCTCTGTTCTAGAAATGGCTTTATTCCAAGTCAGTCTGTAGTGGATATTACTGAATATAATAAAGCCCAGTTACTGCTGAATATGAAATGGCTATTATTCATATATTTGCTGTGTTAGTGACAAGCTTACCCTAAATTTGTGGTGAAAAAAAGCAAAACTTGGTGTGGGATGCAAGAAAAACCTGAGCTAATCAGTTATCTAAAGCTTATAAGCTATCAGTRGTGATAATAAAATGCCTTTATTCACACTTGCAAAGGCTCCATCTCATTGCTTAAATTTAAAGCAATATTTTGAGGGCATAATTGTAGTAGTGCTCATTAGATAAAAGCAGTTATCCTTCAGCCTGSTCTACCTGAGCAAAGCTTGTAAAACTGAACTGTAACTAGAAAAAAAAAAAGTTGCAACCTATCAAAGTCTAAGTACACAGATCTTCTTGCAGAGTGTGAATGCAAAATATGAAGTTGTATAATAGGCTAGTGAGTTTACTTGTTTTAAATATTCTGCATGCTTTTTATAAATGGCTGTTGTTCTGAAAAAGAGAAGTTGTTACATATTGTCCACCTTTTTGTTTCCCTAAGTATTAGTTCAATAAGTTTTAATTAAATACAAGTATCTGAAGGTTACAGGAGCGTGGACATGAAAGCACATACTGTGGCACATACATGTGTACACATTATTTTTAGGAGAGGCTCAGTACACGGCCAAGTGAAAGATAACGTCTAATTTGAGGGTTCTAATTTCCATCTAATTTGAGGCTAAACCAATAAATAAGTGAAACATAAGTTAGGGCAAAATTAGGCACACACTTTCTGGACCAAGACGTGTTTTCCTCTATAGCAATCCACAATGCTCCACAGGGACAACAGGAGTTAACTATTTCAGCCGTGTGTGATGATTAAAAATGGCTGAATCAGTATTTCTGAATGTTAGTGATTCCTTTTATTTCACCATGTGTCACGGGAGCTTATTGGGTTAATTATGATTTTGCGTCAAAAAATTAATGATTTTAAGTCTTCCAAGTAAAACTTTCCAGAGTTCTCCCACAGGAATCCCATTATCATTATTACTGGGTTTTTTTGACAGGCCCACTGTGTGAAACAGACTTATCATTTCATTACTCCAGGACATTAAATTGCTCAGTGGAGTGAGCACATAGCCCTCTTGGTGTGTTGAATCATGCGGTGTCTATGCAGGGTTTGCAAAATTCCTTTATCTAAAGTAACCTTTGTGACCCACCCCAATGACTGACTGGAACCTGACTGTGTGGGGTTAGGATACCTCCAGGCTTTTACTCGGAGGAGCTTTTGTAAACTGTTCTTTTAAAAGAGCAAGGCCTTTGCAATTATGAAGTAATCCGGGAACCTCTTCTGCCTAAGTTCTTGCTCAAGAGCCTGGTGTCAATGAAATCTAAATGAGTGTCTAAATGAGCTCCACTACAAAAAGAGATAAACATTGCAGTTGTGGTGTTTAAACTGACCTGTGATTACCTGAATTGAATCTGACACAGATGTGCTCCATGCTAAAAGTTCCAGTGTCCACTAGCAGATTACTCAAACCCTGGCAATGCAACAAACATTTTCATTTTAATTGTATCAAAATGATGACCCAGTTCAAATCTTCCCATTTTCATCATCTGGGCTGGAAACATCGGCTGATAATGTTGTCAGTAAAATCAGCTGTCCTAGCCAGAAAGCGGATAGCCCTGCGCAATGGTGCCTTCTCTCAATTAGCACTTTGAAAGCAGAGTTGGCCCATGAGTAAATTGGCATGAAAGCTCATTGAGCTAAATCAGATGAGACTGAGCAGTCAAACACATCAGAAGAGATGGTATTCATCCTGACCAATCTGCAAAAACTAAACTGAAAAAAGAGGCAATTTCTTATTTTTTGGCTTTTTTYCCCCCCCCCCCACAAATCAGTAGTACAACAATCTGCCTAATAATTCTGCCTCAGGGAAATGGTATATGCACAAAGGTGCGGGCTTGATTAATTTGGACTTGATTTTTTGACACAAATGTTCAAATACAAACCCAAAGAGGAGAAAAAAATATATACCTCTATCTAATTTTTGGCTACGCACGAAAGACACAAGTTTAAAATCAGACATAGATGAAGTTACTAATTGTTCAATTCATTCTTTCATTTATATCCTTCCRAAATTACACAGTATTTTACAGCATGAGCACACCTAAAAAAAATGAAGAGACAAAAGGAAGATAGTGGTTCCATACTTATACACAGGAGTTGTCTTTTGCCTTAAGAAAAGTAAGAGATATTGCACAAAACGGAAAACAGTCACAATCCTCCTATAAGAGGCAATGTAAGCCTACAGCCACATAGCACTGAAGGGCTTTTGAATCACATGATTATTCTTGTGGTAATGTATATGTATTTCCTTGAAACAAGGTGGCACTAATATATACTACTGTGACATTTCTGGTACAAAAAAAAAAGAAAAAGAAAACTTTTATGGAAAATATAATAAAAAATGTAATAGAATAACAACAACAAAAACAGTTGATCTGTTCTATACCAGGTGTATATACTACTACAAAATGAGAAAGGAATCAAATATAGCCGACAGAACAGGACTGCCTTCCACTTTTCCAGCATTCTGGATCTTAGTAGTCAAAATCTTCAGGATATTTCTGACTAACTGAGACCAGTTTTTAATATCTTTGTGCCACACTCTGTGAATAGCTATGCGGATTTCAAGCTGCCCGTACAGGGAATAGGGAACTAAGAGGACACAGTGTGGATTTCTGCAGAGAATTGCTCCCTGCCTACCAGCATTCCCTTCTGCTTTTTTCTTGCTGAATCGGTACTCTGTTTCCCCCCTCATTAGTCAAATCCACCCCATCCTACACCCCAGTCTTGCTTCCTGTCCTTCTTAAGGAATACCTCCCCTCTGCACTAGCAGCTCCTCAGACTCCTGATCTCCTCATGAAACTGTTCCTTGCCACAGCATTGCACTCTGATAAGTGATGATGAGATAGGTGTCAGACGTGACTGTTTTTCTGGATTCTGTTTCCTTTCCTGAGGCCAGCGTGGATGGAAAAATCCAAGTGGTTGTCATGATTCTTTCTAATTCTCTATAAATACAAATTTCAGGTCTACAATTAATAGAAAGTTGTATTTTATATTTGATGTCACTACAAAAGAGGGCTTTTAGGTTTGATGATTTTGTTGTTTATTTTTTCAAGTGGCCAGCAAAGGACCCTTTGCATGGACATCTTCCTTAGCTACTCAGTAACATTTTGGGTTGGTATTTCCAAGATACATTTACACTTAAAATGGCACAGTATTTTTCCTTATTTTATTAGTCATTATACTCCTCTCATTTTCCTTCTGAACTTTTTTTTTCTAGAAGCTTCCTCAAAGGCAGCCAAGTATGCAAGTTCCCTTTTGTTACTTAATTCCAAAAGGGAATATGGCAAGTGCCTGCTCTGCTCTTTATTAATGCATAGTTTACAGTAGAGATAATCCACATGATCCAAGGAACAAAAACACCCACTTCATGCAGGTGTGTGGGCATGGCTAAGTTTCACTGTGCTGCCATAAATTTACCACAGGTCTTGAGATTTATTCTCACTGGATAAATGTGCAACTCTTCAAATGATTTTGCATGCAATATATCACTAATTTATAAAAGCAAATAAATAAACAAAAAGCTGGCACTTGCCTCTTAGCAGAATCTTTAAAAAGCCTTGGTATTTTCATGATTTATTTTGCTTAACAAGGGGAAAATAATGCCTAGTATGCAGTTGTTATCACTTTCTATAAACCTCTAAAACATTTTTTTTTCTCAGTGACAAGAAATCTTCACAGGTTTTTATATAAAATCTCTAAGCATCTATCCAAGATCTGCAGTTTTTTTCCTCCAGCGTTCTTCCTCCTTCTGTGTGCTATTCTACTTGGCTCTGCTCTTATGCGTTAGTAAGAGGTGCCATTCTAAACCAAAAAGTTTAATCAAAAGCATATAAATTTACTGATGTGATGGTATATCAAATACAACGGCTGCTGGAGTAGGCTTTAAAGAAGAACAACAACATTCTGTAACATACTGCACTGGATAATGTGCATGTTCATTATTGCCTCTCAGAAACAAATTCTCCATAACTTGACAAAATGAGAAATTAAAAAATGGGGAAGACAAAACCAAAACAAACGTGGGAAGAAGAAGAGACAGGTGATTGCCAGTATCCAGTATTCCTTATCTCCTGATTCACAAAGCACCACAGTATTCTTTTGACACTGCTCTTTCTCACCTTGAAATAAAGTGTTGGAAAGACAACTTCTACCCGTTCTTTTTAATACATTTTAATCCTGTACCTTACTTTGCCACACTTATTTAAGCTTACTCCACAAGTCCTCCCATTTATGTTATTAAAATGCCAGCATACAGTGATCAGGCTACTTTGAAGATCCTTCCTGAAAAAAAATGGAGCAATTTTGTCTCTATACATTTTATCATCTCATGCAGATTAAAAAAAGCCTCTTCAAACAAATGTCCAATAGAATAGGTACCATAAGAAATTATGTGGGCAGATAATTATGTTAATTTGTTGTCATTTTTATTATTGCCTTTTATTATTACTAAACTATTGCCTATTGAAACAGACAAGTAATTTCCCCTTCACAAACATGAAATAATCTTCATGTTAATAGATTTCTAAAATAAAGATATTCACAATACAAGAAGTGTTGCAAGCAATGCATGATTGTGTTTTGGCTCACAACACAAATGCRTATCTGGAAGTCACAAGGAGTGCCTGCAAAACAGCAGGCCTTGGTAGGGTGCAGAACGACGTGTGGGAGCATATCAGACAACTGGGAAAGGGTTTTTTTGCATAAGATATGTGTGTAGCCGTATAAAGCTTCATGATGGTTTTTGTAACACTCCTCCATCTTCTATTGTTTACAATTCTCCATTGCTATATCACATTTCTCATCAGAGTGCACTACTTTTGAGTCTGGGCTTGTGTCTAGCTGTTACATCCCTAAGGCATCTATGATACCACAGGGGTGTCATAAGTACATATTTTTAATCCTTTCTTCTTTCTAGTCGTACTYCCATTTCTGTTTATTAGCTGCCACTCTTTAGAAATCCTGGTCTTGAAGATTTGCCACCTCCCTGTTTCTCTGTGGTGTTGTATGCTGCCTTCAATTCAAGCAACTAAATTAAGTCAGTGGCACCCAGCTTCTCTCTCAGGGTTTTCACCTGCTGCTCCAAGGCAGAAAAAAGAGCCGTTCTCCCCAGTCTGCAGCTGTAGGCTAATTATCTCTGGTCTGTCAGCAGAAAATTTAAAGAAATACACACTTTTACCCGTTTTGGTTTTTTTTCTTTTTTCTTTCATGTAAACCACAGGCCAAGTGTTCTCCATGTAATTTTCAATTTAACCCTACTGGCTTCAGAGCCTGTACATAACAGATGAATTTAGTTGGGTAGGTTATGATTCATCTAACTCTTCTCCCTAGGTGTCAGATGGTGAATTCATGCACCATTTGGGCCTTGGATTCCACAGCAGAAGTCAGACATGTAAAATTTAGGTTTGAGCCTTGCAATGACCACAAGTCTTGCTACTGGGGCATAGAGACGTAACTCATCTGTGTCTAAGGCTGCTTTTCCTTCCCACACCCCTTCAGACTGAGGTTTTCTGCCCCACCTTAGCAAATAAATGGATGAAGGGCATTAAAGACACGGAGTCAGAGTCTCTCTTTCCCTCATTCAGATTATAAATGTTTAAGATCATGCCTCTGATTTTAGGCAAAATTCGGCCTCATTTCTGAGGATACACAGTTCTTCCAAAAGCAGGATAAATTTGATAAGAACTCTAGATGTATTAACAAGATAAGAAGCTTATTATTCCTCTTCAAAGCAGCAGGAAGAAATTAAAAAAGCAATTAGTTCAATAGGTGACAGTTTCCTTTAATGACCCACTTAAGTATGAAATAAATAAGGTCACCCAAAGTTTACACCTGTACTATATGAACAACACTAAAAGAAGCATAAGGAGCAATGCTGAATTCTCTGTTGACCTAGCAGTAATTTTATTCATGTTGCCAGTGGGAATACACTGCCTATTAATTAGTTTACTCATCCTTAGAATTTTTTTCCATTAGTTTATAAACAGACATTTCTAGATTAAATCAATCATTTGTCAAAGATCTGATGGGTCAGCCATGTCCTTGTCAGAGAAAACGGTTAACACTGCATTAAGCAGCTAAAAATTGTTCTCTGCTAATGGAAGAAAAACAGGAATCTGCCCAAATTTCATGGACAAGACTAACCAGGGAGGCTTTTGTACACTCCTTTTCCACCTTGTAGTGGAGAACTGAAAGCAGTTGTAGACACCTAAGAAACTGAAGCCCAAGGAAAAGACATATGGCATAGGATCCATCATGTGACTGCCTGGATGAAAAATACTGGAGACATCTGAAAATGTCATCTGTGAATCTTGACTGTTGGTGGGAACATCTCTCACCCAGAGTTAAGCTTTTTGAAGTGCAAGGCCTCAGCTGTTTCCTTGGCACTTCCTGCTGACATCCTTGTCTTTGATGCCAGCAGCAGCTCTGCCTCTTTTAGCATAAAGTACTTGTCTTTAACATGAGGATAGATTTTTACCTAAATCTTAAATGATCTTTAACTCTTGCTCTGTTTTCCCCACTGTTTGTAATGTCACTTGGCTTAATAAATTTGGAGCTGTGACTRTTATAAAATGCCCCAAATGCTCCAGTGGAAGGGTATTTTCTGYAGTTATTGTACCCGTTGCAAAAATTGTCCCTGCTGCCTGGCCATTTGATATAAGCCAGCTTGTTCTGGCTCTTAGTGGTAGAAAATACACAGGTAAGTTGATTTCATAGATATGTTTACAGCATTCTTCTTTTCTGCCTTTACTTTTGTTGAGAAAAAAGAACGCTATTGATTTCGCATTATTTATTTTCCACTGTTCTAATTTTAAACCCTTTGTAGTTACATGAACATCAGGGGGACCTAACACCACAGTGCCGAAAGAGTTAAGCAGGTTTTAAGCAGAGAAAATATGTGTCCAGACTTGTTGAAGCTTTTAAAATGCCATCTAAAAATCAGTGTAGAGGAGTCAGCACCGGCTCTGCCACTGAACATAGAAAGCAGGACTTTGCAAGGAGCACTTTCTTGTTCAAGTACTCTAAAAGTGTATTTTTAAACATCTGGAGCTGTGAAAGCTGTTCGGCTGAGACTGTTTGTTACAGGAGGAGGCARGGGATGGCAAGCAGCCATGGGATCAACAACATAACACCTGGTTTCTGACCTAAAGTGGCTAAGAAACTGGAGATCTCATCATTGGCAGCCACAGCTTCCCTGCAACATGATCTCTTCTCTGATATATTTGTGTAGTGCTCTTTTTAGGCCTCCTGTAGGCTTTTGCTCCGGAAAAGAAAACCCTCTGAATTCTTTCTTTCCTCGTAGAAACTGGCAGAGAGACAAAAAACAGAGTATGAAAGACAGTAAATGGATCTCAGCAGGAGGAGCCCTGTTCCCCTTATAATGACCAGCCAGCATGTCTGTTGCTCCAGTGCAGAAATTCAAGTTTTGTCTTTAAAATCACCAGGCATCTTCTAGACCTCATGGATTCCCTAATTTTTCCTCCAGTTCCATATTATAGCATTCACGCTTCCTGCTACAGGGGTCTAACCGTATCAAAGGTTTCTCAGTCTGCCAGAAGGATTCCTTACAAGCACCGTGTATTTGTTTCGGTCCTACACACTTCCATACATTTTTTGGTATGGACGTGTACAAAGWCAGTGGGAATCATGCCTGCATACGGCAGAGCTGAATACAGCCCCAGATTTATTGTGTCATCCAGTATTTGTAACACAATAGCGTTTGTCAAAGTGCCAGTGTGAAGTGCAAGTGGATTTCAAACAGCTGTAGTGCTGCCATATGCTGCCCTTTGGTTAAGCCATGACTTAAAGTTCAGCTTCCCATTTAGAGGAAAAATTGACAGATTCATCTTTTTTGGATCTTCAGAAGCAGTCAGGCTCTTTGCTGTGCCTTTTCTCATCTAAATCTGTCTGATTGGTGCTGCTGACACCTCTCCCTGACATTGGACTCAGAGGGTGCCTGGCTTTCTGAAAAAAGAAACCTCCTCACGGAGTCCACCATTAGTAAAGTGTGCGGGATCTCAGCCCAAGCCAAAAGCTCAGAGGAGAGTTTACAAACAGGTACAYTGCCAGCGAGACCCAATCTCCCACTTTAGGACATGTGCCTGAATCGGGACAGTGTGAGGGTCAGAGAGCAAAAACAAGATTTAAGTTGTGCAAATGGGCATGCAGTCTCTTCTGAGACATGAGCCGTGCCCTCCATAGTAAAGGAGAACTCCCTAAATGTCAGGTTTTGGGATAACTTTGATCCACCTCTCTTTACTGAACAGCAATAGGATAATGCCTCTGCATGTAACTGGCGAGGCTGGGCAAGTAGTGTTGCAGCCTGACTCCCTAGACTGCTGGTTCACGAATTTTAGAGGCTCTTCTGAGCAATAGCTGTTCATCTACCAAAAGTGATAAAACTCCAACAGAAAAGAATGACAGTCTCAAAATACCTGGCAGGGCACTAATCCGAAATCATATATCCACACCTCTGTTCTGAGTCACGCTGGCAGAGTATATAAACCCAAGGCTCCTACATCCCTGGTGAATGACTTAAACTGCATGTTTTCAGAGGTGATGGAGATGGTGACAGTCTGGTTGCTAGCAGGATCCTTTAGTACATGTGAAAGGACCCAGACTTAGCCCAGGGCGTGGTCTGTCTAAAAAAGATGGATTGCGAAATAAGGTAAATTGTTAGTACAGGGGTGCATTTGTGTTGTTTGTGAGGGAAAAAATGGATTAAGAGGCCTATTTGAAAAAGGAGCTTTATGCACCAGGTTGGAAGATACAACAGAGTATTCAGAGAAATATTTCCCAGTAATGTATTATAAAGCAAACATCCTGATTTTGCTATAGAGAAACATAGGTAGAAACCTCTTAAGCTTTGTAACTGCAGCCAAAAAGACAATCGTCTCTTTCTGGATAGGATACCTAAGAGGTGCTGAGCAGTTTCAAATCCTACTACTGTTAATGCAAGCTTAAAGTGCTTTATCACCAGCCGGGATATTTTACAGGAGCAATTTCCTAAAATGCTGTGGACACATTAACTGGCCAGGATGGCATCCAAACTGTCTCTCATGCAGTTTGTCCTCAGCTTTTCTAAGGTTATACTATAGGAAAAAGCCATGCAGTTTTGACTAGCAAAATATATACTCCCTCTCCCTTTTTAAGGGACAAAGCAGAACTAAGGGAGAGTTCAAAGTACAGAGAAAAAATGTTTGGGGCATGGAAAATTCACTAAATGGAAATAGACTGAGAAGCATGGGTACCATAAGAAAGAGAATGAGATGAACGAATTTTAACTTTTTTTTTTTTTAAGGTAGAAATATGCTAACAAGTGATAGAACTTAGGAGTTTATTTCTCTGTCTCAGAAGAAAGGAATAGAGAGTTTCAAAGGTGGAAAGCTAAAAATTGATCAAAGAAAATGCTCTTTTATAAGATGTGTGACTGAACTATAAAACTCACTTCCACAGAGAAAGCTACGCAGGCCTGGAATTTAGGGAGATTAAAAAAAAATCAGAATTTCAACATCCATTAAGAGTGCTCAGAGTTCTGATTTTCACTGCCTTTAAAGAAAAAGAACTTGGTACACTTAATAATTATCTTAAAATAGCTGGCAATGGATAGGATATTTGCAAGAGCCATTATTTATAAGGGACTTGGAAATGTTACTAAATGGGCCTTATATTTTACAGGGATTTAATTGCCACCTGATTCATGTCTGTCAATTGGTTTGTAATCAGGGGCCAAATTCTTCAGGGCACTGAAATCAGTCAGCTGCATCCACGAGAAACTTCATGCTTAAGAAGTCATGTTTGGGTCAGCCGCTGTTCCAGGAGCTGGCAGAAATGTTAAGTGGAGCCGTCAAATAGTAAGTAGGAAGTGTAAACCTTCACAGATCTCCTCCTGCGACCCAGAAACAGCCTCTCCAGAGACGCTGGTGCCGACCTCCGGGTCTGCAGAAGATACTGCTGTGACAGTCACAGCTGGTTATCCCTGCATCCGTGATTCTCACCACCCGTGAAGCTTCCAAGGGTTTAATTAAGGCGGATCCTCGTAATTGTTCCTTGCAAAGCACGTCTGGCAGAGCGATGCAGCAGATGAGTAAAGGCATGCCAAAAGCCCCGGATCAGCCCCCACGTGCCTTCCTTACATGCTCAGCCCACTTCCAAGAAATCTTTTGAATTCCAAGCGGTTGCTCTCACAGCCGTGCACAGAAAGCTGAATGACTGAGCCCCATCACTCGCAGCTTCAGTCCTGCGTCTGCCACGCTCTGTGCCACGGCGAGAGTCGTGTGAAACTCCTGCCTTGTGCAACACGGAGCAGCTCTTCCCTTTAAGAAGCAGTAATCAAAGTGCTGGGGAGTGAGACTTCGCCACCTCCTCTCCACCTCCCTGCGAAAGCCTGAACAGCCCACAGTAATCCCTCCCTGCTGGTGACTGAGAGAGAAAATGAAATCAGTCTGTTTAACTTTCGTCAGCAGTGATGAGACCTTTCTGGAGCAAAGTGTATTGGTTTTTCTATCCATAAGTAGCGTGACACAGCTAAAATGCAATGGTAAGATATGTGTCAAAGAACGCAAAAATGAGTCTCCCAAGTCTCATCTGGATGCTTGTAGGCACCAGTCTATTGATGGTGTCTTGTGTAAACAGGATGCTGTGGAAACATTGCAAGCAGCCAGCTACACAGGGAGACTAAAGTGTTGTATAACTTGATAAATATAGTTCTGATGCTATCTTTGAAATATTTAGGCTGAGTAAAAAATCCAAAGCAAAACTGTCTGCTGTTTTAAAATGTAGCACTAGAATGGAGTGGAGGGGAGCTGGCAAAAGGGATTTATGTCTCTTCTGCAGGAAGAGTGTCTTCTGCAGGAACAATGTCTTAGTGCAAATCCCTTGTATTGTGTGTAATCTCATAGGTTACACCTTTCGGTGGCCAAAGCATCCAGACTTCAGTTTTATCACTGCTCGTCGTAAGAGACTGAAAGGACAAAGCTACGTAAAGAAGCTCCAAGCTGGCTGCCACCAGGCTGGTGCACTGACAGTAAAACCAACAGCACTTGCTGCTTCCCAGTGTTGAGCTGGCTTAAGGAAACAAAACGAAACCAAATATTGGTTATTGCCAAAAGTCATTCTGTCTTTCAAATATGCTCACTCAATTTTGAGCTGCACATCAATAACTGCTGCTTAATTCTGCTCAAATGATGCTTTCCCAAGTGAACTGCTTACACTTTTCTGAAGAGAAATTTTAACAGATTCAGTAATTTTTTCTAAAATTACAAGAAGCAAGACAAAAAAATTTGAGATATTTTTAGCTTAATGTATTGATGAATGGAAATGTAAAACCAAGCGGATTGAAATGAGCTATATTTAAATTGTATTTAGGAATTTTACTGCATGCTATTTTCCTTCAGATGCAATTGAATAAATACAAAAGGAAGAGATAAAGCCACATAAAAATTCAAACTAAAGCTGATTGAAAAATAAGGGGCTTATAAGAAAACACACTCTTGGCACAAGGCCTGTTCCTGAGTTCCATCAGAACCCTATTTTTTTCAGCAAAAAGTTGTCACCAGCTGAAATCCAGAGACAGGCATACAAAAGGAGGTAATTTTCAGGCAACATTTGAAAAGAAACTTTCAGGGTGAGTGACAAAAGCTTTGTCCAGAAATGAAACCTTATTTGGGAAGGCATGAAGCCCCAACAAGGGCTTTGGGATGGGCAGGGCTAGTGTGATGGGCAGGGCTGGTGTGATGGGCAGGGCTGGCGTGATGAGCAGGTGATTGGGGCATGGCATCAGGGTGTGCAATAAACAGGCTGAAGGAAAGCAGCTACCATTTACTCAACAGTGGAAATTCAAGAAAAGACCTACAGACCTAGCCATGTGAGTCTCTACAGCTTGGACACTGTTTTAAGGCCTAGAAAATTCACATGCGCTTTGTTGGTTATGTACAAAAACAAAACATAACACATAATGAAGGAAAGAGTGTGAAGCAAAGGCAGCACATGCAATTATTTTTAACTCTTGCATCATCATTTGGATTTCCCCAAATCTTGAGATTTTTWAGAGTGACAAACAAAGAGCTCTTTTGGCCTCCTGGCCTTACATCCTCCCATAGTCCTCAYGGCAATGAAAACTAAAGTGCTATTGATTCTGAATAATTACTAAATTATTCATGTGGTCATATGCTTCCAACAGCTGAGTTTAAAGACAGTCAAAATTAGGTATGTTGAACAAATGAAGAGGTTTGGAAAGACTGGAAGCATAGCATGTGGGCATGAACAGATAATGTAATAACATTGCACAGCTGACCTGCCTGTTATGCATATGGAACAAAATTGAATGCAGGAGTAGGAAGGATGAGTTTAAATATTAAAGAGAGGACAAAAAGACTCATTAAAATGTGAACAATTTTTTATTACACATTTGCTAGTAATCCAACCTACTTTTAATGAACAGATACAGCAAATTGCTGACAATGTTCAATAAAATACAAAATAACATTTTAATGGCATTTGATAGCAGTCTTTTATAAAAACAAGTCATTGTTGGTATGTTTTTGAATACAATCTTCATAATATTCAGAACAACACTTATAAAGCATTTTCTCATAGCTAAGAGCTATAATAAAATCTGTATGAGTATTGCTTATGCATGTGCAATTCTGAACTGTCATAAGTAGGACCAGATATCAAACTGAACTATGTTAATTTATATCCACTCAAGGTCTGATCTAGAAGCAACTATCCTCCCACCCTCAACAGATTCCCTGTATTATTAATTTAATAATTGCACTTCTTCAGCAGTCTAAGCACATGGGGGTCTGTCAATGCACTTGTGCTATTCCAGGGGCTATGACACCTGTGCACAAGGTTCTCTGCTGTTTGGATTTTGAATAGTCCTACAGTTATTAAATTCTTGCAGATCTTTGATGTCTTTTTCACAGGATCCCAGGTTGCAGAAAACACAGACTTCTGGTCTGGGTTCTCCATCCCATTTAGGCTCTGTCTCCTCTCAGTGTCTAGCGGAACAATGTGGCCTGATCTCCTCACCTACCTGAAACAACCACCAGTACTTACCAAATACTTCATTTACTTGTCTTTCATCTGTCAACACTTTTCGTCTGCTTGCTGTTACCTGTTTTCCACCAAAGCCTTTCTCAGAGCTGTGAAGACCCTGTTTCTCTACCTCCCTCCTCAGCTGTCACCTTGCTCTGATTTCTCCCTGGATTTTGTCATTGCAGATGTGCCTGAGCCTTCTCCTCAGGAAGTCACTGCCCTCTCACACACTTTCCCTCTCTCGCCTCCTCCTTCTGTTCCACAGGCCTTCCTTCAGGAACAGCCAGCAGCAGCTCCACCTCCTCATCCTCACCGTGTATGGGCAGGCTCTTGCCCCTCCTTCTCAAGAGGGTTTCCTATGGATTGCGTTATGCCTTAATTACACATCAGAGTATTTGCATGAATCATGTGAAAGATAKGTATTATTTTGTTTCATAGCCGATAGCTCAGTCAGCTGAATCCAGCACCATTTGGATAATGAATGGCACAATCATGAATATACTGTGGTATATGCTCCAACACTCATCTTTTTCCAAAACAAATATTACTTGATTTCTGGTCTGATGCTTCATGTAATGACATACCAATTGTATAAGGAGTATGTTCGGCATTTTTAAACCCCACGCTTTTTCCCCACCAAAATTTGTATTGTGGCTGTGAAGATGGAGAGTGGCAGTTATAAAGACTGAATTTTCATTGTCCTTTATTTTGCTAACCACTACAAAATTTTAAGCTTTTCTGCAAGAAGAAAATTTATGGTGCCCATAGAATCAAAACGAGTGTGCTGCTGACTGAGTGAGCATTTGATCAATGCACCACAGCAAAGCTAAAGAGACAGGCTGAAGAAGAGGTACAACATTTTAAACCTAKGCAGTAACATTGTTATGCTTACTTTGTGAGGCCCTGTTTTATATAACAGATCCTTATTCCACTCTAGATGGATAACTACTGTGAATTATAATTTTATTTTCCACTTAGTGGAGCCTATTGACTTGGACTAGCTCTTGCCAGAATCAGTTTTGTAATAAAGGCAGTAAATTCTGATTTTGTGCTTGTTTTATAATTAATAGTGAGGTGTCAGCAGCAGGACAAAATGAAAGTACTTTTCCTCTAGAAGTTATAAAAGATGGGTTATAAGTCAATGACTTTATACGGAGTATTTAAGGCACATATCTTTTACTAAAATGAGTTCAGCCACTCAGTGGAGGTTCTCTTCTGTTTGGGGAGGTATGTGTGCAAGGCACTCCTGTTAACCAAGCATCCTTGGCCCCAGGCGTAAATATACAGATAGTTATTACACTGGCAACCATTTTTCCCTCCCAGTGGAGACACGGTTTATAGCAACACCGATTTTCCCTTATTGCTAAAGCAGTGGCAAAAATAAGTGTCCATGGGTGTCAGTACACATGCTAGTTACATATGTATATCATACTTGGAAAAAAGAGGCACAGTAATAAAAATGCCATGTAAACTTGACACTATTGAATTATTTATCAGCATCTTCCAGTATTTACCGCGACTTAAAATAAAAACAATAGCCTTGGCTTTAACTAAGCTGGAGCCACAGCTCTAACAGATGGTTGTGCCAGACAAGCTTACCATAGACCAGACCTGAGCATCTCACAGCAAATAATGACGTAGGAGCCCACACAACAACCCACTGAGATCAGCAAGGGAAATTCCTCCCTATGTGCAAGCACGAAGCAGGGAGTGAAAACTCAATCCAGCTGAGTGTGTGCTCGAGAACACAAGCCTACCTCCTTTGAAGTGATTTACAGACATAAATAGAGGATTAAGCTCAAGATTTACTGAGATGCCAGAGGACGCTCACACAATTCACTGTGGGCTCTTATGCCTTCTGCTAGACCAAGTCAGTCTCCCAAGGTCATCAGTAGCAGAGCCAGGAGGTGAACCTAAGTGCCACTGCATGACTTTCCCTTCAAGGTCAACTTCCAGCACAGATTCGGTAAACCGAATCTCTAAAATGAGCTCCATCAGCAAGAAGTCATGCTAGTCCAACCATCTCCCAGTCTGGGGGTTTCTGCAGGTACTTGTGCCATTACAACATGCTAAGTGCCTTTGCCATACAGTCATTTTTCTCTGATTATTCAGAAAATAATAAATAATTTGACAAATGGGAATTGCATGACCCATACTATGAATAGCTAGCTGCCTTTCTTCAATGCAATTTCTATGACTAACTGGCATCTGTTGTTAAAGTGACAAACGCGTATTTGCCCTCTGTAGACCTTCCCACCTGTTACTCCATGGATGATCATACCATTTATGTGCTGCTAACAAACTGAAAGGTGCTTCACTTTCAGGGTGATTGGGCTTTGTCAGAAAATTAAGGTATTATTTATTAAATGGATTTGTTACCCTAGTGAAAATTAGAGCAGTGCAACCACAGATCTTGTGTAAAGACTTGTGCTACCTGCACGTGTTGGCCCCCATCTCCCTTAAGCTGCAGTAAAGCAGGGACAGGACATGCACGGCACCGCTGAAAGAACCATGAAGAGGTGTCTTGACTTTGCAGCATTTCTACTCCTTCGCTATTTTCCCAATGTCTTCCATCTCCTGTCCCTTCTGGCTCAGCCCTGTCACCCCAGGCTCACTGCTTCCCCTCCTCAGAAGCAGTGACAACAGTGCCCAGGAGGCTTCAGGTATTTTTTTCTGTGATTCTGCCCACAGAATAAGTCCACCCTATAATGTCTGGGAATTATTTGTGTATTTATAATCTCACCTGCAAGATCATCCAGGCAACCTGGCTACTGCACCTGACTGCAGTTCACTGACTTCCAAGGGCATAAGATGCCCACGTGTTTTCTAAAATCTGCTGATATATGTAAGAGAGAGTCTGAAAGAAGGTGGCTAACAGAAGCCAGTGTAGCGTAAGGAGCTTTCTTCTATAAACCATTAGCAATCAGGTTGGAGAGAGCGGGGAGAGGAGGGAGAGATAGCAGGGAGGGAGATAGGAGGGAGGGAGGGAAGCAGGCAAGGCAGGCAAGATCGGTGGCTTTCTTATTTATTTTCATCTTTTAAAAAGTAAAAAAAAAATTGCAAAACAAAAGAAGAAAATACTTGGAAGGCAAGGTTTCCATAGGAAAAAAATACTTTATTTTTTTAAGAACAAATTCAGTTTGAAACAGATGTGGAATGTGATTTTCATAATTTTAGTTTTCTGGGAACTAATTGCAATGTGGAACTAAAGCAGATTTCAAACTTATGACCGGCTAGTTTTAATACAGAATGAAAAAAACAAACAAAACCAAAAAACTTAAAAAAAAAAAAAGAAAGAAGAAATTATTTATAACTCAAGCATAATACTGTGTTACTTACAAACTGGACAAAGAAATCCTTAAATAAATATTCATGGTACACAATTTCAGCACAAATATGCGGCAATTTGGCAACCTTTTATATAATTTTTTCCTCAATACAGTGCAAAGGGGAATGACACTGCCTTTAAACAAGCTGTAGCTAAATACATTGCAAAATTCAAATTTTATACAAAACATCTTGCTCAGACTTTATAAAAAACCAACATTGCTCTATATACACAATCTGGTTAAGAAAAGCCTTTTTTGTCTTGTTTTCATGTGGGTTTTTTTATTATTTAAAAAGGTGAATAAGGCTACTGTAACACCCCAAATCCATATACAGTAAATCTGAACCTATTTACAGCATCTTCACTTAGACATGATGGTGCAAATTCCAATTCGGGTGACTAGGGATGATCATACAAGCAAGGCATTTACAGTAATTTTTCAAAGCTGGACCAACGTCAAAGAAAGGAACAGTTGGTAGATTGTCATAATTCTGCACCAGACACAAAACAGACKCACAGTACGCTTTTTTTTTTCAATTGGTTGCAGGTTGCTCTTGAGCAATTCGTCTGATTTTTTTTTCACAGTTTAGTATGTAACTAGAATGTAGCCAACTGACGAAGCACAGATATGATTTAATAAAAATAAGTATTTCAGTAAGCCCATCTTTTCCCTGTCTCCCCCTCCCCCAAAATAAAATCTTAATGACTTACAAGAGAACCTTGTATGGATGGATTCATAGAAAAGAAGGGTTGTTGAAAAGAATTACATATGTACTGTAGTTAGTCACCATGGTAACCTTCCACAGAACCATGGGTTGAGATTTTTTTTTTTGTTTTTTGTTTCTCTCTTTTGGGCCAACATCCCAACATTATCTTCAGGTTCAGAAAACAAAGAGAGTGATCATTTCTATGACAGATTTTTTTCTTTTCTTTTTTCCTTTTTTTTTTTTCTTTTTTTTTGCAGGTGCTCACCGGAGGTCTGAGAACCCTAAAATGCTGTTGCTACATTTTCTTTCCAAATCAGAAAGCAAAGTGTTACCATAGTAACATGACTATGTTAGAAATGTCTATTTGCATAGCACATATAAAAGTAGAGTTTTTTTATTTCCTCCCCAGGGTGGGAGCTGTAGGGGAATAGCCATGCTAAAGAGAAAACTTTAACGTGAAACCCCCCTCTACGAACCTCAACAAAATCTACAGAACACATCAGCCTGTAAGGCAAGGGAAAACAAAACACAGAAAATAAATGCCGGCACACCTTGTCTCCGTTAACTATGTGATGCAGTAACACTGACTTCCTGATATTTTGGACCTTGTATTTTCTACTTTTCTCTTATGAGATGCTTTGGAATTTTTTTTTTTTTTTTAACTATGCTCCCACTGTTGGTTTTGGATGGGTGATTTTTTTTTCCCGAAGTAGTTTTATTTAAAAAAAACCGTGTGCATATGCATACATATATATGCATACGTATGCATTTACAGACTTATATATGTGTGTATATACATATATACACACACACACACACATATATATAGATGTAAAATGACAACAAGTTAAGACCATGTAATTGCCGCAAATGAATTTCACATCTTCTGGTGTAGATTCTGTGCAATCTCAAAATATATATTAGTAAAAAAAACCAAAACAAAAGTAAGAAAGGATGAACAAAAGAAAAACTCTCACTTTATATCCCTTGTGTTCTATACACCTACTATAAATAAGACATATTTTCCTTCTCCATCTCAGTGTCATAATTTATTTTATTCTTACGGACTGCAAGAGGTTTGCCATATGTGCTTTAACTTTGCAACAGAGCACCAATGAACTGCTGTGTCAGTCAGTACCTACACTCACTGTGCAGGGACAGCACTACAATAAGCCAAAGTGCCAAAAGGGTCAATCAGAAAGAAATTCTGCCTTACTTTTAGAGACGAGCAAGGTTTTGAGGTTTGTTGTTTTTTGTTTTCTTCACAACTCTACCAGTGATAGAATTATAGCTCATTTGACCCACTGGCTTATAATCATCTTGGTCAGACTTGGCTCTCTGTTGTTTTCTTAAATGCTTTCCCTGTGTTTAGTATAATGTGATAGTATAGCAGCTGAGTCTGCTTAAAAGTCATCCAAAGCAGACTACACTTTTGCTACAGCTTCAAAGCTGTGTATTTTATTGCCAGTACCACAACAGCCCTGCCCTAATATATCCTCGGCGGCCTGCTATTGTCTTGTCTTCTCCAGGCTTGTTCACTTACTAACAATACCCCTTTGTTCTACTGTATTGAAGGTACTATTTTTTTTCTGCATTTGACTGGTATTTGATAACCATGAATTCCTTCAAATGCAGCCTTAATCCACTGCGCATGTTATTGTGTTTCCTACTTGCCTCTTAAAACTTAGCATACCAAAGTGCTGTGCTACCTAAATGCATTTTTTTTTCCTCTTTTTTTTCTTCCCAGCTTCTATTTTTGAGGCAGCAATATTCAACTGCAACTTCAATCAGCCCTTCCCTCCACCACCCAGTCCTGCTCTTGACTTTGTTGACAGCCTAACTTTTTGGCTGGAAGGCTCCTTACTATCAAATACAATTTTTATAAATGCATTACCCATTCAAGTGAGGCTGCTGTAGCAGATGGATGGAGTGCGGATCTCCAAACATTAATGTTCCATTAGTGATTCAGGAGGCGGAGTGAAAGGAAATCTTATGTGAAGGATGGCAGAGCCCCGGATAACAGAAACAAATGGAACAGTGACAGACTAAAAGCAAGAGAACTTTAACAAGTCTTACTTAGACACCAAGGTCTGTATGACAAATCCAGTACGCACTGAGAGAGACACACAAAAGTCAAAAGATTGCATTTCAAGCTTGATATATCCTAGAGCACCTTCCCAGGATGCCTAGAGCTATTAACATCCATGGATTGCTCCATCTTCCCTTGGCTTTTGTACATGCCTGAACGCCCGCAGCACATGGCTTTGAGGATGATGAATGTAACAAGAGTACAGCAATCAGAATGGGCATCTTCTACATAAAAGTCTTCCAGCTTTTCGTGAATACTTATTCACTGAGATAGGAATTCTACAGACTAGGTAAGCTGTCCAGCTCGCGTCGGTTCCCGGAGAAAGAGCTGTTGCCTTCTCTCCTCTGTGCTTAAGTCAATGCTAGCACACAAGGCGTCATCACAAACCCCAACAGAAAGCATTTGACCAGTGAGTTTCCTCTACGACTCAACTATACCACAGAGCTGGTTGTGTGTTTCTCAGACCTTGTAATAAATGTTTGCTGGACTCTGAGGAGGCATCTCTTGAACTATGTACACTGGATGTCCATAGTCGCCGCTGACCTTTTCATAGTGGGGGCAAAAGACACTGTCTGCAGTCCTTAGAGGAATGATAATGTCACTGGGCTCAGAACCATTGTTGTTGCCACTGCGTTTTGGGGTGGCTAATGTACTAAGTGATAGAGTTGTCGTGTGTTGCGGGGAATGCTTCCTGTGTCTTCTCCGGTACTTCAACAAAAGAACCACCAAAGTGATGATGATGACGATGAAAATGATGCACCCTGATGCAATCCCTGCAAATAAGGCCACCTCTGAACCCAGTATACTGGAATGCCCAGCTTTACTGCCATCTGTGCTAGATCCTGGAAAGAATGGAAATACAATAGACAAAAGTTATTGCCATCCTGTGACCCGTTTACGTTGCTTAAAAATGTGTAGAGTAAGCAAGACTGGAAGAATTAACTGACAGCTAAACTTTGACAAACCAATTACSCTGTTAGATAGCTAAATGCAAACAGCTGAAGTCAGCAATCAATATTAAACAAGACTTTGTGTCTGTTGGTCTCACTTTTGTGCTGCTCCCAAACCACCTTGTTTCATACATCATCATCCATCAGCAGCGAGGACTGTCACTGACAAGGCAGCCTTTGATGCACATGGCATCTTTTAACAGATGCTGGCCAGCCCCGGGCACAAGAGAGGGGTGGGATAGGACTGGAAGGGAAAATAACACAGGGAAATGGCAATTCTCAGAACAACTGGTACTGTTCAGTGCCACACTGTTCCCTCTGCTATTTTATCTTTCACATATTGATTTAAGTTAAACCGTCCTTAGTGCTTCTTTATGTGGAGTCCTCTTGCTTGCACCCGAAACTAAGGAGCTTGAGGCAGCGTGGGAGACAGGCAAAATGGCTATGGTATGTCTGTTTGTAGCAACTCATGTTTACTTAAAAGAAAACAATTGGCATATCTGTTTGTATTAACTTGCATTTACTTAAAAGAAAACAATATCATGCATTTAGTAGTCAGGAAAAGCTCATGTGCTGAACAGCCTGTTGAATATTTGGTGCCCATCACACCATCTTATTATTTGTCACAAAAATTAAATGAATGCTCATTTGACACTTTCTCACTTAAAAGTTTGAACCTATTTCCCTCTCGATGCTCACTCACAATAGAAGAATGATACAGAACCTACATTCATGTCATTGTTAACTCTTCCTATCGAAGCCTCTGTAGGGATCAACTGAAGCCACCCACTACATCAAAGATTCATTAGCCCAGTAACTAATGACAGAGCTGGCAAGGAAAACTTGCAGCCTTCTTTGGGAAACCCAGAATCACCTGTCAGCAAAGTTTTGCTTTGTAGCATTGCTAATTCACTGAATTTTCTTCCAGACAGCTTGAGTCTTAAAAGTTRGGTTTTTTTTCTCTTTCACCCAATGAGTGAAATGCATCCTGAAGATATTTGTTTGGAATCACCTATTTGTTTTATTTATAGAACTAGAAAAAAAACCCCTTTACATTTAGTAGAAGACCATCCATCCATGTCTAGACTTTATACGGTCAGCTAAAAGATCAGGACATTAATTATAGATGCCTTGAAATAAACTTTATAAATGGCTGTCGAGAACCACTTGATAATGTATTATGCGGGAAGAGAAAGACAGACTAGTTCATCTCACAGAGCACTAAATGTAAGGCAGCACTGACCACTGTAAACCTGCTTAGCAAATGTCCTATCAAAAAACTTTCCTGTAAATGAGTGACATTGTCTCAAGATGTAATTAACTTCTCGAGCAGAGTGGAAGAGAGGAGAGAGCGGCTGTTGCCAAAACTTGCAGCTCCCAGACACTATCTGCCAGAGCAATCAGAAATGGCTTTTGCTGCATCTCTTGATGAAAACATTTGGTTTTCTGGCACTTTAATGGTAAAATAAGACACATTTGGAGACAAAGGAGGAGAAGATGTCCCAGGGCTAAGTCCCACCACAACCTACCTGAGTGGTCCTTCACAAAAGGGCTGGTGGTGGAACTCTTCCCGTTGGTGCCAGCTTCCTGCTCAGGGCGCTTGGTGGGATCCGTGTGCCGAGGCTGCCCTGCTGAGTTGGGATCTGGGGGAGAGAAAGACGACTCATGCAGCTTTGGCACTTGATGGTATGGAGCCTTACAAGCTGGCTTTAGGTATCTTGTGAGACACAAATTATTTAACAGAAGAATCTTTATGCAAAGGACTGGAGACATAAGAACGTAATTTTCCTTTTAAAGCAAAATGGTTATATTAGTGATTTCAGAGGTTTAAATTGTCAGGCCATCTGCAGAAACTATAGGGTCTCCTATAATTGGCAAGAAAAGCTTTGCAGATGACATTTCAGTTTAACTGAGGAAGTTGATTGACTACTAAACCAACTTCTACTTAGAAGAATAATTCTTTCTTCCTGCACAATAGGTTATCTATATGTGAAAAGAGAGAATGAACAAAAACCTCTCTGTAATCAGAATTCATAACAARCAAACTATAGAAATATTAGCTTCCCTCTTTTCATGTATTTTAAATAATTTTGAGCAGCAGAGTTGTGGCTTTTGTTTTTAAAATAAAAATAAAAATGACTGAAACACACTACTCCCAGGTGACCTTTCCTTCTAGAGATCTCTCCAATGAAGAGATCTTATTACACTAACCCTCCTTCTGTAGAAATCTGTCAGTAGCTGAGGAAGAGAAAATAGGCTTTGCTTTCAGACTATGAGGGAGGAATGACCACACTAGACTTGACTGGCTCTCTGCTCTACACCACTAAAAGAAGCCTGAAAACTAAAAAGGAATTGAGACCGATCAAAGTGATTTCATGAAACAGCAGATGGTCTTTACCTTGTCCAACTTTCATGAGGATCTTCATGGTTTTTGTCTGGCACACCCCTCCCTCCTGGTTATCCAGGCCCTCCAAAGACCCATTTGATGTTGCTGATTAAAAATAAAAGAAAAATAAATAAAAATAAAAATAAATAAAAATCAGGAAATCAACAGGCAAAGTGATGTGAACATGAGTGTCTGAAAGCAAGGATCTTTCAATCTACCAGGACCTGTTCTTGTTGCTCGGGCTGACCTATGTAAAGTTGTGAAATGYTGAAAGCCAAAGGAATGAATACATTGGTAAGCTGTACAATATACACAAATGGAGGAGGAATGTGTTATCAAGGTTTCAAATTTACCCAGCAACCTTTTTACCTATGCACAATTGACTGACTGACTGAGACAAAAACAAAACATCTTGCTAAAAGGTGATGGAGTCAGCTGAAAAGGAAGCTCTGGCAGGCTCAGAGGAGAAAAGCACTGAAAAATCACCCTTTTTTTCCCCTCCCAACAATATCTTTATAATCACAATGTTACACCTGCTTCCTCTATTACAAATCTCCTGCTGGAAGAAGTTAACGCATACAAAAGACCCAGGTGAAAGCCAAGATTCTGAACTGATTGCAAAACCATTTAATATTTTAAAGTACAATCTCACTTTTCTCAGCATTGAGGAGCCTCCGCGGGGGTGGGTGGCAAAGGGGAATATGCTCTACTCTCACAGAAACCTTTTAGCTCATACAAACAACAGGGTGCTTTCCCCTGTGCTTATATTGTTCTTGCTTATCTAGGTGCCAGCTGGAAGCACGCGATCCAGGCGCAAGCGATGTGAGTGCGAAGCACCACTCCCTTGGAGAATCCACAGCACTGAATCACGGTGCATGGGTGCGCCGCTGCCGCCCAAGCCAGCTGTTGGTTGCAAAACAGCTGCTGGAAAACGATTTGGCAGCTTCTCGGCAGCAGGCGTTGCGGACACTGCACTGCACTGGCCATCATGAGCAGGGCACAGCTGCCAATGGTGGGCTCCAGATTCACATTCCCTATGCAGGGAATGCATCAGGGGCTTTCCTACCCTGGTTGTTTTGGGGATGGAGATTCCACTGTCATTTCTTGGAGTTGTTTATCCGAAGTCCAAAATGGACTTATGAGAGGGTGCATGCACAGGCACCAGCACTGAGCCACCAACTGGAGAAAACAAATGGAAAATGGGATGTAAGGGAGGCTCACTGCTTGCTGTGGCTGTGGTGAACTGCTTAAGCAGCACATGCCTCCCTCTGCTCCTCTCCTTTCAGCTTGTGGGCTTTACACTGTTCAGGTCTTTGTTTTTAATTCTTGCTCCTTCTCTTTCACCTTCCTTGCGGATTTTCTTTCAAATGCAGTCTATGTATATTTCCTTTTTCCTTCACAATGTCTTCCTACCCCCATGGCAGTATTTTTCTTGCTCTAATCTTCTCTCTAGCCGTAAAGATATAAACCCCATACTGCTGAACCCTGCTTCCTAGCCTTTGATCTGCTTCTTGTTTTTGTTCCACTTCTGACTCTTTTGTGACCAACTCGAATTACAGCCACCATACAAACTTCCCAAACTGTGCTTTCTTTTCCTAAAATTCCCTTCTCCTCATACGTGGTCCATCCCAGTTCCTTCTCTTGTTCCCTCCCCCCTGTAAAAACGTGACAATAGCTGCATGGCAAAAGAAGACTTTTCAAAATACAAAAGAGCACATTGAGTAATTTAAGATAAAAGCTGATCTGAAATGTGCCACTGCATTGCCAGGCTCAGAAAATAATGGAGACATATAGTTTTGTTTTCTTTTGTTTTTTTCCAGAGGGAAAAAAAAATCAATACCAAGAACCCATCCTGGACATAAATCAAATGTGTCTTTGCTGAAAGTGTTTTTTATGATCTATTTGCCAATGTACCAGCACAAGGACACAGAGAAAAAAAGCAGTAAATAGAAATACCAAAGCTGAGCACCAACTGAACGTACAGGTAATAAACACAGACTTTGACTTGTGGTTTTTTGTTATTTGATTTTTTTAATAGAGGCGAAGGGAATCACATCTCCTTAAACACCTTCTACTTGATTTTAATTGAATAGAATGCTGCTTCTTCTGAACATCAATGCCTTTTATTCTTTAAAGGCCTATCCACTTAACCCACAAAGCCGGAGACCTCAATAGGATGCAGAGGATGCAGTCTGACCTCAGTACAGAGTAAGAAAGTAAGATGGCAAAAAGAATGCAAAGTTACTTCAAATACAGACTCCAAACGGGAAGACCCAGATGTACAATGAGTCTGGTTGTGTGCCTACGCAGCGCAATCTGCCTCGCTTGCTTGCTAAAAGAATGCTTTCATAGCTTTGATGTCAGATGAATGAATTTGCAGAAGTATTCACTTTTTCCACAGTTCTTCAAGGGATTTTAGGAAAGCCTACGTTATAGCTCCCAGTACAGACTGCTACGTCCTGAGGAATGGGGAATTTTCAAAGAGGAGCATTTCAGTGACAAAGCAAAGTTTCCATCTCAGCTTCTCCTGTAATTAAACTGACAATTACCCAAGGCCACTGGAGGAAATTATTTTTCGAAATTCATTAAGACTATCGAAATATAACCTTGCGGATCCCTAGTGTACCAGGAAGAAAGTGGGTAGCTTTAAACACATCATTTTAAGCTTTGAAAAGCTGCACGGAGAAAAAGAAGTAACCTGGGACAGCAGAGAAAACACAGTTTCATACTGCTAATGCCCCTTGACAGTGCAGTGTGCAGAAGTCAAACAAGGGAGCGAGTTCAAAATACTCTTCAAACACTTGCTGCRGCCTTTCTATATTGATTTCCAAATGAAAATTACACCCACTATCATGTTAGCTCCTCCATTGCACTCACACCTCTGCGGGAGAGTGACCCAGCACCTGCAGCTCTGCTCACACTGAAAAGATACTAAAAAAAATAGTGTCCCTGATAGAAGTTTTGGATTTAAACACAAACATAACAGAAGCTTCTGGTGTGTAAAATGGAAATGTTACTCTCYGGCATGTTCATATAATCAAATTTTAAACCTTCTATCCAGTTTATTCTTATATACATATACATAAAAAAGAACAGGGTGTTTTTTATATATAGGTCTAAATATGGATATATTTTAGTCAATTACTTACAATGAGCTACCATACATAGCCCTCTGCTAAGAAGACTAGATACTTAAATACTAAAATTAATAAACATGACTAATGATTAATATGAAGTTTCTCATTAGTACTTTATGTTCTCAGGATCCCACAATTCACTTTGYATTAATACAGCAATACATAGGATACAATACTAAAAGTAAGTAAAATATTGCTAAACARGTAGCAAAATATTTTAAAATCTTTTGACGGTTAAATACCTCTGATTTTTTGAGACCTGTCCTGTTCCACTGGTGTCAATTTCAAAACTAATAATTACAGTCAAAAGCGCATTATATTATTCAATAGTTTATCCACACCTAAAAATAAACACATACAATTGTGCTAAAATCTCTACTAATTTGAAGACTTTCTAACAAAATTGCAATAATTTATAAGGCATTTTTACAGTAGTTTATCAGACACTGTGTGTCTGCATTCCTTGAATACAACAGCAGCTGCCATTTTATAAGGAATGCAAGTGTAGCTTTTCAACATTCAGAAAACATTATCTGTTATGAAATTATGGTTAAGAGTCTTGCTGATACATACTTACTTTAGCGAAGCTAGTGTACATTTTCAGTTTTCTAAAAACTTATCCTCTTCTGTGCACAAGGGAGAAATTAAATTATTCAGACCAAAGAACTTCATTCAGATCTGCCTCCCCTTCTCTGAAATGTATGAATTATGTAAAAACAAAAACCCCAACAAAACAAATGAAAAAAGAARCAAACAAACAAAAAAGCCTGGAACTCATGCAAATCAATGTATAATGTTTTACATTTATTTGCTTTTAAAACTCTGCAAGTGCTGTTTATTGCACGAAATGCATTACTCATAAATGCAGAGAGAGGCAGGGAGTCAGTGAGCAAAGCAGAGTCAGCTGACAAGAATAGTTCCTGGCTATGATTCTTATACAGTCCCCATGGAGAGGAAGTAATATTACATTTTAATATGTCTTCATTTGATTGTTATTACTCTGCCTCCCAGGAGGCTACGCCACTGCATGGATCATGGCTGTTTTCAACCTATCAGGTTGGTAACATTGCTCTAATCAGACAGAGAATTAAGCTGCTGGATTCRTGCCTGTATATAGCTTTTCATTCACAAAGAGATTAGAAATGAAGGCACAGTCACAAAAATTCAACTTCTTTCACTCCTAAAAATACACATTACAAAATGAAAAAATGCCATCACAATTACTTAAAAGAAAACACCAGTAGACAAAAATCTCAGCCTCTTAATTCTGCTACAATTATTACCCACAGTTTCATGTTTCAGGATTATGAAAAACATTACCTATTTGCAAATTAAATGCCATATGCTTTGAACCAACACAACTTTAAAACACATCTATTTCTAGAGCTTGAATATGAAATGTACTACATAGCTGATGAGAGAAATTATGATCATCGCATTTAATTTTCCTGTGAAAACTAAATGGACCTTAAACCATAGACTACAGGAATGAATGAGTGATGTCAACTGATGGGCAAGGGCAAAATTGATTTTGTCCCTCCTTGGTGTGCTGGACAATAAAAGTCATTTGGCAAAATATCAAAGACACATCATTGATGAGATCATGAAGAATTAAATTGCTGCTGATGTGGATCTGTTAATAGCAAACTGAGAATTACAGTTTTTTTAGGGGCAGATCAGTACTATCCAATAGTGATTTTCACCATTTTTGTTCATTAAATACTGCTTGAATACTGCATCAGAAAATAGATTTCTCAAAATCAGAACAAAATAAAATCAAATAACACTACCCATTTCCATTTTTCCCCTGCTGTGCTTAGAAAAAGAATGAAAAAGTCTAAATAGCAGCAAAAATCCACACAAGCTTTAGATCCAACAGTAGTAAGAAGTCATTCTTAAAGCAAAGCTGCACTTGATCTCACATGCTCTCTCAGGATTACTAAGTGCATGTAAAGTTTTTGGGGTTTTTTTATTTTATTAAGTAATWGAACACTATTTTGGCCAGGCATCGTTGTTTGTGCTCTGACTGCTTTCATCTGCTTTGTGTCCTTTTAATGATTCTCTTCGTAAAGCACCAAATAAATAATTCTTTTTTTCCATGAATTTAGATAATTTATGGGAGAGGTTTAAGAACACCAGGAATCACACACTGCAAAACCACAAATCACTGATCACAACACGGAGGTTGTTTCTAAACCAACCATGGACGAAGAACAAGGTAGCTGAGGTAATAGAAAGAGTTAATTAAATAAAATTAAATTCCTCCCTTCCACCCCCCCAGTACCATGCCAGATCTGCATGGAGATCTGAAACAATCAAAAAAAACATTGTTCAGGCCACTCGCCAAAGAACAGGTAGCTTGGCACACACTATGGTGGGTGAGCTGAAGAATGTTTAAAAAGAAGAGAAATATACTTATTTCAAATGCTAGCAACTAATGGTTTAACTTTGCTTGTAGTGACAAAAAATAAGATTTAACACTGAAATTTTTACTTTTTAAAAAAAATTAAATTATCTTCTGAAATTTAACCATCAGCAGTCCCAAACCTGGACCGCAAGTGCTAAAACTTAAATGCATTACAAATAATTGCATGGAGTGCTGTCAACGTGTTGACTGTGTTTTTATCAACAGACAATAAAATCACAACTTTCTACTGATCTTGTAGAGACAAAGAAATGATCCTTTAAAAAAATAAAATAAAAACCTGCTGAATTTGCTCAGTTAATACAACTTAGGACACCGAGACTGTAATGAAAAATGTATAAAACCAGCTTACCAATAATTTTGCTTTTTTCTAACATGTCTGGTTTTTTATTTGCCCGACTTGCAAAGTCAAGATGGCAGCAGAATTTTGAGGAGTTTCTCAACCTAAAAACCATTCAGAAACTCTCATTCTCTCTTATTCCACACATTGTTTCAAATTTAATTTTTTCATTAAACCAGGGYTTATGTAGTGCTTATAAATACTCCTGATGCCAGCCTTTTTTACCCTATATCTGCACAGGACGCAAAACATCAATGTGAGGGAGAGGACAAGAATTCTCCATTCTTCTTTTTCACTTTTCACTCTTGTTTTTTAAGTTAAATCCTATAGTGCATGTGTCACAATTTATATCTAAACAGGATCCACAAATTATATTCCACACAGCAAGTAAGCAGCAATGCCCTCTTCAGTCCAGCTAAAACCAGAAAAAAATAAAGTAAAATAAAAAACAGGCCTCTTCTTGCCTGGAAGAAGAGAAGGCTCTGCAGTGAAACTTTGTGATTCATTTTTCTAACCACTGCTCTAAAATGTATCTTGTCCAACTGTGAATAGCGTGACTTGTGGTACTTAGATGGGACTCATGATACAAGAGTATTTATATAATTCCCCATAAAAGTCTCCACTTGTATTCATATATTAAGAGAGGGACGGATTCTATTACTCTTTCAATGGTTTTTTAAGGCTGCGAAGTAGAGGACACAATCAAGACAGAGCCAATCAGTTCTGTACTGTAATATACTTTGGTATATACCAGCTGTATGATTCTGGAGACATCTCTGGAAATCCACACTCTTCCCCATATCTTGTGTCATCCAACAGCACAAAACAGGGAGAGAGTTGTAAAGTTTCCTACATTCAAAATGATTCTATTAATTCCAGGGAGGCACGGCACCACACAAGAAAAATACAGGTGTTAAAAAAAAGCCCTTTATGTCAACAAAGTCTTTCCATAGAGGGAAAAAGAGACAGTGAGAGAGTAGGAAAATATAAAAAAAGCTGTGAATTGACTGGTTACTGCTGCCTATCATTTTAAAAACACCACCACTTTCTCACTGTGTTAAGGAATACCACAGCTAAAGTGTACTGAACAGTAAACTATTCGCTGAATTATTATCCATTACTGAAGGTCACAGCTTCCACCCACCCACAACAAAATCCTACTTGCTTCACTGCTGTCAAGTGCCCCTTTACARAATTCTCTTGGAATGATTTAGAGATTATATAAAAAAACCTAGAAAAGCCTCTCAATACTGTATCACTATGAATGACAATTTGAGTCTTTCATTACAGTTAAGCATTTCTAAAAGTATTTCAGTTCTGTATTTCATATAGTCTGAGAAATGTTGTCAGATAATGATCCACTGCACACATGGCTGCTTCTCGTTTACATAAACAAATTATATATTTGTGAGTGCTGAAGTAACTGTGGCAGATGTAAGCCCACTAATTATGATGTATTTAGTGTACATCCGAAAGTATGCATCCAGAACAGATTACTAGCTAGTTAACTTCAACATCCACAAACAGGTATTTCATGCAAGTCTATCSTTTCTCCCAGCACGCTACTGACAAAAGCCCCTCATGGATGGGGAGAAGTATCTCCCACTACCACAGCAAGCTTTGCTTAACAGTTCAGCTGAACAGAACTAATAGAATTAGTTAGCRTTCAAGTTACACTGATTGTCGCTAATGACAAGAGGGCTTGCTGGAAACAAAAGCAGAAGCTTTAACATTAAATGAGGACCCACTTTCTGTATCATACAAATTCAACTACACTCTACAAGGATGTTCACYTGCCTTGAAAATATCTCTGTTTTTTGTCTGTGGCACTTGGATAAGAAAGGGTTATAGTGAAAGTTCATATTAAATAAATAACAAACCTCTTGCTCATTCTACTGTCACTAATTGCATGCAATGATATTAATGACCCAGTAATTGCTATACGAGTAGCACTGAAGTGGAAAACATCATTTTGAGGCAGAGTTCATCTCTAGGTGGTAGGACTTCACCACTGACTGAGTTAATGCCTAGTGACAGTTTAGAATATAACACTATAGATGAGAAAATGTGCCAGTCTCCTGGTTATAACAGTTTAGATGGACATGATGTTATTTGCTTTGACCACACAGAGGCTAGGAGTAACCCCAATAAAGTGCCACAGTCAGACTTTGCCCTGTAGATGAACCTCATTCCTTTCAGGGGAGATGCTCTGTACTATAACAATCTAGAGCAATTTTCCACATGTTTGCTTCAATAAAAAAATACCTTCATCTCCTGCTTTTACATGTAGCACTACAAAAGTGYGCTTTATTGCAAAACACAAAAAGCTATTTACATCATCTAACTATCCTTCAGCAACACAGAGTTTGGCACCTTAGTACTGAGATCAATTATGATACTATTGGATGACTGTACACTTGGCAAAGATGATCAGAAGTTAAGCACTGTTTTGACTACAGTATGCTTATGTTTGTGTTTAGAGCTGTAAAATACCCACGGAGTAAATCTTAATGAGGGAACATTGCAGAAATAAAGCAATCTGAATTTCCAGGGTTCTACAAGACCTCCAGTTCAAATACCTGCCATTAAGAAATTAAGAGGTTTAGCTTCTTTAGAAGTTATCACATAGGCACATCTTGGTTCATTTTAAGAAATTCTGATGGGATATGTTAATCGTTGAATGTTTGCAATTTTGAAAAGTCAGAACTACACAGGAGAACTGATACTTTTAATAGTTATGTTATATATAGAGTTTTTAAAAATTCACTGATGTTTTAACAGTATAACATTATTCAGTTGTTTCTTTTTTTCCTTTTGCGTTGTGAATTATTTAGCTAATGTCTTGATTCTGCTATCAAATCTGCTATGGCAGCCTCTGGATGGCAGGTGGAACCAAGTTTCAGTACAGGCTGGGGCCAAAGACATGGAAAGCAGCTCTGGAAAAAAGGCCCTGAGGGTCCTGGTGGACACCAAGTTGACCATGAGGCAGCAACGTGCCCTCGTGGCAAAGGGGGCGAATAGCCTCCTGGGCTCCATCTGTCAGAGCACTGCCAGCCGGTCTGGGGAGCTGATCCTTCCACACCACTCTGCACTGGTGAGGCCACGCCTGGAGTGCTGGGTGCAGTCACAGGCTCCCCAATACAATACACGCATGGACTTACAGGAACAAGTCCAGTAAATGCATGTGGAGATGATGAAGGAACTGGAGCACTGGTATAGGAGTAGGGGCTCTTTCCTTGGAGATACTCAAAACTCAGCTGGACATGGTTCTGGGCAAATGGCTGCAGTTGTGCCTGCTTAAGCAAAGGGTTGAGCAGGGGACTAGATGATCTCCAGGTCGCCATCCAAACCAAACCAAACCAAACCAAACCAAACCAAACCAAACCAAACCAAACCAAACCAAACCAAACCAAACCATAACATTCTGGGATTCTGCAATCAACTGTGCTATTGTGGTCTAATGCATTTATGTGCTATCATGAAATACTTGAAAAATAAATAATTTTTAGTTTTCCTCGCAGGATCTGGATTCAGAATTCTGTTTTTCTTACAGCAGCCCAGTGAGCACGTAAGGACTACTCTGCTGCTGCGGTTTAGTGATTTTTGTTGTCTTCATCTACTGAACAGAAAACAGATAAATCATGCTAACAAAGATACAAACATGCTTTTTAAAACCAGCCTCATCAGCTTAATATGGACTCTTCTCCAAGAACAGCTAAGACCACCTTAAGCCTAAGCCTGCTTTTACTCCCAGAAATATTTGCATTATTTCCTTGGGACTGAAAAAAAGAAACTGGAAGACTGCCCATTAGGGCTTATAGTCTGATTTATCAGAAATAAATCCTGAAACATTCTTTGYCCAAGGTTTCCAGGATTGACTAAAGTCAGGAAAGAAAATCCAAATTGACATTTAACCCTGGTTTTCAACCACGCCAGCTTTTTGTTTTAGCTAATGCAGTTCTCAGATGAAAGAACACTTCCCTCCATTACAGCTATGTAAAGACTTTAATGAGGCAAACAATTTCAAGTCTTTAAAATGAGTTTCATTAAAGCCTTTATAAATCCTTATGCAGTTCCTCATCTTTTATTTTAGGACTTAAAATACTGCAGTATGTAACACACATAATACAAGCAACTGTATAAAGACTAATCATCCCACTTGATGAGCTAAATGCTCATCACTAAACTCACATAGAAAATGAAAGTTAAATGTGTTTCAGTGTAGTAATGCACTTTCAAGTTTCAATTTAGACAGATACTTTCCTCATATTTTCCTCATGGCATGGCATGGCATGTCTTCCCAATACACACCCCCTTGATTTAAACAATTACTCATATCCAGCATATGAAGGATAAAATACACACTCAACCCAATCATCTTCTGCATGTAGTCCTGTAAAGGATGTTTATGTAAATCTAAGAAAATATACATCTTGGAGATCAAGCTTTAAGCTTTTTTTTGCAAAGCACATACAAATACTACATACAGACTTCTAAGTGAGAGTACTGTATCTTTCTTTGTGAATGTACTACATTTCCAGTATTTATAAATTGTTTCTGAGGAACTATAAAAGCGTGATATAAAAATAGTGACTAAAACTATTAAACAGCTTCCTACGAAATTTTAAAACCTGTTCAATTCCTGAGTATTTCCTGAATAATTTTTTCTTTCAGTCTGAACGATTATTCTTCATTTTTATCTTATTCCGTATCTATTTGGAATACTTGCGGGGGTGTGGGTGATGATAACTCTATTTTTTTTCACACCATGCCATCAATTAACAAACTGAGCATTCCTACCTTTCATTTCTTTCCCTTAGGAATAGAGACATAATAACAGATTTCCTTCTGAACTATCTCTGTCTACTTTAAAGGAGATAAACGATTGGTATTGCCTAGGTAATGGCACCGAATATGAACAAAGTCCATCAATATAAAATAGCCTTATTCTCTTACAAGACCTGTGTGGTCTGGGACAAAACCCCAAAGGACCATGACTCCATTAATCCTGCAGGTCTTAGACTCTGTTAGAAATCTGAAGCTGCACAGACAGTGATTTTTCTCTCTAATAATATTATTTGTATAAGCTGTATTTATATTTCACTCAACAAGAGCTAAGTGGTATTGCTGATACATCCCTTAAAAGACTCTTCAGCAAAGTCAAAGACTGACCTCTGGATATCATTTTACACGAAGAAGAAATTATTTATCTAATTTTCTGAGGAAGGAGGAGGAGAAAGGAAAGAAAAAAAAGTGATCTTTGTACAAATGGAATCGGAGTGACTATTATCACACTGGCTTTCATTAACACCACCACTACAACAACAAAAAAAATAACACCAGATTTCTAGACCACAGAGTCTTTGACAAAAACCAGGAAAAATGTCTTTGTTAAAAAAGAAAAGGAATTGAATTTCTGATACAGTATTTGTTCCCGTTTTGGCTAGTTTGGCATTAACAAAGGAAAACCTGTTTACTGTTTCCTTTTGGGCAGCTTTCACTAGGTGATTTGGAGGTTGCAGAGGACTGCAGGCTGAAATCTCCGTCAGAACGTTCTCAGAATGCCCAGACAGACAGATTAGCCAGCGCTTAAACTGGTCAGAATACTAAAATAACATTTTAATGTAAGTCTATTTGGCCATGCAAAGAGATTTATTCTTCCCAGCTGGGCCATATTTCAGGGCACAATCTATATAGTCCTTTAATATGTTCTTCCTCAGACAGTTATTGCCCTTTAATTGTAACAGAATGACAAAGTGAAAACATAAAAAGCCTTGTGATTTTTTTCAAACACAGCTAATGCTAACATTTCAGAATGACTGTTTTGATTTTAAAAGCCACAGTACTASTAAGGCAGTTATCCAAAATATAGTGCTACTAGCCTGTATAAACCTTTAAATCAGTTAGGGATCAAATATAAATAAATACATGTTTTTTAATTTAAGCCAGAAGCCAATTATGTAAGTGGGTCACTTGAAAAAAGTTGACAAAAAAACATTTAAGGAAAGCTGCATATTCAATTTTGCCAATGTCAAAGCCAATGAGCATCATTAGCTCGGTAAGCTCGGCTAATGAGGTCCAGGCAGAGCAAGCCTTATAGAGGAATCTTTCAGAGAACCATTCTGTAGCTCCTTCCGAACTCCCAAGCCATTCTATTACAAATTTGGAACAGGTGAACATTTCATTGCAGGTGACTTATTTTTTAGTGTTGATGATGTCAGCCCATAAACTTCACTTTACTTATGCAAAAGATGGCGTGAAGTAGGTGCTTGCCTGGCCAAACTAGCTAAGGAGCTTGACGGTGGCTTGAGGGCAGGCGGCACTGCTCCCTTCCCTCTGGCATAGCTTCCCACAGGCTTCCCCCGGCGCTCCCTCAGCACAAACCCAGTGTATCACCAGCCTCTCTATGCCCTCTGACTGAAGGACAAGTTTACTGGGAAGGGTTCAGGATGATTCCTGTTCACCAAAAGTAAACATCTTTGGCATATTATATGCACTTGAACTATGCTAACATGCCTTCCTCCCAAACAAGAAGAATCTGCATCTGAGAGAGGTATTGAAGCAGTGACACAATGACCCAAGTACTTGAAAATCAATCCCGCAGTATTGAGAAGATACTCGTTGCTCGTTCTGAGAAATTCACAACAGCAGAAAATTATACTTTATTCCCTAACCATGCAAAGGCATAAAAAAAATGCAAACATCAGAGTGGCAAATCTTCACACCCTCCTGCCCAAGTTTGCCCTTCACACAGATATTTATGCTGTTGGGCATGATGTATCTTTCTTCATGCATCTGATTAAGGATTTCCTTAGAGACTTAGAATATGTTAGCTAAATGGTCACATTTTAGGATAATCCAACATTAATACTTCGGAGATCTCAAGTACATTTGACCTTCTTCAGTTCTGCTGAAAAGAAACCAGGTAACTGTAGGAAAATGAATCTATTCATTTCCCAGGAACGAAAAATTGATGATAGCAAAGAGAAAAGCAAGGACACTCTGTTACATCATTTATTCACTTTCACAATACCATTCAGTATCGTCTTTCCAATTACTGCTGTTCACAGAATTAACTCTTTGGATACTGATACTCATATTGAGGAATATCTTGCCAAGAAATCAGTTACTTTTTTTTTATTTATTAAAGTACCACTAAACGTGAAAACAGGTATGAGAACCTCACCTACACTTTTACTTTTTAAAAAATAGGGAATTGTGAAATGAGAAGATTTTATATGCTTAGACTTAGGGAAGCACCAAATGGAAAAGATCTCCTTCTGCTATACCTATCTTGAATACATCTGGATGACATAAAAATTATGGCTTCAAGAATTCCTGTGCAATCACATGTCTCTAAAGGGCTCAGGAAGCTGCTTCATGCTGTGTTGCAATTCCTCATCCCAAAATGAGTAACTCCCTCATCTGAATAGAGATTTTACTGTTTAATACGGCTCCACAAACCACATACTATTACCTTAGAAAAACAAACTGTGTTTTCAAATAATGGCAAGATGATAAAGGTACATGACGATGCACAAAACATTTGAAGCGCTGACAACAGCCTGCCAGCATAAACAGCGTGAGATTAGGCTGTAGGCACAGCCAYAGCAAGCACTGCAAAGATGCTGAGCTCAGTAAGCTCTTGTGTTAGGTTTGTTTGATGCCACTCAGTTGAGGGAATGCAAGATCCTAAAACACTTCAAAATCAAAAGCTGGCACATAAAATGCATCACTGCCTTCATTTCATAGCTCTCCCACCCCCTAAACGCCCCAACAAAACAAGCAAGACAAAACGGAGGGACGGAGGGACACAGGGAGGGAGGGAGGGCGGGAGGAAGGAAGGAAGGAAGGAAGGAAGGAAGGAAGGAAGGAAGGAAGGAAGGAAAAGAAAGAATTACAGGTTTGTGAATAGGGATGTATGCAAACAATTTACAGCCTGATTTGCGTACGTGACTAAGATATATTATATTACTCATAAAAATGACAGCAAATGTCCTGACTACCAGAAGTTGCATTGACAAGGCTGTGTCATGAGCTCTTGAATACAAACTCTTAAAACCCTATCTAGCTCCAGTACTCTCTGAAATGGTGCCCTACCTAAGCACTGGCCTAGTTTTCCACCCCTATTAGTGCTTCTGACACCAACATCACTAAGTTTATTGTTTTCTCCTTGAATGACAGAAAAGCGGGAGTTTTAGCTTCAGGATGGCTGGGTTTTCAGGGTTCAGGTCCAGCCTATTAAAATGTATGGGTATCCTTGCTGCAGCTTGGTCAGTATGCTAGCAACAGTGATAAGTTAGCCATTTGTTTATGCCACAAYGACCAGGAAAAGTAATACCCTGAGGCACTCCAGTATTACTGCTAGGCCAGTGATTTTTGAGGCATTAGACTGAAGGCTGAGTAAGTTCTTTCAACCAAGTTATGCTGTAATCTTCCAGGAAATGCAATGTCTATTATGTCTTATTGCTATAATGAAATAATTAGACAAAACTAATGAAAATGAGACGTACTTAATAATTCTCTGGATAAATCCATGACATAGATATGACAGAACTGACAGGGCATCAGAAAGCTCCATTTGTGCCCATAATTTTCAGGTAATAATTGTAACAGTGCCATTTGTTCCACTACAGTTGGTCTTCTGTGGATGTTTTTAAAAGCAGCACTAAATAATGAGCACATTTCCTCATTTAAGCCAAATATTTGAGCATGGTCATTTTTATGCTACACATTTTCACTGGAGTTACAGGTAACTATCTCTCAACATGTAGTTTTGTCGCTTTCACACTGGTAAATATCTCACTGGATTTCAGTGGGAACTTTGTTGAAGTTTCTACTGTTTAAGTGGGATCAGTTTTTTACATACTCACCCCTGACTAAACAGAGGAAGCGCCTATATTAAGTGATCTTTAAAACCAAAAAATGGTGGTTTGTATCTCCCATAACTGTTACTTAGTAATTTCTAAAATTAATAATTAATATCAATAATGCAGTGAATTCTTAGTTTCTGTGACATACAACCTGTTTTATACATTACAATGTACCATTACAGATATAACTGGGAAGTGAGCATTAATTTATATTGAATGCATTTCCATTTCCCTTTTAAAAGCACTTGATCGGAGCACTTTTAAATTGCCAGTATTTTTAACTCAGAAATTAAGAAATAATTACACTGGCAGACATTACATGAAACAGTTGTCAACCTCTAGTTTTCAAGGAGGTGGCAGAAACATGTTTGGTCACAAAGTTTTTGGCAGGACGTGTTATAATAGGACAMGGGTTAATAGTTTTAAACTAAACCAGAGTAGATTTAGACCAGATATCCTGAATAAAGTTTTTACACTGAGTGTTGTGAAACACTGGAACAGGTTGCCCAGAGGGGTGGTAGATACTCCATACCTGGAAACAGAGCTCTGAGCAACCTGATCTAATAAAAAATGTCCTGGCACATTTGGACTAGATGACCTTTAAAGGTCCCTTCCCACCCAAATTATTCTATCATTCTGTGAAATAAGACACAYCAGTATATAATTTCCTCGTAACTGCAGAAAAGCCAAAACAGAGAATTTGTTCCATCTCCTAACAGCTGTTGATTCTTGCTCAAGACTTCAAAAGTGCCCATGGGGCTAAATGAGGTCCACAGGGCATAGTATTACAATGACAAACCCTAAACTAATGTAAGTTGTTGTTGTACTGCTGAGGTCTCAGCTTATGCTAACTCCTGATTCACATCAYTAACTTTACACATCATAAGTAATTTGAATCACTGAACACAGCAGCTACCTCCACACTTGCTCTCAGCCATAAATCCCTGATCAGACKAAAACTCACACAAAGTTTATATTGCTGGACAGAGGCCTGTGCCATACACATTTGTTTTGCAAGCCATGACCATGAAAAAGGGTGAAATTTAAGACCATGCTAATCTAGGTTTTACCCAAGCACCCTGCTAGCTACTGTATGGACACAATAGGCATGTTTTCAGGAAAGGCATGTTCAACTACAGCCCCTTACCAGTAAGCCTTGTGAGGAAACGACACTGTCAAAATTGGCACCAAAGTGGCCAAAAGATGTTTCCTGTGAGAGTCCCTGGGCCACTTGGAGCAATGGCTAGCCATGTCACAGAGGATGCCTCATCTCAGAACAGCTGGGTCACCGTACTCCTACTCCTGGCCTAAGAGAACCCAAGGCCAAGGCCAATAGCATGTCACATCTCCAGGGCTGTGAGCAGGAAACGCATCCAAGTTCAGCTGCACACAACTTTCAGTGTGAATACGGGAGACAATATTGTGCGCACAAAAAAAAGAAGCCCTTTACAGGCATGGAATCTAATGTGGTTTACACAAACCAAGAAAAAAGAGACAGAGACCCTGTGGAAATCAGGAACAATACTGAAAATATGCTGGCAAGAAATTATTTTCGGATAAAAAAACCACAAATCCATTCAGGTTCTTCTTAGTTTGCTTATAATGTACAAGACAGCATACAAAATAATGAACAACTATATCTAAAGGAACGAACAACTAAAATTTTGAAACTTACATATGACGTAATAATCTTTGTTCTTCTGAAATTCCAGGCCCCAGAGATTAGGACTGAACTCTTGAAACTTGATGGTAAAYTTAACATCTTGATCTGGCTTGGCACAGTTAAGTAGAGGCGTATTGTCCTTTTTAATAGCACAGCTATCTGCTTGGTCTTTATCAACCATGTAGACCTTGTAATATTCATATTGGCCAACAGTTTTAGAGTCCACCTTTGGGCATATAATATCCAGTTTGTCTCCTATCTGTGGATATAGTACCAATCCTTGTCCAGGGAGGAATCTAAAAGGAAGGAAAAAAAAAGAGGGGGTGGGGGGAGAGAAGGGGTAAAATGTGAGACACTTCGATAAACTCTGATGTAGAAAAGTAGCAACTGCARTGAATAGACAGGAACAAATACAGTTTCCAAAAGCAAAATGACAGATTGAGCAAACCAAATCTTAATAGTTTGGGCATGATTCAATATCAACAAGATGTTTATTTAGATCTTGGAAATTACAGATGGATTGAGTCTTATAGTCCTTATYCCAGTTTTGGGAACTCTAGCGATTTTACATCTCTCTCTGGCAGGCACTGCTCCTGCACTCCACTGCATTTGGCCATGTAAAGCAGCTAATACAATACCTGCTGGGCTACAATCCTGTTTTTCTGCTTTGCTAATACTTCTGCTATTCTTGCACATATTTTGCTAATTTTGGACATGGGAGAATGACAAGAATAATCTTTCAAACCCYGTGAACAGCCATGCGGGATAGACAGGAAAAAACTTCAACTTTTAACAATATATTAACGTGCTGATTGATATTAGTAGTGTAGAACAAAGGAACATCAATCACTCACCAGCACCATGCTTACAGACCCAGGATGGACAGAGATCTATCTGACCCACAGACCACACATGCTTCTGATGAAACATTTATATCCAAGACAGTGTGACCACTACAGTACAATGATTTCTGTTCATAAATTCCATCATTATTGTCGTTATTTTAGCTCTTCCTCAATTTTATTGTGCTACAAGTGAAATGCAAGAGTGCTTTTTGCCTCAGTAYGGAAAGACTTCTTACAGAAACTGGCAGTGAGCTTTAATATTTGCGGTTAGACGTAATATTGTGTCTTTCCTGCTCGTATTAATTAACAGGCAAACACGACCACTTCTTCATGGAAGAAAAACATAAATAATTACTTATAGTATTGATTCATCCACAAAATGAGGAGTCTTGTTCTCACAAGGACAAAAGCCACGGCAGGTTTGTTTGTTTCTCTCTCCATTAAGACATATTTGTTCCAATTAAGGCCAAGAAGTKCATGTTTTAGACCAGCCAACAACACAACGTACTTGAATGCACAGACCTAAAAGACTGACTTTCTTTCCTCTTTCTCCTGCCTGCCAGCATTTTCCAAAGATCTTCCTTAATGGAAAATCGGCCTGAAAAAACAACTGAAACAACTGCTGCCTAATGAACACCCTTCTCCAAATGCTAGTATTTAAACAGCACACATAGTAAATCTAGCTTATTCACAGGCAGCCTTCCTGGAAACTTTAAATTAGAGTATCAAGGCCCACGCAGAACAAAGCTGTAGGCGTCAGTGACCTCCAGCCTCTGGCTTGGCGAAAGTAACCAGCTGCATGAAGTAGTGGTGGGGGAGAACCTACCAAATTAAAGGATGATGCAACGCCCCAAATTTCGAATCCATCATTTAYAACCGCTTGCTCCCACACAATTCAAGTTTATGATCTGTGCTAATTGAGCAGGATTATTTTCACTCACAAAGCCTGTGTAAGAATAATATTTGTTATGAAGCAGCACGTAGCAGGACAAAGACATGTAATTACAGATTTAGGGAACTAGAACAATGAAATGTTATGGCAAGAAAAGTGACTGTTGATGAACAAATCACTGCACTCTTTTGTGCTGTGCAGTGTAATTTCCAGACTGCAGAAACTGGGCTTGGCCATGGCTGTTCAAACTGAGATTGAAGTGGAGATGCGGCAAAGCTGTGCCTCCTCCTCCAGTTTTCAGACGCGCCGAAGGAATGCAGTGACTACCACCTCCTGAAAGCTGAAATGGTCAAACAAATAGAAAGGTGGCAGTGCATCCTCGGAGTTACCAGCCTGGTGAAGGACAACCAGACGTACACATAGATATGGCACCTAGGGACATGGTGAACACAGAAGTGCTGGGTTAACAGTTGGACTTGATGATCTTACAGGTCTATTCCAACCTAAATGATTCTATGCTCCCTATGACTGAGGGAGAGGTCAGTTCTGCAAGCACACTAAGGAAACGTTGGAAGGAGGATCCCAGTCAGCAAATGCTCCCAAGGGAGCAGCACATATTCTGATTCTGGCTCTCCTCAGGGATCAACTGCAACCAGGCAAAAGCAAAGAACAGAGTTTCCAAGCCAACCTCTGTCACCTGTGACTGACTTTACTACCCTGTCTGGCCACAGCCCCATTTTAACTCTGCTCCTGTGCAGTAGTCCTGTACGAGGAAGATGACATATTCACCCATCTGCATGCCGACACAAAGGCTGGTCACTGTATGATCCCACTGCTGCAAATACTTCTTGCCAGCAATTCTTTTTCATGTCACAGGACTCATGTGTAATAGGAAACATATGAGATTTCAGAGAACTGAATATTTGCTTATACATTAAACAATTTAAATTCCCATGCATAACAAATATGAAATTCATAAGGGTAGGTAAATGCACCTGTCCGTCATTATCAATAATATGACCTAAGAACTGTCCTGAAAAACAAAAGACACTGATTCTAATTTTAGACTTTGTGTATATATGTGAAACAGCCACAGTACATGTTCTCTATGCAAACTCTGAGCACAAACAGGATGGGTTGAGAGACAGTATGCCACAACCCTCAGGAACAGCTACACGGGAGCAGGCACACTTGTGAGCCTTGGCTTTAGCCAGGAATTGGCCCATRAAAGGTAGAGGACAGAACCGCCCCCGACAGACAGTTAAAACGACATTTYACAAGAGCTTTAAACCGATGCACTCGTTAGACTTTATGGCAGGGAATATTCTTGCTATGACTCTGAAGTCTGTACAGTTTTAGAACTAAACTCAGTAATTCTCCTTCCACTTGAGTGTCTGAACTTGTAGGATCTAACACTGATGGGATTAGGGAAGAAAAAAGGCTGAAAATGCAAGGATTAATCTCAGAACTCGATGGTATTGAAATTTTTTCCACAGTTTGCAGTTTTGATTATGACCTTTGCTAGGAGAGATATTTTTCCAATTTATTTTCCTTATTTTCTTACAACAATAAAGCCCAAATATGGATGGAGATAATAAAAAAGTTTCACCTCATGCATTTCAGTTCAACCACAAAACTTACAGTGGCTGATTAATAGTAGGCATGATTATTATCCTTGCATTTGTGTAACACTTTTGCTACTGTACTTTTTTATAAAGACTTTAAATAAATCATTTGCTAGGTACTAAGCATTTCCTGAAGCTATTTATGAAATGTCAGGAGTATTAAGACTACTGTTTTATGATCCTATTTTTGAAGATCTTCTATCTAAAAAAAAAAAAAGAGAAAAAAAGGACAATGTACATTCAGCCTTGGTAAAGGTTAAAAAAACTTCAGGATTAATCCTTAGTCCTTATTTCTGCAAGTGTTGATTTTGCCTTAAGTATTCCAGAGTAGCATCAAGACTGATGAAATGTTTGCAGGATGGTGTCTATAAAAATTTAGCTAATGAAATGGTGTCTATAAAAATTTAGCTAACGAAATGGCTTTAGAAGTCTGATCAAAATGTGCCTTCAACTAATTAAAAAGCTTTTTTTCCATCAAAACAGCAATACAATAAAGACGGAGCAAGGGGTTTCCAGAATCCTATGACTGATCCTATGGAGGCTCTGTTACTCCAGTGGTGGCTTGGGAGAATGACATGCTCTCCAAGTAGTCAGGATAGCGATAGCACTGGAACCACTGCTTTCTATAAAAAGCTAACTTACTAACTTTCTGCATTTCAGCTCTAAATACGATTTACTGGGAAACATAAATTCCAACACAGGCCCCTGTACTCCAAGAGAAACTTAAGAGAAAAGCCTAGCAAGCTTCCCAACTCACTTCTGTCAGCAGTCAGATACAGCGAGACTCTTAGAGCATTCAAAAAATCCTGCTCACAATAAATAATCCTGGTACTTGCTGTGCAAAAGCACAGAAAAGTATATTAAGTACCATATAAGCTGTATGATGAAACTCATGTGCTTTCTGTCTGGCACTTTTTGATACAGATGGCATTTTTACTGTCAGCCCAAAACTGGTGTATTGTGGGCGACATTTGACATCTGTGCAAAACCCATGGATGTGAATCCCTCCCACACGTCCAACTAGTCATGCAGCTCATCAAATAACAACAACTTGCAGARTTCCCAAACCTTTTTAAAAATAATTATTGTATTTGACCAAAAAGTCACACGACACACAAACAGAAATTAGGAACTGACTAGTTCGTTCCCCACTCACACCAACACTGCAATGATTTTATCTACCACACTTATTTTAAGGCTCAGCAGCAGTTCCTGGCACTAATGTAACCTTACTGGTGAAAGTCCTGAAGAAGTTGAATTTGATTGTGAAATTTTATAAAAAATAGAATGTATATTATGCATAGTTTCCAACTAATTTCCCAAGAATCTACTCCTTGTTTAGAGAAACTTAGTACATTGAACCATATTAAATTACAAAGGAATTTTGCTTAATGGTAACCACTCAAACCTGCCTAACCTCATAATAGCAGTCTGAAAAAAAAAGTAGAACTTAACCGGTCCACACTCTTATTCACTGAGAATATTCTACCATTTCTTAGTAYACAGACATTTTTGAAATTGTAAAATTATCAACAGAAAAAGTTCTTACAGAAATAAATTCTTAAGAGATTTTGTTAATCAGTATTGAATGATGTTACCAAGTGTTTTGTTAGGGTTTTTCCAACCTGCAAAACTATATACATATAGATGTACGCACACTATAAATATACAGACACACTTAGCTTTAGCTATATTGTAGTAATTATAAAATAAATATGATTTTAGAAAGCATGTTAGCACTTGATTCAAGTCTTGCATATTTCACTGAGGAAGCAGTGCCGAATTTCTGTGCTTTAATAACTTACCTGAACTAATTGTTGTAGGCAGTTAGCTTTAAATTAATGTCACAAAAATAATCCTAAAAATGTGAACAATCAAGATGCTTCTTAAAATGCAGCCTGAATCCTACTGTTGGGGAATCCTACCACTTAACTTTATGAAGTTTAACTACCAGCCTGACTATAAAGTTATTCATTGAAAAGTTTTATTAAGGAAATATCATGAATACTAATAATACAGTATGTTAGTCCGTTACTTAAAACTGCAAACTGAAACAGAATACAGAATTACRTTCCACATGCAAGTCCTTACTGTCTAAAAAGAATGGTTATTAAATAGTATATACATATTCATCATCTGACTTTTGAGAAAATAACAACATTCATATTTCGAATATCACTTTGTCCACAGGAGAAATATTTAAGCAAGGCAATAGTCCTACCAGCTTGATGCAAAGCAAACTGAAGTTTCAGGAAAAGGCTAGTGATTTCAGTGAAGTAGCAGTGGGCTAATTATGATGAAATTCAGTTTCCTGATTCCCAMAAACAATGAACTGCAAAAAAATCCTAAAAATACAGACCAGACCCCTCTGTAAAAGCTCCATACAAAGCTTTCATATTAGTTTTTGTCATATTCAAGATCATGTACAAAGATATGCTATGTAGATATAAGGGATACATCCAGTTGTAAATCTGAAATGCTTTTTTTGCAAAAGCAGTGATTTTACAGGACTTGTCTCACTCCAGTTTAAATACGTTAAGTGAACATGAATTCAATGAGAAGAAGATCTGTAACTGCTGTGGACAGACAAATAAACAAGCTTCATCAAAAAAAGGTTAATGTGGAGTTTGTCTCAAAATAGCTACATAATTTCATGAGGAAAAAAGGCACTATGCTTACATGAAGTCTCTGCAAGAAAAAATACCATAGTGTGACACAGCAAGACGACAGTCTGGCTTTATACACACACTAGCAAATGAAACTTGGAAAGCAAAAAAAGTACATGTTATTAAAATTCTTTTAAGTGAGTTTTGGAAGCTACTTTTCTTTAGCAGTGCAGTCTTATTAAGTCATTTTAATACTACAGCAAAGTTTTACACAACATGCTAAACAGGGATGGTTTTGAATTTAAATAAAATTKAAGAAGTTTAATCTGCTAACCTGTATTTATATGTAACATTTTTCCACACAGTTAATGAAACCATTCATGTAAGGAATGGTTACTGGCATTAATGGAACTTGCAGGCTAGAAACTAAATGGCATTCAAACAAATAAATAAACAAATACATTCACACTCATCCCTTAAGATCTTTAATGGCAAGTACCACATTATACAAAGCCAAATCATAAAATATTATAACACAAGTTGGTAAAGCTGCAACTCCTGTATTTCTCATTTCTGCTGTAAGGGAAGAACCTATGTTTGCGTTCCTCTGCAATAAAACCTGCAGTAAGCTCATAAATGCTTTGAAGCAGTCCCCTGAAACCGTAGCTGATCTCCTTCCCAGGGTTTGAGGTACCTCATTGTCCTCACCCTTCCTCACCTCCAAAGAAGCCCATCTTCTTTCAGACTACCTGGGACAAATGCTTGCACTGCACTGAAAAAGGGAACGGTAAAGCTTTTATGTTGTTTTAATGACAACGCTGGAGACAAAATGGCACTGGTGCCACAATTTCATGTGTCTCAAGTAGCCATGCAAATGGGCACCGTTTTTGGTGCCTTTTCCTGGATCTATTCTTACTGACATTGGTTACAAGATTTCTAGTTTACAAGTTTACAAGTTTACAAGTTTACAAGACTTCAGTAGGACAAAATGATGCAATATGTTTGCAACTGAAATCTTAATAACCTACACAAGAATGATTCTGTAGCATTATCGTTTTCTCAAAAATTTTAGTGGACAGGGAATTAGGAACATGTATGAAATTTTAGTCATTTTATTTATCCATTCATCACACTACCTTTAGCAAAATACTAGAGGAAAGCACTTAAAATACAAGAAGTGTAAGTATAGTAAGTATAAATCCAGGATGGGCTAAGAGTGCATATGCTTCTCCCCAAAGGAAATATTTTTTTGCATAGACCTGCAGGATTTGACAGTCAAACTGTACCATCACATCACAGTTCTAAAAGGCACAGAGCTTCTACTGTATAGAGACACCCACAGACACCATTTGTCTCCAAACACATCAGAAAATGCCCTAGCTGGTCTCCCAGAAAGATCTGTCACGAGCTTCCTTCAACAAATAACTCTTATGACTAGTGCTGTTGCAGAAATACAGACGCTTTTTCATTCCACTCAGCTTAGAATGGTCACAAGTCTAAAGGTGCCCTGCAGTTGGGAGACCATAAACCCTGCAGGTAAGATGTGGTATTTGGCAAAACCGTACCCCTTTCACCCTTCGTGCAYACGAAAGGTCACCCGCAACTTGGCGTGAAACATATCTTACTGGAGACACTCAAAAGAGAAAATCTGGTTCCTCAAAAGCTGTGATGTATGTGGTTACAGATGTGATCTCATTCTTCAGAAAAAGTATGTAAGCGAAAGGAAATGCTGCAGACTCCCCTTAAAGGCTACCCCACTCCCGGGTTCCAGCAGAGGTAGGTCACTTTCCAGTCCCTGCTTAGGGAATCATGTCATCTCAGGCTGGGATCATGGCATCTTGGAGCGACCACGGACACAGGAGCACYGGGAGCCTCCTTTCCCCAGCCCACCATGCGGAGCAGAGGAGTGTCCTGCCTTCAGCCACCCGGTGTGCAGCTGCCAGGACGGTTTTGCTGTTAGGCAGCCTATCTGTTTCAATCAGATGTCATCTCTGCGTGCGAGAGATGGTTTAGTTTTGCTGGAAAGTTGCCCTTTCCCTCGCTGCTTTGGCTCTCACTCACAGAACAGACCAAAAAACCCAGTTATGTAGCTAAAACGTTCAAACCAACTTGTTTTACCCCTCCATCCCTAGTAAATTCAGAGTGCAAAAATGAATGCCTGTTTTACCTCACATAAAAGTTAAAGATGTTTTTCCCTGCCTTAAAAAACTTCTGAGAGCAAACACCTATCTGTCTTTTCCCGTGCAATGGGTTTTTTGCTCAAGAACGTGAAGCCTGGCTCAGAACATATACCACAACAGTAAGGCTTGAAACGTTGAAAAGATGAACAATCTGATTTTTTACTAAAGTTGATCAAGGAATTTTTTCAAAAAAATATAGAATTTATATTCAGTTTTCATACATGACCTCCACATAAGGCACTATTAATAGCAATTAACTTTTTGTATTATGTGCAGAAAGCCATTACTGCTCTACTTAAAGTACTTAAAGCACTAGAAAATTCTGATCCATTTACTAGATCAATTCCTGTTACCACAAAAGAACCACTAATGTGCTTCACGACAGTCTTCTAAGTAAGGAAAAAAAAAAGGATGAATATGACCAATGTTCTATTTTTAAGTGTATTATATTAACATTTCATCAGCATTTACAGAAATATGAGCCTCACAACAGTGCTGGACTTACTCAGCTTCAGCAAATTGAATCATTGCTCACCTGCTCTCATGCACAAGCATAGAAACACAGGCACATTCTCCTTTTTATTTCATTTCAGCAGAAATGTGCTTTCTGTGTAGGGTTTAAAAACTGCAAGTGGCTGCAGTGGAAAGTAGCAGCCAGTCTGTATAAATGGCTTATTCTGAGGAATTTCTGAAAGAAAAAACACTCAGTAGGTGCATCGTAATTAGTTGCTCTTTCTAGTTACCTCTTGACAAATGATGCATGCGGGTCTGGATGAGAGCCCAACTCTTGACCCGTGCCACCACTACACACTTCAGTACTTCAAGCAGAAACTCCTAGCTTCAGCATTCTTTTCATTTTGCTTTTTCCGGAAACGTGGTGCTAGTAATGCACAACATGAGAATCAGACATGATTAGCAAAGTTGGAATTCTTTCAGAAGTGCTTCATATAGCTATGTCCTAAATATATCTGAGGAAAGTGTCCTGCCTTCGATTGCTTCCAAATATGTAGTATGTTTCAGGACTCCATTAAAGGACAGAAATACACGGAAATACACAGGGCAATCATTATTTCCACAACACTTAATGATACGCTTTGGTGACATTTGTAAGCTTTTCAAACAGAAGATATTCTTGTGATCATTACTTTAATATGGGAGATTATAAGCCTATTGAGAAATGCAACTTTTGCCACAAAAAGTACCCATAAAAATAAACATTTTTTTTTGGATAGCACTTTACTGCCCCCTTTTGCACTTTAACATTAGAACAGGTTTCAACGTGAACACAGTCTGAGAAACACTGTGAAGATATGGGGTAAAACGACAGGGCATCATATTTAGTCACTAGTACACTATCAGGCACTGCTTTAGGGACATCTTCCACTTGCCTACACTGAAAATAAATGAAATACCTAGTTTTCATTGTCCTGAATCTTCCATGTAAGAAATCATTAATGGATGGTTTAAATTACTGTCTTCCATTGTAATCTGCATGTTTATGGGCAAGTGGAAAAGAGGGGGATATTGCTCATTAACACTAGTTGTCTCTCTAGCTGTAATTTTCTAAAGCAAAGATCATCTGCAACTCGAATTTGGTTTATTCATCAGGATGAAAAAGGGCTTTCCAGACTGAGGCCATGCATATGTTAGCAATGCTTGAACTGAAAGGATGGGTGTATCCTTCAGAACAAAACTTCACAAATTGGCAGGCAAGAGTATTTTCATGAAAGGTGAAGACAAGAAGCCTAGACATTCAAATACCCTGCAAGCCTACAGGCATAAACCCGTTCTGCAACTCTGCACTGCAATTACAGTCAGTACAGAATCGATGTATGTCTATGTGCGTCCACATAGATCTGCAAAAGATCTATAGTCTAGTGGCCAGTTATTTACAAAATACTAATTCATTATGACAGAKCCAGAGGGGGACCCATCCTGTACCAGCCCTCAGCTTCCATTTGACAAAGKCCATGTGCTGCTGTGTACACTTATATTTAAACTTAATCCATTTTYCTCTGTCATCCTACAATTACAATACAAGTCACAATAATATTAAATTTCAGTGCCTACAGCATTGCACAATTGAACCATTACTGCAATGAAAACTGACTCCCTTTGATATTAACACTGGTGTTTTCTCTCATTTGCTAGCCATGAAATACAGGAAGAGACCAATGTTGTTTTAATTAAAGAATTGTTGTTCAAAATATGCTACTGGGAATATTAACGTAGTTCTTTGCTCTCACAGCAAAGATAATCAGGTATTTATATGGTTTGAATTTTGGGAAAAAAACAAAAAAGAAAGTAAAATAAAAAAACTGTGCCATGAGTTCAGTGTAACACAACACCACTGCTCTACTTGACTTGTGCTCACAGACGCAGGGTGTGCCAAACCGAAGAGAGATGGCACTTTATTGAAAAGATGCAGAGCAGTAGTTAGCATGGAACAGAAAGTCAAACCAAACCATGTGTATTTCTTACACAAGTCACTGAAGACTTTGCTTTTAGAAAGCTAACAGAGAGCAGCTGGCATTTGCCAAAGAACTACTTTTCAAAAAGTGCAAACCAGATTGTTCTATGGCTGTGCTATTCTGTGCTCTTCTCCACCATTCCTGTTAGAAAAACAAATGTCTTATGTCAGCCACAATATAAGGATGCCAACCAAAGTGTGCAGTCTTCCTTCTCTTAACTACAGTTTGCTCACACCTGTACAGTCTTGTTTCAGGACACGCTCCAAGCAAAGTCTATAAAAGAGGGCGGGGACTATCTTGTTAGCTGATGAGACATTAATAATCAGTGATTGTATCTCCAATTCAAAGAAAAAATTTCATCTACTTTGCAGTTGTTAGAAAACATATTATTGCATACCATTTGCCTGCATAAGTAAACACTGGAAGTAGAACAAACTGTTAACTCACAACTTTTAGGAAAAGTGATGCCAAATCAATAACAGAATTGTGTAACAGAAAACCTATTCTGGCAAATCACTTTCATGCCAAGGAGAAAATGACCTTGAGCAAAAATCCAAATGGGAGATCTACAATCAGTCTGCACTTGCTTCTCACATTAAACCCAACATTCAGCCACTCACAAGCATGGAGATCTACGTTCTTACACGCAGTACCACCTTTTCCAAGGTTTGACTGACTTGCAGAAGCAGAGTAAAACCTGAYAGCCACAGCCACCTTCAAGGCAGTAGTAATATCTGATGTACAAAGAACCAGCTTTTGGCCCACTACAAGGTCTGAGCCTCCAAAATGAAGCTAAACTGACACTGGAGCAGTTTAAAAAATTCTGTGAATGTCCAAAAGTGCATTTGACACACAACTGACATCCCTGCCCCAGATGGAAGAGTCCATCAGAGGGGTTCAGCAGAAAGCTGGGGACAATGGGAGATCCAGACACCCAGTTTTAACCCATTGTCCTGCACTCAGGAGACATTTGGTTCAGCCTCTACTGCAGGGAGGCTCAGCCAGCACACCCCTTGCAAACCAGGTTCTCTCTTGCGGGGAAAACCTGGGTCTTGGCAACAGCCGGGTCACTCTCAGTGATCAGTTGTCAGTGGAAATGTGCTGCTGGCATTACACCAAACAGTGAGCTAAAATAAGCCCAGAAAACTCGGTTCCAGCAGAGCTACCTGTACAGCCAGACTCCAGAGGCACAGCTGATGGACCTGCTCGAGCTCCCAGCTGGCGCAAGGGATACACTGACTACTGGCAAGCTATACATCTCTTTCCAAATGCAAACAGGGCTGTAGCTTCTGACATAATTTTCTGATTTAAAAAAAAAACAACAAAGCTTCGCAGGGATCTGTATTTGTCCAACCCCAAAAAACCTCTTCACACTGGCCTTGGTTCAAGACAGCTCATGCTTAAATTCGTCCTGCTTCAGCAAAAATATTCAGCATTCAGCACATGCTCAACATGCGCTGTTATGAATAAGGATGGTTTCCCAAGTCAGGCCCTAGGAGCACAGTGCAGTCCTGCTTGCCTTGGTGTCACACACYGATCCACAGAACAGAAAAGACTACAGTAAGTTAAAATTTGGATTTTGGTTTTCTTCAAAAAGTGCCTGAAAACTGTCTGATAGAAAGAACAACGATTACTACCAAAAATCATCTTTTAAATATTTTTCACACAGACAAGTAACCTTGTCTGCCAATGTGACTCTTCCTGTTCAACTAATCTATACAGCTGGAATCTCAATATCCTGGAAAAAGAAACCCCCCAAAAACCTGAGGGTCAAGTGCTGTACAGTGATTAAGCTAGACTGCTTCTGAACTAAACTGAAATTAATTAAACATGAAGAAAGCAACTGAAGTGTGGACAGAGAATGCTATGGGACCGCAAATCCTCAAAAGGAGTCAAGATGTTCCCAACTCCAAATTTACACTTTTATCCAGTCAGGTATAGAAACCAACTGCTGCTCAGGCAGTAGGTAAGCAGATGGCAAGCACCAAGCAAAAATGAAACTGCGAAACGATGCACCACTTGAGGAGTCAGAAGAAGTGCAGTTATGTGTGCTTCCACTAGTGCTCACTGCATAGGTTCCTTAAACAAACTGCTTCAAACTTGCAGAACATCAAAAGCCAGATGGGTCTTCCTGAATGAATCCGCAGGCAAGGAGCCAGGATTCCCGTTTGCTGCAGAAATAGGCCTGGACTTGATTTGAGTCTTCTTAGCTCTGACAGGCTGGAGTCTGGCAGAACTCCCAATCCAAAATAAAATAGCACTCAAGTGAGACTAGGCTTTAACTAACAACAATAATAATGATAATAAAATTTCAAATCACTCTTATTAGCTTTAAAACGCATTTCTCTTTACAGTGTGGTGTTCACCTTTCCCACTGCTGTTCTCTGGTTTGGGTATCTAAATAAATGCACTAATTCAAACAAAAGCTAACAGAACAGTGAGAAGCAATTTGCAGCATCCCAAATTCTTCAGCCTAACATTATCATTTCACCATCTAACCTATCCTGCTGTGTAAAACAAACCAAATAATTTCTCATTTTCCGTTGACGCRTGCAGAACGTGACTTTTCTTTAAAGTGTACAAAGCTCTGATCCTACTAAATAAAGTTTTGTAAATCCTATTTTAGCCATCACCCACGAGACATTTTAAAAGAATAGGTAGGAAACCCATCTTATAGTTATGTCATACATCAGGAATGATTCACCCAGCAACAGAATCCTCTACCAGCCTTTATCTTTTTTGGCTTGGAACTTATATTTAAAACCAGAAGAAAGCATAGACTATTACATCAAAGTTTAAATCAGCTGCATTATAATTATCATGCTGATACCGCAATAAACACTGGGTGTTGGCTGGCCAGGATTGCCAAAAAAGATAGAGGTCCTGCCCTTATTTGCTGTCTTTGACAATGTATATAATTGCATCAAAGGGAAGTTCTGTGCATCACAGCTAACAGTAGAAAATTCTGTATGTTCTCTTTCCTAGAGTAAAATGATAGGTTTTTTTCATTACAAGAAAATTTAGATTTTGCCTACAATGAAAAAAACAATTATAATGTAAAGTCCTTGCAGGACTTGCAGTACTCACTGAAATCACTGGAAGTATTTTCATGCAGTTGAATAGGAGCTAGACAGGCTAAGATTAAACCTGAATTTACAAGGACAAAAATTATAACAATAAAAAAAACCCCAACCCAGGTAATTCAAAATGACACTGAAGACACTTGAAGTTTAGGAAATTTTTGCGTGCATGGTTCATCATTTCGGTCTTAAAATCTATCTGGAGGTGGAGGAGCAATGCAAAACTGTTTTTTGTTCTGCCATTTTGTTTTCCTACTTGGCTTTCAGACACATACTGAGCTCAATGTACATGTTTTCTCAAAGCCTCTCCACTCTTCAGTGTTGGGGCGGGGTCCCATTTAGGGAACAGGAACACAAATCGCAAAATCTCTGTTTTCAATACACCTTCGAGTTTGTATCAGCGAAAACTCCTTAACGAGGGGGGAACCTGGAGGGGAAGACTGGATGAAGGGAGGGCTGGGGTGCACTGTCCAGGATGCTCTCCGTAGATGGCTCCCCGCTTCTCCTTGTGTCCTGCCAAACCTGTCCGGCATTATCTGGGACATTTCTGAAATGTGACATGACAGGCAGGTTCGAAAGCTAAACGTTGGATAATGGTGGGCAAACAAAGGACATCGGTTTTTGCATTATTTCTTTAATTACTTTAACCCTTGTTCGAACAGAAAGCATAAGGCCAGAGTAATTCAGCTTCTCTCTTTGTCATTTGCCTGCCATAAATATGCACCAGTCTGCATTTGAAAAGCTGAAGGAGGCCGCAAGCTTGCTGGACATTTATCATGCTCTGTTCCCTGTTAACAAGCAAATACTTTAGTTGAATGGCCCATTAGCAATCATTGTCAAATGCAGAATGCAAGGTGCTTGGATGTGACCGGCCTGTAAATTAGATGAGGGTGCCCCTGTGCTTTGGAGGATTTCAGCAAATGAATTGAATCTTTTGCTATAGATTTCTGAAGGTTAAGTTGCAAGACAGGAAACCCATCTGAGCACTGCAGGCCCCGTATATTCTGCCAATCTGTCCAGCTCCCTATATGCACTTGTTTATTTTTCATTTGTTAAATCGCATCAGCATCAGCAGCTTGACAGTTTGGGGTCTGGAGTTTCCTTTTCAGCCAGAATTGTGAATTTTTCCAGCATTCTATGGGATAGGGCAAGAATGATAAATTAAAGCATGTAATTAACATCTTTATATAAAAAAACCCCTCCGGAATAAACCAACCAACCAACCAACAAAAAAAAACCCCAACCCACTTTAAAAGTGTCCGAGCCACTGCCAAACAAACAGCATGAATTCCATTTTGCCGAGCTCATCCCAGGCAAATTCCCACTMAAGAAAGACACAACTGTTATTGTAGGCTTCGGTGTTTTTTCCCCTTGTGTCTAGACTGCGCTTAACAAATGCAGAGTGCTTTCTTCTCCCCCCTTAGCAGACAAATGAACAGGCAATGAAGTAGATATTTCTCATTTGAATCGTACCCTTGATTTGCAATGTAATGCTGACTTTAAGTTGTGGGCGTTCAGGGTTGTCAGTTGGGTAGAAAAGCAAGTATTAACTATTTAAAAGGCTCTTTAAGAGAAAATGCAAGAAAAAACACATCCAAGTAGCTGCACTTGGAGAGGTATTTTACTACCTTTACAGCTGGAGATCGCTTAAAATAAATGACAAAACAATGGCTATACTGTCTGCCAGCTGAACTCAAGGGGCTGACAGCAAACTCATCCCAGTGATTGTAAGCTGGCCGGGGAGAGGGGGGAATGGGGGGGAGGCAGATGCTTATCTCATTCATTTCTAGATTTCAGCCTGTCTTTCKGAAATAAACACCACCCAGAGACTGAGCCAGATCCATTTGGTTATCTGCAGCTTGACTGGTTAATAGGAATGGATGCTGGTTTGTTTGTGGTTGTTCTGTTTTTTCTTGTTGTGTTTTTTTTTTTTCTTTTATATTTTTGCAGGATGGGAAACACAAGAGATGCTGAAGTATCACCTGGCCACGGCACAGAGACAATGCAGCATGTTTATCTTTGCTGCTCCCATGGAGTGTGAGATGGAGACCACAGACTGAAACACAGCTGAAATCAAAAGGTCTCTGTTTTCCTTCCAGATAACCCTAGTCCTACCTATCCCCTCTGCTCTCTGTGCCCTGCCAGCATGCTTCTGCCTGAAGCCCAAATAGATTAAGGCAACAAACCCTAAGTGCAGCCAATTCTTCAGAAAGGCTGCTGCTAGGGCAGGAGTTAAAAAGGAAAATCTTCCACACCTCACAATTGCAGCCATCTCGAGTTTTAATCGGCCCCCATCTCAGCAAAAAGCAGTAAATGAAATCTATCTTTACCATATTATACACTACCAATGAGCAAGAACTGAGCAGCTTTTCTTCACCGCTTCAACCACCCCAAGCCACAAGTAGGCCTTTCATAGTTCCTAATCCCGGCCCCCAAGTTTTGTGCGGTTCTCACATAATACCTTACAGCCCGGAGCAAGGCCCTTAGTTTATAACACCCCTTTCAGAGACGTGTCATTTCTAACATCAAGCTAATCTATATGTTGCCATGGCATCACCCTTTATCTGCCTTTACATCTTATGAACTGCATGGATTTACCACATTATTTTTATCTGAAAGACAGAAAATGGTGGTTTTATTGCCATACAATCAGATTACTGCTGCTAGTTTCTCTATGCCTTTTTACCATACTTCAATCAAAAGGGATCAGTTTCTTTATACTCTGCCCTTGATTTACATTACATCTGTAAAGACCTAGTCTGGGTTGTAATCCCCTTATTAACTATGACCAGGGTTGATTTGCCTAAAAATAAAAGCAAATTGTGTCAGACCTTTTCACTTTGTTTTTGATTCGGAACTACAAAATGGATTACTAAAGAAATCTTCAGAGTTCACACGGCTGGTATAGTACTGAATTTAAAATGAGAATTAAACAAGTTAAACATGGGAGCTGTGTCAACGGTTTACATTTTCCATCATGGGAGAAAGGCTGAACTGCATTTGTCTTTGTGTTCTCTGGCTTTAAGGAGACAATGAAGCCACAGGAGTTTTTTCCAAGCTCTTCTAACACTGTCCATTTGCCATCCTCCCTTCCTCTGCTTTTTCATGCAACTCCTCCACAAACTCTTCTCCCTTGCGGCTCCCTCCCCCCACCCTCAAAAAAACCTCCCCTCCCTCAAGACAACTGTGTGTTGGTTAAAAGTCCATATTCTGTGGCACTGGGTATTTTAATCAAAATATTTCAAGCAGTTTAACATTCCTATGTAAGTTTCCACAACGCCTCACAAAGAATGAGCTCATAAGCAAATCCATGTAGATGTATGATAAATGACCAGAAAAACAGGTTTCTTTATGTCAGCAGCCAAGGCAGACAGACATTAGGCACACATGAATAACATTTTAATCACTATTTCTTTCTCAGAAGAACACTTTCTTCTCATTTGCAACAAGCAATTTCAAGTACTGCAGGTTTGCACGACGCATGAAGAGCAGATCCTAAAGAAAAAAATAGGTCCCCAAAGGAGGCTTGCCTGTGGCTGCTGCGCAGGGCTCAAAGGCCTGTCTTTGCCAGTGTGCCAGAGCAGTCACCTCAGCTCCTCCGCTCCTGACTTCCCATGCCAGGAACCTTGGCCGAATTTGAGTCGATCCAGAGTGTCACACCTCAAGCAATGTGATCTCCTTACAATAAAACAGGCAAGAGAAAAAACGGGAAGAAAAAAAAAGAGGAGAGGGAGGCATTCTTGTGTGTGGGAAGAGGGAGAACTTAAGTGATTTTAGCATGACTTTTAGTCACTGCATTTCTAAAAGCAATTACTTCATTTAACAAAGTGAAATAACGTAGCACAGCTTACAGATAACATGCTTTAGGATAATTACTATAAATACAATAGCAATTACACTCTACATGTAAAAGGCTGGGGAAAATAACCAGCTCAAGAAATTGGGATTCGGTTTAATTCTGAATTCATTTTGCTAATTCACTTGTGCTTCGGTGACCTCACTACAAATGCTAGAGCTATCAAATGGACTGGAAGCCACCACTTGCTCCTTCTATTAGCACGCCAAGTGTCAACAGCTATGTTTTGAGTACAATTTAGGAGCATGTGCTTAAACCATTTTAACCTTCCACTCCTGTTTCTTCAGCTTGAAGCTGTAATTGCTCAGGTTAGAAAGTGCAGTCCCACGGCACAGGACTCCCAAATAAATTCTTGTCTAGCTGAGAGGCTCCCAAACATGTYGTGAGATATCGTTTTAGCAAGCTCTTTGTACTCTGGCTGGCTTGTCCGTCCTGTGAAACAAGGGCTGTCCATTACCTACAGTTTATCATCCTGACAAAATGTGAGGAATGTGGATGTGAAAGCACTAACAATTCCACCCCTGGTGCTTTCTCCTTTTTTTCTCTCTGTATTAAAACCGACAAGATTAACCCAAATGCAAACTGCAGACCATAGTTCAAGGGGCTATTCAATCGGTAGTGAATGTGCATTTGTTTACCTACAAAAATAAGAATTTCAGATACAATGAGAAGCAGACTAGTCTACATGCTACTGAATAGAACATTTAACAGGGTCATCAATTGTAGTTTATTTTATCAGTTTCTGACATGTTAGCATTCATTCAGAGGTGGGCTGTGAAATATCCCATATATAACTGGTTATCAGAGGGAGAGAAAAACAGCTATATAATCTAACTTGATCAGTGTCAAAGGCACCACTTATGAGGATAACCTTCCACATGTCACTAAGGAGAACCGCCTTACCAGCCTATAGCATGCAGGGAATAGCAACACTTAAATATAAGCTTTTTTGAATGAGATTACTGCTTCACTAAAAGGCACCCCGTAACACTACGTGTGGTCTTGCGTGTCAAAGGCAGAGTTGAGCCCTTGTGAGGTGAAACTGAGGTAATCCATGCTATCTGCATACATTGTTTGTCTTGGCAGAAACAACACAGGCAGAAAGTCTCCCGTTAAAAAAGTGTCAACAGGAGTTAAATCTAAAGTAATTTTTCCTCTGTTTTCAAGATCAGGTGATCTAAAGTTCTTCAGATGATAAATCTGTAAAGTCTGTCAAGACCTTCTGCAACAATGATGTTTAACCTCCCAAGCAATAAAGTCACAAGTATAATTATTTTATGGAGGTCACTTCAATCTTCATGATCTGGTCAAGGCAATAAAAGCAGATCTCTAAAAAGAGAGAGAGGAAACAAGGGAGAGAGCTCTGTGTTCAAATAGCTACTGCGTGCTCTCCATCCCAGCCACCTGCTAGAAATTATAACCTCTAGACGTCAGTGCACAACCAATTCAGTTTATACCTTCACCTTAACCTAAAATTTATTATTTCATACTTTGTATTAACCTGACTTACAACTTCTCCCAGCATTTAATTGCCTACCTGGTTCAGCAGATTTATGTGTTGAGACTTTCAATAGAGTTAAATGCACAGCTTCCCTGAATAAATTAACCAGCACCAAAGATAGTTATTATTTCAAACCTAGAAAGGAGCTTTATTATTATACCATGCCAAGATCTATTCAACAGCTTTACTTTCCAAGCTAACAYTCAGCTTGAATCCAGAGTGAGGACAACCTTATCTAAGGAGAAATTATTCAGGACCCTTCAGGCAAACAACTGTGAGAAGAATTAGTAAGAAATTCTGYTCTGAGAAGTGGAGCTGTCTCACCAGCAGCAATATCAGAAATGCATTTGCAAGCCTCGTCAAACTCTGGGCCTCCAAGTGGCCTATAAATCACTAGCCCCAGCAATTGAAAAGACTAATTTTAATAGTGTACTTCTTCACTGTGGTGATTAAGCCTCAATGAATCACTCAAGAAAATTCAATTACATCAGCAACACAACCTATTTTTAAGCGTGCATTTAAGTAGAAAAAGTAATTAGGTATTATCATTAGATCTACCATTAACAACATTCAAACCTTTTTTGTAATCAAACAGTTTAGAATTAACTAAATGGAAACACAAATCGTGTTTGACAAAAGAAGCATATCCCCAGGCTCTGTGAGATGGGTTGAATTCAGCTGCCCGGATGCTTTCGTTTCACTGATGGCTAATAAAAGCGATCAAGGTAAGCTAAAAAAAAAAGCGAAAGCAGGTTGGGGCTGGCGGAGGAGAGCCCAGAGCAGCCGGCTCTTCTGCTTTGGAAGAGTGACCTCTGTAGGCATAAACCCAGCGAGGGCTGGGATGCAAAAGCCTTCCCCCTTCTCCTAGGCCGAGCCAAGGCTGTTTTCCACCAGCACAGCAGGCCCACTCCTGCAATGCAACCCCGGCTCKCAGCCTTTGCCTTTCGAGAGCCTAAGCAGCCTTATAAAGCCCGCTTTATAACCGGCCAGGCCGCTTTATTCTCTGACGTGATGCCGTGCCTTTCTTAAGTCAAAGAAAAGCTTTAGCTATGTACCATCATGGAAGTGCTGAGCCAGTGACTGCAGTTCAACTTATTTTAACAGGCTTCCCACCTGGTGCATATAGAAAACAAACATTTGTYAGTTAATATTATAGACAAAGACTCAGAATTGAGCAGTCCACAGTGCTCCTGACAAGGTTTTTTTTGTTTGGTTTTTGGTTTTGGTTTTTTTTGCAGGGGGGTGTTTGTTTTTTAGGTTTTTTAAGAAAAACCAGGAAACTTCTCGGTAAAGAAATCTTACAGGAACAGAGCAAATATTTACACTATTAAAAAAACCAAAACAAGCCAGGCAGAAATCTTTAGCGATTTTTTCATTCARTAAAAACAACAGTAGGTAATGATGACTGTAGGGCAAGGTTACTTGGTAAACTTGAGATGCTACTCCTAATTCGAACTTTGAAATCTTCACCAAACTCCTGGAGATCCTGCCACCTACATAGGATTAATCCCTGATCCAGGAAATACTCCATTCATACTTGTTTCATCACCACCTAACATTTCCTCTACAACGTCCCCCGGGAAAACAAGACGTACTTACTGGACTTAATGGGAAATTCTAAATTCAATTAATACATTGCATATGGTTCGATTTAAAACATATATCTATTTGAATACAGAGCATGCATTTAAAGAAATTATTTTAACCCATTTCTGATTTAAAATTCCCTTAACTCATTAGAGACTACTTCTTCCTGTCGTGATTTTTGTTTTCCAAACTAGTGGTTCTAATCACAGTTCAGAGGATCTCACAAGTGAACAAAGCCAACTTCCATTTTGTATGTCAAAAATCCAAGGGGACAAAAGAGAAGTAGAAGTAGCTTTTCATCACTGCCTCAGACTTCTCTTTAGAACGACAGCCCACTTTTAGAAGTTCCTCTTTCTAATAGCAAAGATTTTGTATGTTTAAGTAAAGAGGCTGTTGGGCTTTTAAGATATGCTTGTATTTTAAGGGTGAGCTTTGAAAGTGAAGCCCTGGGAACGCATGTACATTTTTGCCCGGGTTTGTTAATGAAGAATGACACTAAATGGTCGTGTGATGGGTAATGCTTAGTTCATTACTCACTGACATGTGCCTTGATACCATCAACTCCACAACCAAATTTAGCCCTGTTATAAGCAGATGTAACTTCGCTGGAGTCAATGGGATGAGTTTGCATCTGCAGACGGAGAAGTTGAAGAGTATCACCCTTTCCTGGCAGCTCAGCGCAGCCCGGCTCCTCCGCTGCTCCAGCCCGGGCGAGCCCGGACCCTGCCCGCAGGTCTTATCCTGCTACCGCCGCACCACTCCCCAGCCCGCTCCCGGTCCGCCGCCCCGGCCCGGCCTGGCCACCCCTCCCTCCCGAGACCCTCCCGCCGGGGGCAAGGGGCAACGGGGCAGCTCCGCCGTCGCACCGAACACCCGCCCCGGGGAGGGCCGGATCCTGCTGCCAGCCCCGGCTGGAGTCCCCTGCAGCCGCCGCTCACGGCTAGCGCACCCCGCTCCGTCCCCGTGTCTGCCGGCGGCCGCGGCCGACCTGCGGCACCGTCCCGTCCCTCCCCCGCGCACGGCCGCGGAGGACAGCGCCGGCCCCCAGGGAAACAGTAGGCGGGGGCGGGATGGAAACTTACTTGGGGTTAGAGGAATTCCAATATATGGGGTCTAAAACGATGGACCGCGCCAGTGCAGTTCTGCATAAAACCATCACGGCTCCCCAGCAGTACTTCCAGGCGGAGGCATCTCGCCTCCGCGCTGCCATGGTCGCAGGCGGCACCGAGTCCCTCCCCGGAGCCTCGCCAACTCCGCCGTGCGCCTTCCCCCGCACCTGAGCAGCAACAGCAGGGTGGGTGCCCGGTATCCCAACAGCCGGACGATTGATAGGGAATAATAATTATAAAAAATTTAAAAAAAAATCACACACTAAGAGTCGACGATGCACTTGGCGAGAGCTGCAGGCAGATCTACTGAGTCATGTATGCCACTCGCATGTAGGAGTATCTCCTGAGAGGTAAGATCCAAGCTACCTCCGAAGTAACAGCGGTAACAAAAAAATGCAAAGCCTCAGTCCTTCCTCTTACTGGGGGTCTCCCGGCTGCCTTGGAAGATGCCACTCAAACTGCCAACTCCCATTTGGATCCAGAGCGCCATACACGTTCACAGTGTCTAAGGCTCGCGTGAAAAGGAGTAAAAAATAAATTAAAGAAAAAAGGTAAAAGAAATTGTGGCGGGAGAAATAAAAGGGTCGGGGGCAAAAGGACACAGCTTCGACGGGAGGCTCCTCCTGTGTGTCTCTCACTGTTTCCCGCAGTTTGCAATCCGCACGGGCACCAGCCCGGGCTGTTTCGGGCAGCTCGGAAGCAACCGCGAGTCAATAAATCCACTCCGAGTCAGCCTCCCAGTCCCGGGGAGGCGCATCCGCAGGGCTCCGGCTTCCCCGGGGGGCACTGCTGTCCTTGTCGCCGGTAAAGACCACGGAGCGGAGCAAAGAAACAAACAGGGGCGGATAATAATAAAGAAAAAAATAAACMAAAMCAAAACGGGGGATGGGGGGGATCGCAGCGTTAAATCGTCCCTCTCCCGTTGCGCGATCTGCAGTGCGCGCCGCGGCGGCCGACTGAGGAGGAATGCCGGGCGCGGGACTTGCGCCGCCGCGCAACCCACCGCGGAGGAGAAGGAATGGAGAGAGGGAGGGAAGAGRAGCGGCGCCAGCCACGGTCGTTCCCACCGCGGCGCTTCCAACCCCCGCTACTGCCGCGACGAGCTGTCGGCGCAGGAGCGCGGCCGGCGGCAGCGCGCCGCCGTAGCCATATAAGCGCGGCCCCGCCGCCCCGCCGCCGCCGCTCATAGGGCCGCCGCCGGGCCGCCGCGCTGGTTGGGCGCCGCGCCTGTCACTTACCGCCGAGCGGCGGGCGGGGCCGCGCCGAGCCCAGCCGAGCGGGCCGGCAGGTAACACCCCCGGCCCCGCCGCGCCGCGGGCGGCCGCTCTCAGCGTGCGCGGGGAGTCCACTCGCTCTGAGTCACACCGGGGCTGTGCGGGAGGCGCGGCGGGCCCAGATGGAGCGAAATCAGGGGAAAAAAAGCGAAAATGAATAAGCATTAAAAACGAGCCTTTGCTAAAACTGTTTCCCAAGTACACTGGCGTTTAAAGAGCAGGGAGCAGCGGCAGGGCCGGGGGACAGGGGGCTCTCCCGCATTGTGCCCGCCGCTGCCAGCCCAGCACCCCGGGGGAGCGCGGCTGCCGGCACTGCACGACAACGGCCACGTCCGCACCGTTGCGCGGGAAAGGGCCGGGCCGTGTCCCCACTGGCGCGGAGCTCCGCGCGCAACTTTCTGCGGGTTCCCTGGCGGGAAGGGGGCCTGGGGGCGTTCCCGCGCTCGCTTGCCACTGGCGCTTTCCACGGGTTCTGTGAGTTTTCCACGTTTATCTGGTTGTGCGACAATTAGCCACGGGCCGTCTCTGAATAAAGAAGAGTCGGACACGCGGAGCCCCTCAACGGGATACGGAACGGCGGGCAATGCAGGGCTGCGGAGCCGGGTGCGGGGTCCCTCACCATTCCCCGCCGATCTCTCAGAACCTCTTTCTTCCCCTCCAGAATTTGGTGGGGAGGGGTTCGGACACAGTTCGTTTTCAGACGCCGCGTATCCCAACGGCACCTGGCCCTTCTATTTCATTCTATCATTAATTTCTGGGCAGAGGGAGCTACCTGCGGGCAGCGCTGGCGATGCTTTCCCCGCGGTTTCGCAGGTCCCCYGGGGGGTGCGGAGGGCGCCGGGGGGGTCGCGGCGGCGCCCGCGGATGCTCCCGACGCCGCGCTCGGAGGCCGACACGCCGCGGCTCCCGCGGCACTTCCACGGGGCCACAGCTCCCACTAGCGGCYAGCGGCTGCCCTCCGCAGGGAGAGCGGTCCCCCTCGGCTGTGTCTTTCCGCCGCTCCCCCGCGTCCTGCCCGGTCCGGCGCCTACATGGTTCTACCGCAAAAGTCGCCGGCAAAAGCGAAACGGGGCGGAGGTACCGCTGCCCGGGCGGTGGTACCGGGCTGGGGAGGCGGCACACGCGAGGGGTCCGCAACAAGAGCTGTACCGAGGCTAAACACGGGTGGTGTAGTACCACAGTCACTGCTGTGAAATTAAGGGGGTTACCGAATCTCTTCCAGTAGGGATTTCTTGCCAAAACAGTATCTGCAGAAAGGATTAATAGTTAAATCCCAGGAAATTACGGCGCTCTTTCTGCCATTTCCCTACCTTTTAGTCGAGGCATGCAAAGAACATGCTACCAAACACYCTAATAAAGAGCCAATTTCGCATAATTTTATTCCCGAAGAAATATGGGTGTTCGCTTAAAAATCGGCTTTTAGACGAACGCCAAGAAAGTCTTATAGGGAAAACAACTGGTACTGTAATTTATTTCCCCGATCAATTTTGGAATCCGGTGTTCTCTTTCGACCCTCTTTCAACTAAACGGGTGTTTCAGCCTGACAGAGCCCGCTCCTCTCGCTTGCAACAGAGGGGAAAGAAATTTGAGGCGCATTCGAAGCCCCATAGATTTTGTGTTAATTGTGGTCGGTGGTTCTCTAATGAAATCTACCACTCAAGAAAACAAGGAAAACAGTTTGCTTTTCACACAAAACATCGAATACRTTTTAAGTAAACTGCTTAATTAAATTTAATTTGCAGTGAGGAAGGAATTGCAGATCCGGCGACGCAATTTGGTGGAAAAGGATCTGATTCCCGTGACGGAAACTTAGCACTCAAGTGGGAGGTTAGGTATCTATGCACACCGAGGGGCATCAAAGGAGAACTTCACCGGTGAGGGGAGGAAAGTACTTAATTATTAAACTTTTAAACAAATGTGTGGTGTGTAGCCGGTCGTGAGGCAATGCAAACAGGGAGCTTGATAAATGCTTCCAGCAACAGACATGTAAAATAGGTCTACCTCAATTTTGTGATGCTGCAGCTTCTGTTTGTTTAGAAGCAAAAGGTTACGAGCGATGTTTTGTAAAAGCTGTGAGTAAACTGTGACCTCTAACTCTTCGTATCCTTGCTTTAAGTAAACCAGAGGAAATGAAGAGCCCTGGTATTGTCTGAAAATATCCTCCTGTAGCTAAATATATCACACGACTCCTATTGTCCAGTGGCTAATCATTTTTACGCAAATACAGCTGTTTTACTCAATTGTCCAGCATCCTACCCATGCACACTCTAAGGGTATAAAAATCCGCGTTAATAAAATCACTTCTAAATAAGTCCCAAGACAAAACCGGGCACTTATTTCCGAAATAACCTAAGCAACAAAGATTCAGACATCGAAAGAAATGCGGACTCGGTGGCTACTCCACTCAGGTCACTCTTTTTGGCCGAGGGACCGGTCCCTGCGGTCGGGGTCGGGCCGCAGGGCCCTTTCAGCGCCGCAGAGTTACTTACGGTTCCGAGCAGGGCCGGGCCGGGCCGGACCAGGAGGCGGGGGCCGGGGCCGGGCGGGAGCGGGCGGCGCTCGGCGGGGCTGCGGAGGCGCGGAGACCCTGAGCAGCCGCGCTGCGACCACGCTCCCTCCTCGGTCCCGAGCCCTACGCCCSCGGCATCGGCCTCCAACCTTCCCGTCTCGCCTCCGAGTTGCGCCTCGGACACGGGGGAAACGTGAGAGTAAAGGCTGGGGACGGGGGTTTCACAGCAAAAAAAGCTGACGAATGTTCGGAAGTTAGAAATCGGCTTCGGCCGCGGCTTCTCTGGGGGCTGTTTCAGGAGGAGGTCCCGGCAGACATCTCGGGTTTCGCAAGGAACGCGGTTTCCTGACAGACGGACACGTAGGGAACAGGCTTCTGGGGGAAATCCTGCCGCGGCCRTGGGAGCGGCGCCGCGGTCCTCCAGCGCCCGGGCAGCCCGGCTCGGCGGGCGAGGATGGACGCACAAATGGACGGATGGATGGGTGGATGAGCGCGGCCAGCGAGCAGGTGAGACCTGCCTATCCCTTGCCTTCACTGAAAAACTGGGACTCTGCCGTTTGCACCGCTTCAGCCTTAATTTCCTGTACTGCACCCAGGCTTAAAAAAAGTCGGGTTTATCGCTGAATAACCTCTTTCGCCTTCTTTCTGACAGTGATGTAGGCAATAATTATATAGATCCTGGCTCCGGTACTACGAAATCTATAACAAAAGGCAGCTGCTCAGAATGGAATCAGGATTGGGCCCACAATCCCTGATTCTCTTAAATATCAGCCTAAACATGACATTTTTTAAGTGGAAAAGYTCACCATCATTCATCATTACATGAACATGTACCAATTTTAAAAGTCGAAAAGCTGTAACTCAATGGATACAATTACTGCTAAATTCAATAAAGAGACATGATCACGATTGATGCTTACTGATTTAAATGGATTGTTTATCATTTGTACAAAAGGCCAAGTGTGCCAGATACTTGAAAGAGCTCTTAATACATCATTCACACCACAACAGTGCATTTTCTTCACTTATGGTAGAGTGAGTATATATCTACATGATAATTTGCCTTCTCCAGGTCTGTTTTATAACTGCAGTTTTGGTTAACCATAGCTTCTTAGAAAATGAGCTTGGCATCTCCTAAATACAGCCATAGAAATAAAGCAGCCTTGTAATAAAAATCAGAAAAGAAGTTCATATATCCTAACCATGCACTTTAACTCTGACTTATTTTTATACTAATTCTCAGTACCACTCTCTGAAAACAAAAGTATTTACATTATTCTGTGGTCTGCGATATGAGTGGTAGGAAAAATGACCTGGAATCAAGCTTCTGCTACGCAATTGGCCTTTTATTATCAAAGTTGAGCAGAGCTGATGCTGAGGCAGCATAACTCTGGATTCTAAGTGTCAGTCCAGGGAAAATGGTTGCAAGCATGAGGTTGTTCAGTACAAAAATGTCAACAGAAGCTCAACACTCTTCAGCAGGCTAACAAAAGCGGTGGGAAGGGAAGAGAGGCAAAACCCTGAAATGCACACATTTGGTGGTAACAGCATGAGAACAGCACAGAGGTGCATGAAAGTTATGGTTCAGCTCCAGCTGGACTGGCCCCTTGGTCTGAAACCATACMAACCCAGGCACTTCGACCATATCCTCCTGCCTTGGAATGAGCCTTAGGCACACAGGCAGCTCCACGCTTCTCTTCTGAAATAAATCCCCTTTGTAATGCAGCCTCGAAGGTGTTTTATCAACTTGAATTTTGCCTGCATTTGCACTAAGTTGAGACCCTGCAATGACAGAGCTAAGACCCCAAATGCTCTGAAAATGTTTAATGAGATACTGCATGCAGTTAAAAGTGAATAAYAACGAATGCCTCCGTATTTGGTGTACATGCAAAAAATGACAGAAACCCAAAACAATCCCGAGAGCATGTTAATAGCATCACAAAGAACGGAATACCAACTTCAAGTCAGCAAGGACAATGGGTAGGGTGAGGTGGATGAGATGACACAAAGCTAAAGAGAAAAGGAGACATCAAAGGTAAATCCTTCTTTTTTCAAGACAAGATAGGAACGGATGAACTGTTGATACTTTAGTGAGATTATACATACATATGCTGTTGCTTGGCAGTTTAGACATCTCACTGACGTAATTGTCTCTGCTTTGCTAAGCTTCAAGGATGCTATTCCTCCAGTACGTCTTAGGAGTCAGCTTTCCACTTGTGCTTGGAAAAACGATGATAAATGAACATACAAAGTTCAAAGGGCAGTTYAGCAAATCTCCAAAGAGCTCATGTTTAGTGTGCTGCTCTAAGGCCTTCCATGTTCCTGCCTTTGCCAGACAGATGCACTGTTTATTAAAATAATTATCCAGAACATTTATGAACAAGGTTTGTGAAAACTAAGGTCTCTTCTGTTATCATATAAGGGAAATGAATACTGCTCAAGTTAGGTGGCAACAAAAATGCCTACCTGCCTCCCTGGGGTGGTCGACCGCACACAARAAGTCAGAACCAAAACTTTTCTAACCAAAATTTGAAGCTGAAACTTCAAATTGTAATGAAATAAACACAATCACCAACAGCACTTTCTCTAGGTAGGTTAATATCCTCTTCTACACGCATGCAGGGAGCTCACAGTTTAAACACTACGTAAATGTCAGCCTACGTTCCTACATAATTTCAATTAAACAGGTATGAAGTCCTATGGGAATATAAGAATAGTTCTTACCATCAAATGTCAATTTGCCCACTTCCCAAAACTGTGTGCACCTCTATTTTCCTAGAAATCCAACAGTAACTCTGAAGTCCTACTATAAATTTAAAAAGAAAACCCCACAACAATGTAAACATAACATTCACCCGTGTCAGGTCTACAAAGATCTAAGAAATAGAGAATGTCTTAGGACAGCAAAGAGGCAGCAGATTCCACCAACTGAACTTCTACTCCAACAGAGGCAATGAAACCAAACTGAAGCGAAGACCTAGCTAGTTTTCCTTTTTTTGAAGTCAGGGGAAAGAGAAACAGTGAAATGTGGAATGGCAGAAGGGGCAATCTCATTAGGAGTGGGCATTTTGTCCACACCATAGTCCTAGAGGTGTGGCTGAAAATAACATCATAACACCTAAGCCTTCACAATGTTAAATGCAAAGAACAAATATTGTTATTTAACAGCAAATTATGTGATGCAGAACAAAATGCTTGATACCACAGCTGCATGTATTACTTAGCTTCTTGCTTTTAGAAGAGGAAACAAAACTGCATAGGTCTGTTTTAAGTATTGACTTTTAATAGCTTGTTTCTCATAAGGGAACAGGGGATGTTTTCTGTTTTAGAAATACAGGTATCAGTTGATCTTTAAATACAGCCTGCTCCTGCCAACAGGTCATGTACATGATTTATTTGGCTTCAGCTTTTGTTTTTATGCATTAAGCAACTTCCAACCTTCTTTTGTAATACAATATATAGACAAATTTAAGTACAGTAATAGCGTAGGTATTTTACCGTCTTCACATTTTCTTGACATACTGGACRAAGTGATACACATCAGTCTGCCCCCGAGCCCCAGTTTCATACAAAGCACGTTGAATACTGCTTTCAGTGGCACATTCAACTTGCTCCCACATTTAATTTGCTAATCTACAGAAACAGACCCTTTGGGAATATCAGGAATTATTTCCAACTTTGTCCAGTGACATTCAAATGCTCAGGCAACTACTGGTAACTTTCWTTGTATGGTTACTAGAGATGTTGCTGACAGGAAAAAAAAAGTTTTAGAACTGGACAAGCTATAGTAATAATCTAGGTTTTGGTAGAGGAATTACATACAAAAAGGGGGACTTATATATATAGTTTTCAATCTGTAGYTTCATTTTTCAAAATAAAACCTGTATATATAAATGGATAATATTCAAGATCTGTATAACAGTTGCTTTCTGGCTAAATCAATGTATTTAGACAGAATCTCACTTTCTGTTTTTCAGTTCAAATATACTAGCCAGTCCAGTCCTTTGGGAGAAAAAAACTTCCATTTTAAAATCCTTTAGGATCCATCAGATTCATTATATGGTAATGAYCTTAACTTATACAATACATTATATTATGAGGTGAACTGAAAGGGTTTTGATACCAGAAGTATGGGTCTGGGTGCAGTAAGCCAAACAGCCGTTTAAACATGATACTACAGGTGAAAGAAGTCTCTGTCAGAATAAAAACCAACATTCATAAAAACAGCAGCAGCCATCAATAACATTCACAACTGCAGGGATTTTTTACTGTGTGTAATTTTGCATTATAAGTAGAAGCCACAATAGTTTAAAGCAAAATTTAAAAAAATATCACTATAGTCTTGAATTTAATAATGTGAATTGTCACTCTTATAGCTGTTTATAGAAGTGTACTAAAAAAATTTACTTAAACATATGAATTTAAGACTTTCACTTTATTCAGCAAATTGGTTTATTTACACAATGGGGAACGCTGGTTGAATGCTGTCAATGTAAGAAAAACAAATCTAACAGAGACAATACTGAACTCTCTCTAAGTATTTGTAGCAGAAATGACAAACTATTTCCTTACCTGTATCAGGAACATCAAGCGCAACAATGGGACAGTATCATAGGACACTGATTTAACAATAAACCACAGAAGTCCAGTAATACTATGGCAATTTACTCATGTATTTACTGACTTTAAAATAAAAACATTAAAAGTCAGCAATACCCAGTATAAAGTTCTGTCAATTATCAGAGTCAAACTCTGATGAGTAGGTCAGTAAAACCTTATCAGATCATCCGCAATTTGTAAAGTGACATGAGTTGCTTCAAACCACCAATACAGAAACAAAATTGATGAAAACAGGTTACCCTCTAAAAGGCAATGATGATCTGGTAAGGGTTTAACTTAATGGAAGTTTAAAAAAAATAAGAATTGCAGAGCACAGCCCCTATTAGAACAAGCTAACTTTCCAACTTTCAAAAAAGACAAAAAAAATTTGAGAGAAAAAAAAAAAAAAACAAAAACCACTTCAACATGAAGCTACCATACAAAGTTTTTTTTTGTTTTCCTTTTTTTGTTGTTTTTGTTTGTTTGTTTTTCTTTTAAGAGTTCAGAGTTGAAATTTAATCCTGGCTTTTTAGGGAGAAGGACAGTTTTGGCCTAGACTTTCCTTTGCCCAGGATAATTTTTTGCTCTTCCTTTTGCTGACGTTGTCTCTCTTGTTCTAGTTTCATCCTCTCCTCATGAATCTTTCTTTGTTCTTCAACAATTTTCAATTGTTCTTCAGCCTGTGTAAGAAAATGGTAAAATTTAGGCCAGCGTATTTTGCAGTCATAAAAGCAATTTACAAGTCCATATTAACTTCCAAGCAGGTCCAATCCTGCATAGGTATGTAAGCAGTTCTACCTGAGCTAGGTGCCATAGTTGGTTTCAGTGAAACTATTTATAAAATGATTATTTGAATTGAGTTTAGAAGAAACACTTGAGAACTTTCTACAGCTAATGCACTGAAATCTTGAGTGCTTACATGCCATGTTTTTCAGCATTGCTCTGCAAACACCACATTACATTTTAATTTAGGAAGACCATAGACATATTCAGAAATTCTCCCAACACTTGTCACGTGTAAGTTGARGGCACAACATAATGAAGTAACTTATCTTCAAGCAGAGGTTTCCCTGCTCCAAAACCCATCTAAGAACCCTTCCTAATCCAAAACTATCTTCACTTGATTTGCAACTTGTCAATCCTTACAGTGGCCTATGGTTCTTACAGCTCTCCCAGTGGTCGTCTAAAGGTGCTTATTTAGTTCATTACATCAGTTAGTATTTTAAATTTTCCATTTGTCCTGTTTCCACCATGAGGTTGAGAAAAGGGTAAAACAGGAAGAGATCTAAAGCAGACATAGTTCATGCAAAAAGATTTAAGAAGTCTCATTGTTACATGAAAGAGGTGTAATTACCTGGGCAATTGAAACTGACAGAGTTCAATCAGGACTTAGAAGAAGCTTACTTTGTCTTATCATCATTGATTAGAATCAACTAAATCATATTGAATGTTTTTGTGTGGCAAGCACCTGATTAATGGGCTTGAAGATCAATACATCTTAGACTTTCCTAACTTACATATCTTAAGCTTATGCTGAAAGTCCCTTTCAGCACTTCTATATCAACATTATAGTAGAATCAAATCTAGTTTGTACTTGTCTTGGTCAACAAAGCAGAATTAGTCAGACAAAGCTGAACATGTTTGCAAACTTACTTCAACATTCCCCATGAGATATAGTTAAAATGTACTTTTTAAATTCTCAAGGCAGCCATTTCTCCTCTAAATTAACTGCATCTGAATGATTTTATCAGCCTAGTGTTACTGCTAAGGATCTGGTCTTCTATGCTCAGGGGAAGGAAAGCAATGTTATTGATACAACCACAAACAGTCAAGTTAAACTCTAGAAAGGGTCAATCTGTTTATTTTGTGTTGCAAATCTGGCACAGACACCTGTATTTCCCTACATAACAGTTATGTGTAGTTACACCTTCACATACCAGTTTAGCTTGTGCTTCTGCGATTTTTCGATTATTCTCTTCCAGTATTCGCTCTAGTTCCTCACGCTTTGCACGCTCTTCTTCCTAAAGGGGAGGACAGGGCAAGATGTTAGTAAAGTAAAATATTCATTTCTGCATGTTCACTAATCTTTCTCAGAATTCTTTTGTGAACTGACTTAAAGTGGCAGCTTTACAGCCACCTATTTTGCCTCACAACGGTAAACTGTGCAGCCACTAAAACTGGTTTCTAGTACTCAATTTAAATCATCCCGCCCAGTCCAAACAGCAACCAACTAAACCCTCCCTAATCATAGAATCCTGACAATTTATTACTAGAATTTTAATATCACACAAATCAACAAGGACAACTACAAAAACTGGATAGTATTTACCAAATTAAAAAGTAATATAGAAAATATAAATAAAGTGAATAGTTTGTCTCACCAATTAAGTATACCTACGTATTCTTTACCTATACTCCTTTAATCAGCATTAAAAGTTGAATATTTACTGTCTTGTCCAGTGTCCTGCAGAGTGTGCTCCTCGGCTGCCATACGCGCCAGCTTCCTCTTTAAAATGATTTGTACTGTTAGCTTGGCAATACCTGCATCAGCAGCTCAACCATTTATAAAGAAACAACATACAAGGAAGGCTGAGCTGAGGAATGCAGATGTTTATGGTAAGAAGGAACAAAAATATGTAAATCATTCCTAAGGCAAACAATTAATAAGAAAAATACATTTACTGTTAGTGAAAAATACAAATGGTAATCCATACTTCATGGAGCTATGGGCTTCTTTCATGGGGAGAATGGACTTAACATTTAGACAATTTTAAGACAGCTGAAACTGTCTGCAGTATGAACTTGGAATTCAGGAGTCCAGGGAAGGCAAGATCAGGAAATAAAGCCTTGTAATTGTTGTTTTCTTGGTGAATTTTATGAAACTCTGTTATGCAACTCAAATATGAAGACTGCGTGAAAATTTTTGAAGTGTTTCAGTTCACATAATATATATCCAAATTATTTTTATATTTGGAGGATTTAAAGTTAGCCAGAGGTTTGTGTCTGTGTAAGAAAAAAAAGTTAATATGAACAAAGCAAGCATATGAAAACTTCTTACTATGACTAGTAACCAGCTACTAGCTAGCACACTTCACTCCAGGCATGGAGGTTTATTCTGCGTTACAAAGAACTGGTGGGACTTCTCCACATGACAATGACCATACCAAAAATATTTTTTTTAAAAAAACAAGTCATCCATCTGATCAAATGAAAACCTCTATATATGAAGAATTTGCTGACTATGAACATGTAAATTCAACTTAAACTCTTTCACATTAAAGTCTGAATTTGCAAAAAAAGTACAATTTACTGTTTTTAATATTTATTGTAACTCAGCATTCCATTTTTTCCCATGTAATTTGATATTATGTGACTGACAAGTCACATCTAGTATGAAGGGGAAAGCTGCATTGCTACTGTCTCTTCTTTCGTAAGCCAATCAAAATAATAATTTAAATAAACCGTGTAGGAGGTACAGAGTGAAAAAAGCATTTGACACTTCTGACTATTTAGCACAAATTTCCTCTACAGTTTGAGGTTTGTCTTGGAATTTCTGGATCCTGGAATGATTGGTGCAGGCAGGCATCAAAGCCTTTAGTAGCAAATTACTGTCTCACAGAAAGACATTTTCAGCTTCTGCTCCAGCTGCTGATTAAAAAACAAAACAAAACAACAAAAAAAAACCCCAAAAACCCAAGTCACACGTTCAGCTTGACTTCAGACAAGGGCAACCTGCTTTTTTATAACTTCTAGGGAGAAAAAAAAGGAGTTGTTAGTAGTTATTAAAAATGGATATAATGATTTGGACAGAGATCCTTCGTGAAGACGTGGATGGGCTTATGCTCGAAGTCCCAGAATTAGTCCAATGTATGCTCAAGGAAAATGTTCATTTTAAATGAAGAATAAGAAACCTATTTGTTAAAGACAGGTACTGCAGCTCACTGCTGGACCCTGCTTTTTGCCTGACTGAAGGCAAAAGCCTCTTACAGTCTAGGTAAACAAAATGAAACAAATGAAGGATACATAATTACAGATTTTTCAATACCCTTCCCCAAAATGAAAGGACTGCTGATAAATCCTGCAGCCATGGCAAAAGTTTCAAACAATTCTGAAATATGTAGGTCAGTTCCATTAAAAATCAAGTATCCTTGTTCAGGTTTTAGGAGAGTAACTGTTTAAATATCAGTGAGCTCCTCTGAATAGGCTAGAAATTAAGTTTCGCAGCAATGCAAGTTTATATGAGAAGGGAATTAGATTTGCTGTATTCCATCTCTTTCTGAACCGAACAGGAGGCACAAACCGACACTGAAAGTTTTGCCATGGACTGTCTCTACTTTCCAAACGACCGAGCGTTACCTCTCTGGCTTTTTGTGCTGCAAGTTCAGCTTGTCGCTGTCGCTCGAGTTCTTCGAGCAACTGTTTTTCCATGATGCGCTTAGCCTCCTCCACCCTGCGGAGAACCTCTCGCTCAATCTCATCCTTTCTTTTCTCCAACTCTTCTTCTACACGTTTAGCTACAAGTTCTTCTACTCTTCGAGCAGTTTCTTCCTCTATGAGTTTCTCTTCAATTTCTTGTTGACGACTACAAAAYGCAAACATGAGGATTACCTTTTTAATCAGTAATGTTCATACTGAAACAAACTCAGTCAACACACAGCATCAGCCATGCTACTGAATAACTTATACATATAGATTATACATTTAAAGAATATTTTGCCCTACATTTAAAGAAAGTGAAAATTCAGGCAATCATTTTTCCTACCACAGGGAATCCATTCAGACCATACCATCTTTAGCATCTCTCTATATATTCACAGTCTACATTGAAGAAGACAACTTATCATACTACTTCTTGATCACAATTACAGGAAAAAAAAAAGAGAAAAGAAATCAAACCAAAAAAGACTCCTGAACAAAACAACAACCCATGCCCGCCTCCTCTAAAAAATCCAAACCCCACCCAACTTCGGCCATCCTTCACCTTTCAGGAGTTTAAATAGTCTCAATTTTAAGACACATATAGCAATAATACCCTGTAAAATCTTGCCTTAAAGCCACCACCTCAGAGGCACCAAACTAATCTCTAGTATCTTAAAATAGAAGACAAAAGCAATAAAATTTGTGATTCGAATATTTTAGCTAGAACTCCAGGTGTTATACCTGTAATCTAGTTATCCAATCATTTACCTTAACAAATTTCAAGTACTTCAGCTCTTCTTAACTTTTTCTGCTGCAGCACTATTTCTACCATAATTATCCAAAATAAATTATATTAATACCAAGCGCTAAGTAAATCCTTGCAAACTGCAGCTTTCCATGCTCTGAATTTTAGAAATATTTTCAAATGTCTTGTCTTTATTTTTGTTTAGCAGCAGTATTATCACTTAGCCTGATTACTGTTTTAAGTTTTCATTAAAAAGGATACAAAAATATTAGGTAAATTTGCAGGTTAATTAMCAAATACAGAAAAAAATATTCCGGCAGTAATCAATAGTACAACATGGCAATTAGGCATTCAAGGATGAATTACAGTGAATACTCTATGGCTGTATTTCATATAGTACTTTTTATTTGGAATTATTATGGGCTTTGGGGAGAAGACTTTTGGTTTTACACTTGACAGTGAACTTTCATTTTAAATATTCCGTGAAGTACAGAACAATCTTATGAAACTTATGGCCTGTCAGCAACACAAATCCAGGATTTAGAATAACAACTACTGCTGCAGTATCTTAATATCCTGTCATTTTCAGAATGTTTGCATTTTCCTATCCCAATGGGAAAATCTTTCTTAATCTATCTTATTGAAACACAACCAATTTAAAAAAAGTTACTGAATTTACCAACTTTTAGATTATCCAAGGTACAATTTGCAAACATGCAATAGGACATGATGAAGTATGGATCACTGATCTAGATGAACATGGGAAATACAGAGGTGAAAGGCTCCCAGTTTCCCCTGTTCATGTGTCATCTTTTCAAAAGTGTACTGAACTAAGTGAATGTCCTTCAGTAGAAAGTTTTGGAACCCTSAACTCAATCATTTGGCCAGAGAAGACCAATTTTATTCTTACAATCCTCAAGACATAGCAAACTTAGCTGGGGGCACATTAGTCCAGCATTCACTTTTCCAAAATGGACACAGAATATCTTGAGACGATTGTTTTTAGAAAAAAAACCCCAAAACAACATAGGGCAAACAAAAATCCTAGACCACTACCAGAAAGACACATCAACCCCATTCTGTTAGTATATCTCTGCCAAGACCCTTTTGGGACAAATTTTTAAACATCCTTTATATACTAAACATCGTCTTATTTTAAAAGGTTTTCCTTCCCTCTTACAAGTATTTATTCAGCAGTGAGTACTCTCACCATCCTCTATCAATATAGCTTAGCATACTTAAGCGGCTGTTGTAGAGAATAAATTGTCATGAAGTTCATATTCTCATGTTTTATTAAACTACCATAGCTTTATGTTTAACATCAGCAAATCTAGAACAAAAGTTAGCTAGTTGAATAATAATAGTGCATAGTTACAAAAATACCCATGACACTCATGTCTGAAATAAATTTTCAAATATCCTCAGCAATTGATGATGTATTCAAATTCAGCACTGTGCCTACAAATGTTTCACTCTTCTCACCCCAACGAATTCCATCCAAATTTAATTAAACCAATCAAATGTACTTTTGCCACTTATAGGCAATGATAATATTACAATGGCTTTGACCTTATCAAGAAAATAAGATTATAAATGCAGATATAAATCGCAGTGATTTCTTCTGTAGTATAGCAACTCTTTTTTTTTAATCACATGAACTTACAGTATTTTATATAGGTGTAATTTTATCATCCTGGCCTACTGAGTTATGATTCCAGAGCAACAGATATGTCATTAATGTAAAAAACTATTTTCAGTATGATCCATTTACTTCTTAAAGACTAATTTTATGAAATCTGCAGAAAAGAAACACATTTTACCAAATTTCTGAGGACCAAAAATCCTCCTACTTGCAAGGCAAGAAAATAAGCATTATAGGAAAYAGCAGAAATTAGATTATGTATTAAGATTTGAACAAGACACGAGAAAAAAGCCACCTTCAATCTATGAACTGATGTCCACTAGTTTATTCAGTCAGAAAGGAAGTACTTCTTTCCTTCTCTAACATGAGCCTATACTAACATACATCAGATGACTTACTAAAATACCATACTCTTCTACTCTACTAAGTTTTATTGCTTTTTCTTTTTAAAATTTAAGCTGTATTCTAGGAGTATCAAAATTCGATAACCAATATTTTCCAATATTGATTCTTCCTCAAATGTTTACTATTCTGTAGCAAATATCACTCAAATGTCATATTCCTCCTATACAGACTTCATAAGCTTTTTAAAATTTCAAACTAACATAGAAACTAACTTACATAGAAAATTTACTTACGTATGAACTAAACCAGCTCGTAAGTACTAGAATAAACTATTCACTATATTCTCAAATTGTTAAGCACATTCCAGTTCTATACTGCAGATATGCACAAAGTATTTTTCTTAATTTAGGTACTGAATAAAATTCTAAACCACAAAATTAGGATCAATATGTCAAAATATGTCAATTTTCACAGGTGTTTGTGTTACTATGGAAGTTTTTGACAACATCACTGTCAGACTCTGAAGTTAGCAAAGGAGATTATCTTCAAACAAAAATGGAAGTGACAACTCAGGGTCACCATGCCTRTCAGTGACAACTACTATTTCCCGAGAACGATATGGCTGAAATAAAGTTCCACCTGAGAATTAACAGGACTACTTGGCTTCGCATGTACAAACAAGTGCTATTTCTGGATTAGGTGGTCCAATGAGCAAGGGCAGCATTCAAAGAAAAAGAACCACCTGATCACAACTGTTCAAACCATTCTTCTCTGTTGCATAAAGGTCTGTTTTATAACTTTGTATGTTGCTGACATATTAATGCATACCCATTGTCTATTAAACTAGTATTTTTCTCTGCAAATTTCATAAATAACCACACTCCCACAACGTACACTGAAAAAAGGACAAGGTTTCAAATGAAACAAGTCACCGGATCTCACCGTCCCATTTGGAAAGCAAGTAATCACACAGTGTTAATATCGCAGCTGCCTAGTGTTTCTTGAAACCCTCAGTCGAGCAACTCCAGATGCCTCCACTCGACGCGTAACCAGCTTCACGCCACGGAAGGGAGGGGCGGGCGTGTGGCAGTGCAGCACAAAGCCTCCGGAGCGCCAAGGCCTCCGCCGCAGAAGGAAGTTTAGGAGCAGCGCARGAGAGAGACCAGCGGCGGCAGATGGGAAGCGGACAGAGCCGGCCTAGAGGAAGGGGGAGTGCGAGGGTCTCGCACTCGTAGTGGGCGGCTCCTAACGCACCTGAGGGAGCCGGGCTTTGGGAAGGGGGCGGATGGCGGGAAAACGCATTCGTTAGGCCTCAGCGAGGGCCTAAACGCCTATACGCAGGCGGCCCTAGGTCGCAGAAGGAAGGCGCGGGGAGAGAGGCACCAAGGCACAGAACACCTCCCTTCCTCCCCCCTCCCTCACCACCCTCCTTGACCCCAGCGCAGGCCCGGGCTCACATTTTCCGCTGCCGCTCGAACTCCGCTTTTTTCTCCTCCTCCTCCCGCTTCTGTTTCTCGTCCAAGCTGCTGCGTTTGCTCACCGTGCGCCCGAAGATGTCGATGCGGTCGGGGGGGGAGGAGGCGCGGTCGCGGTCCCGGTCCCGGTCGCGCCGAGAGGAGGGGGCCGTGTTGGAGCGCGAGCGGGAGCGGGACTCCCGGCGCCGGTTCCGCTTGCTCTCCCGGGACTTGGAGCGCTTCCGCGCCCGCTCCTTTTCACGGGAGCGGGACCGCGATCGGCTCCGGTTCTTCTTGTTGTGCTTGGAGCTCTTGGTGTGCTTGGAGCGGGACGAGCTCCGGCTGCGGGACCGACCCATCCCGGCAGTGGAGAGGAAAGGCCGCGCCGGCGACGGCTCGACCACCCCCGCCCCCTTCGCTAGCGGCGCCCGCGAGATGTGCGAGGAGGCTCTGCGCGCATCAGCAACGCCCGGGCGGGCCCTTCGTCCTCTCCCTTTTCACCGCGTTGCGCTGCGAGGAGAGGGAACAGGCCCCGGGAGCGGGAGCGAGTCCGGACGCAGACAAGATGGCGGCCCTAGCTGAGCGGTGACTCTCCTCTCCCGCCCCACAATGCACCGCGCAGCCCTCGAGCCTTTCGCTCCCCTCCCCGCCGCCTCCGGTGCCGCGCCGGACGAGCACGAGAGTACTCGGCAATGTTCGGCAGCCAATAGCGAGCGCCCCTCGGCAGAGGTTGGGGGGGCCCCCGGAGGGCAGGATTGGTGGGGAGCGCGCCGTCCATGGGGTCCCCTGAGGAGGAATTGGCGTATTGCTTTTCATTGAAAGTTCTTGAAAGTTCTTTGGAACGTTTTTGGGGTATTTTTGTGTTTGTTTTTTGATTTTTTTTTAATAGTGAGAACAGAGGGAATTTTCACTGTAGATTACAGAAGTTACAGAAAAACAATTAAAGCTCCCACTGCATTGTGAAAATGAGTTTTCGGAGTCCTCTGTTGAACTACTGTGACGACCCAACCTTAAGGGGAGGGAAGCAGCTGAGACTCGTCAATGGTCATTGGTTGAAAGGAACGACAGAAGTCAGAGGGTCCGCAACCAACCAGAAAGTTTTATTAGTGAATTACACACTTGGCACGGAAATGAGTGTGTTAATCCCTGACTTRCTGTATAAGCACACGGCAGTGGGTTTTGGATGGGGAGGTAAGGTGAAAGGGAAGAGAGGAATTAAAGAGAGAGATTAATCAAAGAAAGAGGAAAAAGATCATCAGTCCTGCTTCCATCATCGATCCATCAATCCTGGCTTCAGCGTCAACCCAGCTGTGTCGGTGTGGCCGATGGGATGGCCTGGGGGTCTGTCTCCTTGCAGCTCGTCTGCAGTGTGGCACAGTGAAGGGCTAGCCTGGTCGTATTTAGAGTGTATTTACCTGCAGGCGTATTTACTTGCCCATTGTTAGCAGCAGGTGTGTAGGCAAAGGAAGCAGCTCCTGGTCAGGCAGAGTATGAACTGTGGTTCTGGAGGCATCTGTGTCGGATGTTTTTATCCCAGTTCTGCCAGCCTTTTCTGCTAGAACAAAAATTTGAGCTGGTGTTATTCTTAATTTCAGTAAACTGGTGTAGTCTATAGATAATCTCACTCTTTACTTTGAGCAGAAATGTTAGCTCTTGATATCTTGCACAACTTGTGCTTTTTTTTTTTTAATTGGTCTGTATTTTTTCTAAGTACTTAGCTTGCAAAACATTCCTTTAGTCACTGGACAAAATCCAATCTCACTTAAAGGTCTTTTCTTCCAATTCATTTGATTGACTTGCMTTACTTTTCTTGAGGGAAGACTTTCTTATTTTGAAATTCAGACTTAGTCTAATTAGTACCAAAAATAAATAAAATGGAAGCATCTTTCTGAAAGGTCACTTTGCAAGTAACAGCAGAGTAATGGATATGGTGAAACCTGCATGGCAGGAATTCCAGTGCAGGAATTCCACAAGCCCCTGGGCACACTTGTTTGTCCCTAGCCCTGGGGAAGTTCATACAACAGGTAACTAAGGAAGTTAATAATCAGACCTTTTAGCCCCTGACTGGGTGGGTGAGTGTAGCTTCTAGCTGGCATCATTCCTGCAGCAACCTGAGGACACTTGTGTACTGGAGCTTTTAAATTCATAATGTGCATCAGGTTCTGAATGAAAAAATATGTAGTGAAGTTATGTAAATTATTTACTAAAATTATGTAAAAAAATTTAGTACTACATTTCATATGGGATGTACCAAACTTGACCTGGAATGTAGTGTGGAGGAAGGCGCAGAATTAATTATTTTACAGTCACTTATAAGTATAAATGAGTTTTTAAAATATTTATAATAAACTGAGTTTTCTCCTTGGTAAGTCGCTATAACGTGAACCTGTATTTATTGTTATTTTAGACAACCTTGCTTGTCTGTAGAAACAYGAATTTCATCAGCAGAATTTTATTCCTACTTAGTAATATTGACTCGTCAGAGCTATAAAATGTAATATGCAATATTTTATGAGAACAATTAATTATGATAGTGTGGAATTAAGGAATGATATAGGATAATGAAATAATTTCCCCCAATCCATTATTGTATTTTTCCATCTCATTTTTTTTAAGTTTCCAAATTAATAAGAACACAGGATTTTTAATACCTGTACTAGGTTAAGGTCATTAGTCCATTTACTTTGTTATTTATGAGGACTAAATTCTAGTATTTCTGGAAAAAGCTTTTTCCTCTTAAAAAATACATACCTAAGAGCTGAAAAATTAGCAGAAAAACATTTCTATCTATGGTTTCTTTTTACTTTGAAGTTTTGTAGTTGTTTGGGGTTTTTTTTTTAAAGTTTATCACCGTATATTTCCCAGCTTAATAGTAGTAAACTCTACTATAGTAGGGGTTTTTTTCCACCTGGATGTAATTAGAATCAGAATTACAGTACCAAAAGGAACTTTTTACTARATCCTAAATTTAAAAACTTTGTTTAATTACATAATTTAATTTCTTGTTTTCAGTTAATTAAAAAATATGGTAATTTCCCTTGTCAGTTTCCTTTCAAAATGTTCAATATTTGATTAAAGTCATGCAAATTTTTTTATTAAATAATATTAGAATTAAGTTTTTAATACCATGTAAGTATGTTTTATTCCCAGTTTGCAAGCCGTACTGAATTTCCATGCACTCTTGTGTTTTTGCATTTTTTTCATTTTAATAGATCTCAGTATATTAAAATGCATAATTTGCTTCTTAAAGTGGTTGCCTTAGAGTTAGAAAATACCTTATTTGACAGCCAAATGGTGGTATAAGTAAAGCACCTCACCCTTCTTTACCTTGGCTACTGTCATCACATGAAATCTCTCATCTCACTGGTGTTTGGGGGTACCTCCATGGAGATACTGTGTTCTTACAATCTCCAGATAGTACCTGCTCTCGCTTACACCCCCACTTCTGTCATTAGCTGGGTCAAGAGGGATCTTGGGAGATTAAAGGTGGATTATTTTGGGTTGTGCTAGTGTGGCACAGCTGGATGTGGGATCTTTGCAATAYGTCTAAAATAGAAGAACTCTGGAGGGCAAGCAGGGCAAGAAAGCAAGAGCATAATAGGATAAGGTGTTTGGTGTATAATTTGCTGTCACTTGGTGTAGTTTGCCTCACAATAGTAAGAAGGCAGAAGTAGCACAGAAGAGCTAAGTTCTCGTGAGAAAAAAGAGGTGGTTTAAATGTGTATTGGTTCTTTCAAAGGAGCTGTTTCAGCCGGAGTTTATTACGAGGTTAGAAACTATGAATACAGGTCGGTTTTAAAAAATTTTTTTTTCTAAGTATGAGTCAGTGCTGGGATTCATGTCACACAGATCACAAGAGCTGTACAGGAGTAGTTGTATCACTTAGTCACTTTTTAATGATTTTTTTACACCTAATGCCAGAGTTGCTTGTTATGCTTATGTGTTTTCTGTCAGTGCTTTGTTTCGCTTTGAGCAGCTCTATGGAGTTCTGAGCTGCTAAGCTGCAGAGGTAGGGAGATGAAGCACCCGGGAGACTGGCAGAACAGCTGGGARGAAGGCATGGCAGGAGCATGGAACAGGTGGCAGAAAATAAGATATTTCTCTCTCTCAAGTTTTAGAAAAGTCTCTAAAACTGATGCTGCAAAGGACTGTTAAAAAGGGGAAAAAACCCTTTAATTGGAAGAATGTAGAGGAAACACTGCAAAATGAGAAATTAAAATGGAAGCAGTTATCACATTGTACCTATAGAGAAAGGCTGAATAGATTGTATACATAAATATAGTTATTAGATAAAATAACTATTTTCCTCTTTTCCATATGCTCAGATAATAACCATGTCCTTGGAAAATGAGCAATACTGTACAGAATGCTGTTGAAAGTGCTTTGTAATTTGGATATGCAAAACGGCACAGCTTGAGTAAACAGGACTAGTGTGTGGATATATGATAATCAAATTAATTTAAAACAATATCTGTTTTCTTTCCCATGTGGATTTAGTTTCAGAAAATAAATAAAATTGCCAAATCATGATCAATGTGGGAATTAAAAAATTACATTAATTATCAGTGTCAGAGAACATTTTATGAGTTTTGTTTTATGTAAGCCAACTAACCACTTTTTTAATGTTTGGRTTACTTTCTTCTATCTATATGGAAGAAGGAGAAGGAATGTTCATGTGCTTGTTKTGCTCACATTGCCTAGTCCCAAACAAAAGCTCTTGAATGCTGTTAGAAGTGGTGAATATAAGGTTTGATCACAGCTTGAGACACTGATCTGCCAACCTTACTGATTCAGAGTAATGCACCTTTTTTTCAGTATTTTTTTCAATATTATTGATACTATGTGAAGTATGCACATTTAAGATCACATATAAGTATTTATATATGGATCTATGACTTGGTTCATCAAAGACTGGCAGTAATAAGAGTCCTACCAACCTTCGTGAGCAGTTGCATAATCATAGAGCTACTTGAGCTCTGTAGGCATATTCTCATTTATCTGAAGGGCTTCGTAGCAATTGTASTATTGATATGTGTAACTAGGGATTTAAGCCAATCAGAAATGAGTTGAGGTGTCATCTAAGCCTCATGAGGGACTGATCCAATGTGAATACTGGGATAATTCCTTAAAAAAAAGAACCCCACGACCAAAAACACGAACAAAACAAACCGGAGTAGCAACGAACACTGTTACTCAAAAACAGCTTGCTCATGATTCAGTGGTTAATGTGGTGGTTAGACTAGTTGGACAAGCAGGAAAATGGGATTCAGGTGTGTCCTCATTCATATCAATGTCTCTTCCTTCCCATGACCATATGTTAATCACCAGGCCAATGTCTAGGCTGGAGGAAGGTGAGAAGGGACCTAGGGGCAAAGTTCCCCTCTGTGTCTTCACAGATTTCACAAAATAGAAAATTAAATGTTCAGAGACAGGAGGCAACATGTTGTAACCTAATGTCGGTAGTACTCTGGAAGCGGAGGAGCAAGTTGCTCTGGATTTAAGTCTATTCAACAGACTCGTTTTGAATTTTGTTACATAATCATGAGAAAAGAGACAGAGCTAATCTTGAGAGCTAGAGCACAAAATTTGGCAGATGCTGTAACTGCTTGGGTGTTGTATAACATTTCCCCTCCCACGGCAGCTGYGTTTCAAAAGGAGTGAGCCATGTTCTGTTCTTCAAAGGCTACTGTAGGCACTGCCCTCAGGAAAGGACTCCTGATTTTTGGCTCCTGAATAGATGAAGATGCCACCTTTGGGGTGCTGACTCAGACACCTTGGCTTTAACAGGGCGACAGCCATGCCTCCCTCTACAGCATTTCCTCTTGTCTTGGTGACTCCTAGTTAGCATGTGTATTTTATGATTTCCTAGCTTATGTTTAACTTAAAAAAACCTATTTGGATTAAATGCTGTCTGTGGAAATTTTATATCCAAAATGTTTTGCATATTTTATCTGTAACCATGATTTTTCCTGGTTTTTTTCYCCCTTATTTCTTTTAAACACAATAATATTTCTAGCAGTACCASTTTTTTTGTATGAAAATGATTGGGAGTGATTACTTTTTTTTAAGTAGTCAAGAAGCAACTTGTTTATGATAAAAATAGGGTTGCAGGTATGGGAAAAGCATCTTACCTACACTTACAAATTAAATCAATGCTACTACAATTAATGGGAATTGACCCTGAAGCATTTTTAATGTTAACTATTCTGTTAAACTATTCTGTTAAAATTTTATCCAAAAGAGGTGAGATGAAACTCTTTTTTTTTCCTAACCACCATGCAAATTGATGAACTTTAAAATTAAAACTTGTACATATTAGTGGGCAGAAAATAGCAGTTATGTTTAGTTAAAAAATATAAGACATGAGCAGGCCAGTTTAGCAGGAAGTCTTCTGACTGTCAGATTCTGCCTCCTGTATTCACAAAAGTAGTGCTTTGTTTTGCAAGTTGATTTGTTAATTAATGTCTCTGACTTTTTAGATTAAAGGTTGAAGGAATAAAGTTTTTGGGCACAATGCAATTTTATCGTATAGTTTCATTTTAACAGAAGTGTTAAACTTTTGAGAGTTTTTGAGAAAATCTCACTACGGTTGCAAAAGCAGAGCGCCTGTACTTGTAGACATCTTTCCTAATGATCTGAAGAGAATAAAATACTAAAGAGAAAATAGGCATTTTGAAGTCCATTCTTCTGGGAGTTTTGAGTGTCTCTTCACTCTTTTTGGAAGACCAAAAATGTTGTGGCATGTGTCATTTTCCTCTGTTACTGTTCCTTGTGTCTTTTATTCCTAAATTATATCAGTAGTACTTGTCTGCAGATGATTTGATAATTTTTAAACTGCAATGATAGCAATTCCGCAGGTCAAACTGAATAGTATTTTCATGAGTGATCTGGCTGACTTGTCCCAGTTGATCATCTGCCACAGAGCTGTAGCCGTAACTGTGACTTCAGCAGTACTAGAACAGGGCTGTCTTGATGAATCCCAAAGCTCTGAACTCTGGGCGCCCTCAGCATGTGTAGCGTCCAACCCACTGCTTACGTGGAATCACGTCATGCTGTACATGGCTACACACTCTCACACTCTGTAGTGTCTGTGCACAGTCTGTTTAATAATCTGTCAGCCCAGCTGTGCATTGATTTCAAAAGGGGCTTGGTTCATTTGGTCTAAGGCGACACTTAGAACAGAACAGCTTCTAAGTGCATGGAGTATCTAATGCAYAGATGTACTAATCCAGAGATATACTTGGCATCAATGTGTATGTGGTTTCTGGTCATTGATAGTGTTTTGTATTGGCATACAAGTTTGGTAAAGTTGTTTTCAGGTTTCTATCACAGATGCTAATTGTGGCATTACAGATTCTCGGGATATAATCTCAGTAATGTGGGAAACAAAGTAAATGTGGAATGGAGTGCACTGATCTTTCTCCTTTATCTCTTACCTGTATTATTACCAACTTTTGAATGGGTGAAACATATGCTTCTATTGTTTAAATCATTGCAATGTGTAGTGTGGTGGTATATTTGCGTTCAGACAGTTGTCTGTTTTGCTTTGTGGCCCGTTTTTAGAGATGGGGAAGCAGCTAGGGGAATGCCCATACTATGTTAAAGCATTTGAAGAAATATTATGTTAAACACCACTTTTTAAAGTCAGGTGCTGGTGGTTGTGAATAAGAGTGGCAGAACACAGTTGTATAGATGAAACAGTGAATAAATCTACAATAACATTTCAGCTAGGATAAAAACTTCTGTTTTTGCTGTTGAAGCTAATCTCTCAAACATTAGTTGGATTGCATTTGGAGTGGTCTCAAACTGGGTAAACWGGGTCATTTTTGTATAAGACTAAAATAAAACCTGAAATATGGTAGGTTCTGTTTGAACATAAACACTTTTTTTACTGTGAGAGTGATGTAGCACTGGCACAGGTTGTCCAGAAAGATTATAGAGTCTTTATACTTGGAGATATTYTGGGCAACCAGGTCTAGGTGGCCCTGCTTAAACAGGGCAAGTTGGACAAGATGACCTCCAGAGGTCTCTTTCAGCCTGAACCATTCGGTGTGTTCTAGAACTCTGTCTGCTACTGGGACTTCAGTCAGCAGGACTAGTCTAGAGCTTGTGGAAAATAAAGCTCTTACCAAAAGCAGGTCATGTGGGCATCCAGTTCTTAGCAGCCACTGTTTTAGTTCACAGACTTTTTATTGCAAAGTGCTACTTGCTAATGCAGTAACATCACGTAGAGCTGAGTTAGCAAGTCCTTTGGCATTGGTTTCTTTGCTCAGGAGCACACAGGGTAAAAAGGCCAAAAGTTGATACAATTACTTTGTGTATTGGATCTGTACAGACATAGTCCCTTAAGACATTTTTTTGCAAGCTACAAGACTGTGGTATTTGGCTGCCAGCATCTGATAGATAGGCACCAGGCCAATCTAAATGTGTATAGCATTGGAATATCTAGTTAATCTGAATTTGTAGACTTTCCTGCTAGTTGCTTGATGACTTAGCACACTGTAGACTCTCTTCATTTAGCTTCATGTTGGACAATTATGCATTCTTTATGGCTTGCCAAAGGTAAGTAGAAGAAATGAGTAGGGGAAGATAATACCGAGGTTGAATGGCACAGGAGTCCTGGGAAGAGATGAAAGTATCGCACTAGGTGGTGGGGGAGGATGTATGCAGCTTAGGGTTGGTATGATGAAGGTTCATCTGCACACTCAATTCTGGAGCTCCTGCTGTGTATATTAGGCAATGAAATAATGCACCGACATGCTCTGACTGCTCAAAACAGGACTTCCAGGGCAAAATGCCATCCATGCTTASTCACCCTGCTGGATAGGATTATCTGCAATTTTTCTCAGGCTGTTTCTACAGGTATTCAATCTTGGTGGTGCAGAGAGACCTGGAAATCTCTAAGAAGCTGTACTTCAGGAAAAGGTGACTTTGCTGCATCTATATAAAAGTGCTGCTGCATAGAGAAAATGTGAACAAAAGTCTGGAGCTTCCCTCGGGCTTGGAGCCAAGAGCAGGCTTGCAGCTGATTGTGAGACATCTGTCATCAGCAGGAGCTGCCAGTAGTGGAGCTGGGGGCTACAAATGAGAATGACAGAAGTACATGATGACCTAGTGAAAGAAAAGGATTTTCTAGGACAAAGGGTAGTAGTTCATGATAAGAAGGCAAAATAAGCTACGTATCTGAAAGAGGATGACCAGGTGTGTGGTGGGAGGTGGAGGGGTAACTAAAGCAGACAAAACCACACCGAGAAATAGGCTGTGAGTGAGCAATATTGGGGAAAGATAGTAAAATGCTTGCATTGGTGAGAAAGGAAAGAGCGTGGTGGGAAAACAAGTAGGAAATTAAGAAGAAAAGAGCCAAGAAATGAAGGATGGAAAATCCCAGAAAACACTCACTGTGTTAAGGGCAGAAAAAAACACCACAAAAACATATATATACTATATACATATATATACACTACTTTTTTTCTATGGTCCGTTGCTAATGTTTCCAGAATGAATGTTAAACAGTTCAAATGGAATGGTGTCTGAGATGAATTCTCTTCAGYTGTACGTCTCCTAGGCAAATGTGTGAGAACTGCTGATCTGTTCATCTTGTTCAGATCACATGAATGTGAACACAGCAGAGATTTGACTTGGTGTTCTTCTCTACAAATATAGAGGGGGGAAAAAAAGGAAAGAGAGAGCCTTGCCTGGGAAGAAAGGGAGGGATCCCATTATAAATGAGAGTCATACGACATCCCTTCTGGAGATGTGTTGAAATTTCCCATGGGAGGAAGAAGAATAAACAAAGGTTGGTATTACTAATAAAAGAAAAATAGTTGGCAACCAAGGAAACATTAATTATTTGATTGTAGTGTCCTGCAAAGCTAGCAACAGAAACAATACCTGTTTAAAGCAACAGGCCAAATGCATCTTACTTGCAAGCAATCCTACCTGTTGTTACACCAAGGACGTGTTTGCCTTACTGTTCTGAGAGCAGTGCTCTGCCAGGAAAATAAATGTCCTGGCTTTTCACCTTTGCTGCTTTACTCTTCTTGTGACCATAGTATTCCCGAGGGTTTATTGTGTTTAACTTCTCAAAGCTATTGTGCAGCAAGCAGGGAGTAGCTATTATCTCTGCTTCACAAATGAGGAACAGAGCCTGCAGGAGAGCAGTGCTTACAGCTGCACAGCTTATGGCAGGCAAGAGACTTTCCAAATCACTTTCTGTGGTGGCAGAATCAATAATAGCATATTAGTGCTGGGAGGGCAAGTAGAATGGTTTTTCTTGAGCAGTCAAGTTTACCTACCAGGAAATAAACGAACAAAGCTTGCTATTGAAAAAAAAAAATGCTCAAATCATAACTTCAGCAATTTCAACAGGAGATCCATATAGTCTTGAAAATTACATTAATAATGAAATATCTATGTTTGTGTTGCAGCAAGACCCTATTTAAAATGAGTGCAATTTCATTTTAAGTTCAAACTGGCAAAGCCTGTTAAGGCCAAATTGCAACAGGCATTGTTAACAGAGGTGTATGATGAGCTTGACAAAAGGAGGCCGTGCAATGCTCTGGTCATATTTCCAGCCTGCCTGACGATGTGGCCACCACCCTAACTCTGCCCTTCATCAGAGGTAACCTCACTGAATGGCACCATCTAGTTTTGCTTTGTCATGGTGCAAGCAGTTGTTCTGCATTCTCAGTGATGTTATCTTTACTAATAGCATGTAGTGAGTTGTGGGAACGTTTGTTCCTAGATCACCACGGGTTACATAGAAAACAGAATGCTATGGCAAGCGTCACTTTCGCAAACCTGAGTGCAATGCTGAAAGTGACTGAGAGGCAGTACTCTGGAAAGAGTCCAAGCTAATGCTGCTGGGAAGGATTAGATTGTGTAACATAAGCTCAGTCTTCTGGGTTGTAGAATGCATGGGTTTTGGATCTTCCCAACACACCAATTACTGCCCTTCTGCAGGGACTGTAGCACACTGCTTTTCATCTGCAGGAAAACAAAGCCCTGTGGCTAGATCTTCTTTCCTGATTACTTTTTTCTGTTGTTATGTTTCAGTCATGTCCRTTTCTTATGTTACTACATTAGGGTATCTTCAAGAGATTCACGGTCGTCTTTGCTTTTTTAACAGCACCTTTGAGTTTTTCTTCTATCTCCTTTGTATCTATGTTGGGCATCTCTGTTCCCTAAAAGGAATCAGTCTTTTGGGATCGCTACTTCCTGTTAGAGTAGTTACCTTGGAGAACAGAGGAGAAAGAAAAACATCACTTTGAATTGTCAAGCCTTTTGTTACAAAAAAACATAAATCTGAATAGTGATTTTAAACATAGTCATCTTTTAGAACTTGCTGCATGGGAGCGAAACATACCACAGAAATTGCTGTTTCTAATCATACTAATTTTTAATTATGCCTGAAGTTTTTTAGGTAATGTTAAGTATATTTTTGTTATTGAAAGAAAGCCAAACCTGAAACTAAGCTGATAGCTGAAGACTGATAGTTGTTCAGTGGTCATTGTGCTGGGACCTTTGCATATGGCTGTGTATAAAACTGACTGTGCTTCATTTTGTAGTGTTTATTTATGACAGGAATTTATACTATAAGTGAAGGTAACTGTTCTTACTTCTGACATAACTCTGCAAAATTAGATATCAGCAATATTTTTTTGAAGAGGTCATAAATTTGTCTTTCATTAGACATTTATGTGCAGCTATTTAAAAATGTCAACCTCCTGAATTAATACGAAAGCAATCAGTTCAAACATGCTGTTTAAAACAGTGATATGAAAAACAGCTTGTAGAAGTGAGAATTCCCAAAATATTTTATTTCCCTTTTCAGTAACAGCCTTGCTTGTAAGAAATAAAACAGCCACATTTAGTTTCCTCTTTTGGCTTCCCTCTGTGACAAATGGTGATAACAATGCTTCTCAATCTCCTTGCAATTCTTTGAGATATTTGAAAGGAAAATGCAAGCAAATAATTCAAATACTTTATAATAGTGCTATATGCGGTTTATTTTCCTTTGTCTGAAGATTATGCTTGAAAATCTGTTTTCTTCTTGCCTATTTCAAAAKGGGATAAAGAGTTGTCTCTATAGCCAGATACTTGGGTTAACACTTTTAAATTGTAAAACCATTTTAACAGCTCTGGGTAGACTCAGGGAGGTTGGCAAAAGGATTTGTACTCGTGCTCGTGGGTACTGGACAGTAGTCTAATTGCATGCATAAAAGATGACTGCCAGGATGATTGTATAAATAGCACATTAGCATGCGCTGCTAGAAACAGCCTAGAAGACGCTCTTGGATTGCTCTGCTGTAGGATTCATAAGCGATAATGGCTAAAACGGGAATAGCCTAGCAAGGCCCGTGCGTAGCTGTGCTCGGAGGCCTGTGCGCGCAGGGCCGCTGGGACGGCCGGTGGGTGCTCCCGGTGCCAGTAGAGGGCACCCGAGAGCACAGCCCCCCCTGCAGCGGGCCCGGCGCCTGGAGCGGCCCATCCCTGCCGGAACTCCAGCTCTTCGCGGGGTGTCCTCAGCGAAAACTAAGCCTCTGCCAGGCCCGCTGCTGAGATGGGCCCTGGGGAACTTGCGTTTCAAAACTGTCACCCTGTGAATTGTACATTGCTTTTTTTCTACTGAAGGTCACCAGTTTCTTTCCAGTTCTCAGCTCTTGTTTTGCTTGTGTGGTTTTTTTCAAAGCACAGAATATATTAAATGAATGTGTCCATTAGAATATATAAAAGGCTGCAAGAGAAGAATCGGAATGGTACAATTAGAGGAACATTGCTTCCCATTTTGAACAAAAGCAGTGTTGTACAAAAATCTACAGGAGCAGGTCAACCTTTGTTGAACAATATTCCATTTCCCATTTTATGGGCACTACAGTGCAGTCCCTTGCCTTTAATGGAAATAAACACACTGTTTGTCAGTCCCAATGGAAGCAGACTTCTTGAATGAGCCTAAAGTTCCCTTTTTATAAGAAAGCAAGTAAGAACAATCCTTGGTGAATAGTCTGACGCCTTTTATTACTGGTTTATCAAAGCCTCCACCCATTCCATGTGGATAATGGACTCACTCAGTCCTTAACAAAATTATTAGTCTAGACTGGAGACGTGTCAGGTTAATAGTTCCACAGAGAAGGGTTTTCCCCTTTAAAACCAGGTGGTAGCTTGAATCATGGAACTTAATCTGGAACATGCTCCTGAAGACTGTGATTTGGTCCCATTGGCAAAGATTACAATACTGGGAACCACTCCCAGAAAAGGTAAAAACATGAATCACAAATGAGTTGTTTGATTCACTGTTAAAAGGATCTAGTGAAAAAGTCTTGAGAGCAGCATAGGCTAAAGGATTTTACATTAATGACGAGTTTCATTTCATATTTGTCCTTGGCCTACTGCAGTACAGAAATTACCCAAATATCTGAATAATTTCTGGAATTGTCAAATACAGTGTCTTTTGCTAAACTGTAAAGTAAACCATGCTTGATTTGATTAGATTGCCATTTCCCCAACTTGTATTGGATAATCTGAAACAAATGCCTTCAATTTGCCCTGAGAAGAGAAAATTAACTTTGCAATTATATTTTAGCCTTGATGACCTCTTCAAAGGATGGTCTCTTAACCAAAAAAAAAAAAAAAAAAAAGAAAAAGATTAAAGAGTGTAATTCATGCTTTCTAAGCACTTCGTATAATACATCTTCACTCGTGGCTTATAATAATTCCTGATTCCAAACTATTCTGGGAAGTCAGGAAATGTGCAAGGTAGGGATTTCTGTGTTTTCATCTGTACTGGTCTGAAAATCTGGGTAAGGTGGTTATTCATTTTTGGTTATGCAAGCAGAGTTTATCAAAGAAAGCTTCAGATTTTTACAGTGTCTGAGAGCATTTATATGTCTAGTTAGCATGGGTGAAGTAAATAGTTGGTTGGCATTTCCATTTTGAACCTTCATTTTCAGTATTTTGTAATAATAGGAATCACTGATTTTTTTTTCTGAATGGAAACCTGGCATGTAAGTTCTCAGTCCAATTATTTTTTGTATATTTTGAGACAAATCAGTTTGCCCATTATTAAGTTTCATGGAAGATCATAAATATTTTTATGGCTTCAGCTGCCTTACTATATTCCTGTAACGGAGAAATTAGGTAAAAAGGAGTTTTGCATTAAAAACAAAGTTTTCTGTATATATTATATATTTCAATATATATTCTTTGTACCATAAAACCCCTTGTAAGCAATACCTCCAGAGCATTAATGTTAGAGCAGAACCACCAGCAAGTTAACAATTCACAGAAATAAGTACTTTTCCCTTCATTGTCCAAACATTATAATCCACAATTCTCTGAAAAGCGTATTAACTTCCTTGACGAAGAAATTACTTCATCACTGGGTTAAAGTAGTTTTCAATTTATGGAAACAAAGTGTATTTGTAATGCCAACTAAGTCTGTAGATGCAACAGCATGTTTAAAATTTGCAGACTTTTTCCTGATCAGAGTGTTTTCTTTGCTGATCCAGTTTCTGTGCTTTATTTTAATAATGAGTGACAATGGTAGCAGCAATGGCAATGAAAATAATAATGGATCTTAATAAAAATATAACGTCTTCCTTCACAACAACGATGGAAAGCAAGTGTATTCAGTGAACAAATGCAGTCTGATACTCTGTTTTATATCACATGTGTTTTAAGTACACCTGAATCCTTGTGAAATTGGTGAACTTCAACAAAGGATGGGTGTCACAAAGACAGGAGAGATGGTTGGCTGTGTGCCTTTCTTTATAGGAGATGTTAATAGGCTCTACAGGTACAAATACCTATGGGAGCAGCATTTTGAATGCCCCTACTGAGCAGATTTTGGCAGAAACCAAAGTGTACCAGCAATCCATGGTGATCCTGCTGTGGTCTAATGTTAGGAAAACACAGTAAGTTTAATGATGACTCCAGCATTACTATTTAAGACAGATTTGCCTGTTCCAAACACATTATTACTATTAGCGTCRTCATCATTACAAAGAGTTCAAAATCAGGCCTCAGACTGAGTAATCCTGTACAGTTCCAGGGAAGATGTTGCAGTTGAATGTCTGCCTTATTATTCCATGACTGAGGGCATCAATGTTTCCTCCAACCACCCTATTTTTTGTTCTTGTATATGTAATTAGGTTAAACTGCCATAGTAGAAAGTGAAGCCAACTATCTTGGGTTTAGGAAACACAGAGGCTATTTTCACTAATTCAGACACAAAGAATATATTTTGTGTAGCAGCAGAAGGGGAAACTACTTGTCCTTGTACCCTAGAACTTGATCTTTTATAAAGTTTAGTAAAATTTTCCTCTAAGTGAAATATTTGGGTTTGTAATACATTGTCTTAGTAGCATCATTATAATAGCATTTAAGCCCTAAATGAGCACATTTAAGCAGCTCAGTGCCAACTGCGTTCCTGAACCCTCACGCAGCCATCGCAGCCTTTCTGCAAGTGAAAGAGTGAGAGAATCTTCACTGTGATTGACATCAGGAGGGGATCATCTCCCTGGGGCAGTGACTGTGGCTGACTCACTGTCATCCTTCCCTGCTGGACTACAAATATGCGTAATAATAGAGCTCTGTGAGGGGTGAGACTTTCTGGCAGTGTGTTACTTGTGTCAAGCCACGGGGATTTCATGTCTTCTTGGGTAACCTTACAGTAGTTATCTCTGAAYCGGCAAAGCCTGGTGGAAAAAGAATTATTCCAGTGAAACGACTCCCTCATTTGTAAAARCAAAAGTTAGAATAATACAATGTGACCAGAGATATTAAATATTTTATGCAATGATTTCCTTTAATAACAATCATAACATAAAACATGTAACTTTTTAAAAAATGTCTGTATTAGAGTCATGCTGACTTCTTGTGAAATCATGTAAAAACAGGAACATATGAAACATCAGAGAGTGGGCAAGTTCATTACACAGAAGTTGGTTCTTGGCAGTCATCTCAATTTAAGGAATTCGTTGTTTCTGAGACTGCCATTTTAGAGATGTTTATTGCCATATGATAACGTGCACAAGAAATGAAACCTTTCTGTGGCTTGGCTATTGTAGGTAGTATTGGACCACTGGTGGTGAAAAGATGATGTAGCATTTTTCCTGAAGTCATTTTGGGTTTGCAATAATAGAAAATTATATTKATTTCTTAGCCCTGATTTAGCGTCAAAGATTAATTAATTGGTTTTGTTTTATCGGGATATATTGTAACACTTGTATCCTACGTGAGTAATACATTACAGTAGAACTAAAAATGTCCCTTAGAATTCAAATATTCCTGAACCTTTTTTTTTAAAAAAAATATTAGTTAATTGATGCACAGCTTAGGAGATTTAACTGTTACTTTATTCTTAGTTTAGAACTTGGAGTGAAGGAATTCTCATCTAACTTTAGGGATCAACTAAGTCCCCTAAATAACTGATGAGAAGAGGAGACCTACTGAACTCCTATCTTTGGAAATGTGTGGCAGTGTAAGTGGGAACCATTATTCCTGGCAGCTGCCTGTCTTCCTTTTGCCTGTGAGGGCTATTGTGGGAGGCTGGTGTCTACTGCTTTGAGCAACATCTTAAGCTAAGGTTTGAATCCCTTTCCAAATGTACAGAAATCAGGGACTAGTTTAAAAAGTGCATATTAAAAACATTAAGAACTATTGCCTCTGGTTTTTTGCATTATTTTTGTGGTTTGTTTTTTTTTTTAGTTGTTTGGGATTGTTTTTTGTTTGTTTTCCCCTGAATGCGTGGAATTTATTTTTTAAATGTTTCTTCGAAGTTTTATGGGATAGAAGCTTTTAAAAATTAAACCTGAGGAGTGCAATAGCATCACAAACACTGGGGACTGCATTTTTTAAAAAAAAGATACTACATATCCCATTAACCACAATGACATTGTGAAGACTGTCCATACTGGTAGGCRGAGATAGCTTTCTGATTGACCATGTAAGTGTTTTTATCTCATTGCTGTCATTCTTACTGATACTAGTGGTGTTCTCATTGCTAGTAGTAATGCATCATTGCAGACTTTATTAAGTTCAGGGGCAGTTGGACTTCTTTCTTTTGTGGCTGACTGTGCAAAAGATCTCTCGTGAAAACAAAAATGCCCTTTATATGATAAGATTTTTATTTTTTTCTTGGTTGATTTGGGATCTTTTTTTTTTCTCGATTAAGCCTTTTGTTAAGCCTGAAAACTATTTTGCAACCTTGAAAAGCTTAGTAGAGCTGTAATGTTACAAATTAATTTTCTTTAAGGCTTTTGTCAGAATTGCTGTATAAAAAATGATGCCTATTGTCCATACATAACAGAATCTGAAGGGAATTAGGCAATAAATAAGTACGTTAAATACATTTGTAATGTAGTATGCAAAACAGTTAAACCAACTGATATGCAGAAGGCCTGGCTGCAAAGATTACTAAAACACCTCTGAAGGCATTTTTGGACTTCAAAAATATTGTGAGGAGATATTTAGTACTACTGTTGCTGAACTATATTTTACAGAATTACTTTATAATTTATGACATTGTTTTAAGTGTACATCTTGGAAAAGCTAATTCTTTAAAAACAAAACAAGAAAAACAGTAAAATTCAGATTYGATGTTGTCACTGGAGCTGAAGGTCTAGTCTAGGTTAACTTCTACTCATAGGAAATGACCTGCAGGGAATAGAGCTGTGTCTTGACCTCCTTATCATTATGGCTTTTCCCCATTTCCTCTGTTCTTGTGGAAAGCTATGGAACAAGCTACCTGGCTGCGTCAGTTTTGCCTCTCATTTATGATGGGAGCTGGTAGAGGAAATATCTAGTTGTCCTTGTTCCGGATCTATGCAACTTCAGGTGACACTGAATTTGTCATTAGTTTCTTTGGTGGATGGTGCATACTGGAGTAGCAACTGTCCAGAGCAGGAATGCGTCCTGCACGATTTCACTTGAGTTCTACCTTAAGCAAGCCACCAAAGTTAGAACAGATATGGGACTACTTTGAGGAATTTTTCTCAAAATTTTGTATCTCCAGAGGCAAAGCTTTGTAAGAAAATTTTCACACAGCACCTAATAAATTTTGTCCTGTAAATTTTACAAGGAGAAAGGGCATTCCGAGTCCAAATGTTGTATCTATCTGCCTTTTATTCTTAATTTTTTTTCACCAATAACCTTAGTGATTGATGACTTGAACTATGACAAGAAAGTTGGCTAGTGAAATAAAGTCAAATAACATCATATGTCTGTAAAAAAGAAATTAAAAAATGGGCCAAATGACTATTCTTTGTATAGTTTTCCTTTCCTTACTCAGAAAAGTGGCTTTTGCCAAGAAATATTTAGTAATTGAGAGGAAATAGAAGACTGGAAGAGTCTTTTGTTTTCCTTTTTTACAGTTCTTTATGTAAAGTGTGAGGAACCCATTTGGTAGTGGTCATGCTACACTAATTTTTGTTTATTTCTGGAGACAGGGGCAAGATTGCTGATTTTTTAAATACTGCTGTGGTTGTCTTTCTTGCTTTGCTAACCTTTAAATCTGTATTCCCTTTTGGCACTGTATGTAGAACATGAAATTCATGACTTAATATGCTTTCATATCCTCTTTTTGCCATCAAACTCAGAAACAAAATTAGTGATTTTTACTCTTTAACATTTCATTTTCCAGAATGTAGAAATTACACTACAGAATGTAGAATTACTCAGAATTTTGCCGAGGATTTCTCTTCTTCCGGGGTTGAAATCTGCTGTTTACCTGAATGAAAATGAAATTGCAGAAAGTAAAAAAGAAGGGGGTGTTAAATACAAACACGTACAATTTCCACTCTTAATTATTAAGACATGAGTGTGTGGGCTCCTTTACATGGTAATGGATTAAATTAAGAATTTGGCTGTGAAATATAAATAATTTCTTCCCATTATGTGTTTGTACAGTCTCTATGGCATTGTAAACAAGTGAAAAGGAAGTAAAAAAAAAAAAAAAGGAGCTTTTAAAATAATGATCGTCTGCTTTTGTAGAGTGTAATTCTACTCAAAGAATTTTAAAAATAAAATTTGCAGTTTCAAGGAGCATGCATCACAGCTGAGAAGCTATGTAAATATAGTTTCAACGCACTTTTCCTCTCTTATTGAGTGGAAATAAAGAAATCGTTCTGGGAAAGCCCATTCTTTAGGAGAAAGCTGCAGAGTAAGGAGCTGCATGACCACAGTTCCAACACTATTGTGGTGCAATAGACTGGCAGTGTCAGAAGCATTTTACACCACCACAGATCTGATGCAGTGAGGACCTGCTTGGGAGCGAGTAGGTCACACTTAAAACATTTTTTCACATAGATTTTTGTAGAAAGGTGTTCAGTCTCAAACATYTGGAGTACTGTTGTTGCTTCACTGGTGACAGCTGTCCAGCTGCTTGGTTCTCAGAGTCCAACAATGCAAGGTGGAAATGAAGAACCTCTTTTCCAGCTGAGGCTGGAAAATGTCAATCCTCTGGCCAAGCTGCTGTGGAATGTGTTCTGCTATTGAACTCTGGGCATAGTAGTACAGTGGAGGCCAGCAGTGCTTTYTGTTTTTTTATTAGGATGCTATGGAAAGTCACCAGCGTTTAGGAAATCAGCCTGAAAACATCCCTGGTCCAGTCTTACCATGGGATGGTCTGGTGGACTGTGCTGTGTTGTTGTGAATTGGAAAGATGAGTGCTTCTAATACCTTGCCTTCCCTGTGTCACAGAAATGAAATAAAATGTATGTATTTATTAGCTTTTAGGTTCTCTTTGTTTATGTTCTATATGTGCTATTGTCCAAATTGTCACATAGACTGATGTATGATATTTAAGAAAAACCTACTTTGGGTTGCTATCTGTGGTGTTTTTTTTAGGTAGAAACCCTCTTGGATTTCCCCCCCCCCTCCCATCCCCCCACTAGTATATTTTCACTGTGCATTTCAAACAGTGATGAACAATAGCTCTGATTACTCCACACAGACTGTGTCCCTTCAGAATGTATTATCTCAATAGGGACTCTAGTGAAAAGAAAGCTATTTCCTTGTTTTCTAGCAATAAGTCAATGGACTCTTAAGAGGACAAGCTTTGCCACAGATGCAATTCTTAGGCCATGAGCAAGCAGAAGATAAAAGAGATCAAAAGCCTCAAATTCTGGTGAGGGGGAAAAAGCTGCTGTTAGCAAGGGGCCAAAAGCTATAGCAACACAACCATTCTCTAAGAAGTGAAAACTTAAAAGGAACTTAAAAAACGTGTATCAAACAAAATCTAGTGTACGTCCTCTGTGGACAAAGGAGTATATGCAGGCTCACCACTTTCTATCTCCCAGTGAAAGGTAAACAAAAATCTTGTTTGATTGGTCTCTTTTGTGTTCTCCCGGTTACATAGAAGACAGTGGGGGAAGGAGCAGCTTAGGACCTGGAAGGACTATGCTCAGCAAAACTCTTTTTATTGTTCAGGGACCTGAGTTTTAAATGCTGGATGGAATTAGTGTATAAAATATAGCTTTGCAACAACTTAGGTTTTATTAGAGAATATATTCCATTTGATCACAGTTCTCATTTAAGGGATTCACAACTTCCGCTGACCTAAACAACAACTGAATCTGAAGGAGTAATCTAAATTATCCCTGGTACTAAAGCAACATTCAGGCTGTCATTTGAAGTATGTCATATTTCTTTCTTGCTGCACATAAAAGCATTTACTGCAGAGGACTTTGAAGTTTGTTACATTAACAAACACATTAAGTTCTGAAGATGAAATCTATCTTACTAAAAATGTAAAAGTAATTATGTAATTCATTTACATTTAGATATGTAATAATATATAATTTGTGACTCCTTATAGTCTTCTGTGCCTTTTGTACAAAGCAGGTTGCTGTTACACGTGCCCAGGAGATGCAGTTCTCATCATTGGAATATATGCTGGATTTCAGAGATACCACTTCTCACGCTTTTCTTATAGGCCACAGTGGGAATAAAATATTTTAGTGCAATTGACAACAAAGAAAAATTATGTGGAGTGACTTTTTGTTCTCCCAAATTTTAGTTACAGTCTTGTTTTCTTGGGAAACAGTGTTGTCAGGTCATTTTTCCATTCTGTACAAGTAAATGGGGAAGGTACTGTGCCTCTGAGGTCCTAAATTTGGAGGAAAAATTCTTCTCGATTAATTATCTTTTCCCACTGAGGGAAAATGCTTCCCAATTAATTTCAGAGTTTATGGAGTGGTTGCTAACTGTGGGAAGAGGTTCAGTCTCCATGATAAATATGTGAGAATATTATTAGAGGTTTCACAAGAACTTCTGCTTGTGTGYGTAGAGTGGGAGAGATAGCAGGCTGAAAATATTATGAATCTAAACCCATTATGCTTTTTTTTGTTTTCTCCATCTGAACTGGGTTTGGTGATGCTGCAATTTTTTGCATCCTTTTCGTAACATGAAATATTTTATAGTGATGCATCATCTGAAACACTTGTAAAGCCTATACATGTTCAGATATGCAAAAGTTGGAGTGAAATTTGGTAAATAGATGTAACATTTTTTTTTCACTCTCACATATACATGTGTCTACCTAAACCAGCTCATATTTTTATATGAGATCACAAAATACTTTGTTTGCCAAAAGTTCAGCATTATTAGGATGATGGAATAAGAATGAAAAATCTCTTTTTTTTTTKTKTTWTWTTTTTTTTTAATTTCATTCCATTCTAATGTCACTGGACAAATTAGAATTAGGCTGCTTCTTGTCTTTTTTGTTATTTCAGATTTAGCATATTTCTTGTTGTACTACTACAATCCTGAACAATTCCTTGAGCCTTCAGAAACATAGCCAGACCTTTTATAAATCCTTAACAAAGACACTCACATCATTATCAGGGAGAGTGATCTTTTTTCCCTGTTCCAATATCTGTATGCCTTCTATAGCAGTAATCCTGTAATTTAATAAAGATAAAAGTGCAATAGCTTGGTTAAGTAGTACAGGGGACATAACAGCATTCCTGGTTTATCTGTCTRTTTAGCCTTATTGATCTAATTACAGATTAATTATCCACATGAGTGCACTGGTCTTTTATACTGTATGTAGATTCATTTAAATCTGCATTCTTCTAAAACCTTTACAGAAAAAAAGTGCTCATGAGTCAAATGTCTCACTAGCATTCATGGTCCAGAAATTCTTAAGTTCATTAATTACCTTGGCTCAGCATCCCATGTGGAGCAATTTCATTATGGTGATCAGCAAACAGTGCCCTGTATTAATCCTGTGTTAGCCAAATGAACTAACTTGGGAATTGAAGTCTTAGAGTTTCCAACCCTTATCTTAGGCTTCAGAGTGTGCAATACGAAAGATTGAGATGTTGGACTTGCAAAATCCTTCTCTAAGTTTCACACTACTTTAACATCATCTGGATATAAATATACATTGTGGACCCTTCCTTAGCTAGCAGTACAGGAGAAGGTCTGCTTTGTTTTAGTCGGTCTAATATTTGTTTCAATCTCTCTAGCATTTTGTCTCTGCCCACTGTTAATAATTAATTTGGTCACAGCCCTACACTTCTCTATAGCATGTTCTTTTTAAGTGTCTCACAAAAAGATCTTAATAGTATCCTTATGAGGCTTGTCTATTCTTTTAATTTTAGTCCGTTTTCTTTTTCTTTAATAGGCAGAATATAGATCCTGTGGCTTTCRTCAGGATTTAAGATGGTTTTATGTAGTATGCAACATTCAGCAGCACTTTATTTAGAAACTCTTCAGTTTCTAACTTCCTACCTATCTTCAGTACCTAATTGCCCATTGTCAAATTGTCTTCAAATCAGAAGTTTTTCCTCCTCATGTCGTTTTGAGTCAGGCTCTTCAAATTTGACTAAGACGAAAAGCTACTCTACTAAAATTGTCATTTTCAGGTAACATTTGCAGTATTACTATTTCTTTCTTTTTGATAGTAAAAAGAATTTACTTGAATTCTGACAYGCTTTTCTCAGCTTTTCTGCCTCTGTTTTGCTTTTGGGAGTGATTACTGGTGTAAGCTGGCCTTATTTATGGGTTTTGGGGTATGATACTGGACATGATTACTTAGAGCAGCACAAAACAGAGCCAGAGACTGGAATAACAGTTCAGCAACAGACATGGTCTAGTCTAATGCCTGGGCTCCCTCCCTAGCTCATCTATATTTTGCAGTATACTTCCATCCCTTGAAGTGTTTAAAATATAATGGATGGCTTTCTTGAAGGTCTCTTGAAATTAGGAATTTGCTGAAAAGATAACTGTTAAGAAACTTTCATAATTTAATGCATGAAATCAGTCAAATAAATGGTGTGGTTCTTCCTACTTTTAGTGTGTGTGTGTGTGTATGTGTAACAACTGAGTTGTCAGCAAAGCATTCTCAATCRTAAGGATACTTTATATTTCTCTCTGAAAGATTATTAAACTCCAGCTGGTCTTCTGTCTTTCACATAGCTATAGAATTAGTGTTTTGCCTGTGGGGTTATAAAATTGCGTATGATTATCCTTGGCTTCTGTACACTTTTTCTGCTGGGCTGTACTACCTCCTAGATACATTCAATTTTAACTTAACTGTTGTGGGGATATAGACTGCAGCTAAAGAAACAGGAATATTTGTCCTTTGTTTCCTCTAGTAGTTAAGTATTGCAGATGTTCTTCCTTTTCATGCTTTTTGTTCAGTCTTCAATTCACTACTGTTTTCATCAGCTGTGTAGTTTGTTAGCCTATTCTATGTCTTATCTTTAATGTCCAAAGGCATTGTTTAACTTTTAGTACAGTTCCTGGGTTGTTACAATGCTACTGTTTGTATTTTCCAGGCTGGAGAGTTTCATATCTGTGGCTTAAATMGTGTAATGACTTATACATGCCTTTTATACAGTGGAAATTCTTGCAGTTTCAGTGGGAACAGTCACAGGGTACTAATTTTATGGAGTGACAAAATGTTGGTAAAAGTTTGCCAATAAGCAGTATTTTTCATAATGAGGCAATGTATTTCTCGAGCACTGTGGCTTCAAATGCTAGAGGCGCTTGTATCCTACTGTGGTTTTTTTCCTTTATCTGTGGTTTCATGTTTTTTATCCAACACATGAGTACTCCTCTGAGTGGCTATTGTTTTGGAAACACTGCCGTGGGTTTTTGATGAGACAGACAGATAGTAAGCTTAACCAGATGGAGAAGACTATAGTTGTGCCACTGACTTGAGGGGGGCCAGGGCGAAGGCCCTGATCCTTAGTGGCTCATTGAAATGCTGCTGCATCTTCCTGCCCTTTGCCATTTATCAACTGCACATTCTCTAAAATCCTTACCATCTTGTGCTGTGAACCGGGTGAGTACCCAGACTGTGGGTAAGTGGCCAGTGTAGTTGTTGCCAAGAAAACTGGAAGTCCCAATCTTTTCTCCATATTCTTTTGTACCCCTACTCCGATTTCTAGCCATATGGTTCCACCCCTTCCCCTGTGTCAGCTTTTGCAGTAAGACAAATTCATCTTACTAGTCTGGCAGGAAGCTGGTCAGGTTTTCTTCTGCTGTATTTTTCTGCCAGATTAGTAAAATGCATTGGCTTGCAAAAGGATCTGATGACAGCTTACTTTCCATACTGACAACTGTCTGAGAAAAGAKCTCTGACAAACTCTGCCATCTCTGAAACAAGCTTCCTCACAGCCCAACTTCTCCCAAGAGCCCCTGAGCTCAATTTTGGTGAACACATGCTGGATGTAAGTAGAGGCCAACCACAAGTCTGCAGCTTTGATAGTACCATTTTCCCATTCGAATTTCCCTTGTGGAGTGAGATCACTTACTTTGGGCAATTGGATAATCAGAAAAAGAGGTCTTGTTCATCTTGATTTGAAGGTCAGCCCCGAGGGACCCATGTTGAGTCTTTAGTGCAGTTCTGTGCTGCTTGGAGCCAAGGACTGTAGGTGCTACAACATCTTCAATTTAGGGAATATCTTTGGAGGTTCTTTGAAGAAGAGGCTTTTTGTAATGTTGCTTGCCTTTCCTAGAGTCTGATGTAGTGCAAAACCTCACAGGCCTGACTCTAGGTGGGCCTGATTTTAGAGTAGAGATTGCTTGGAGGAGGAGACTGTCCTGTCTATTGCTACATGTTTTCAAGATGACTAAGGACATTGAGGATATAGTTTGGGGTCTGGCAGTGAATGGCTGTTCCTTAGTGGTGACAAGAATAAGGAGAGCAATGTATTTGCTCCAAAAAAAGGAACCCCAGACAAACACAGTAGGAGTTTTAATTGTTATTTTTATTAAGTTGAAGGGAGTAACATATTTCATTTTATACTAGTCTTCTAATAGAAACTCCTAGAGAACTGGGATTCTCCAGCATTARCTCAATTTTCTTCCACCAGTATGCATACATATGGTCCTATTCCTTATTCCCTCCAGTCAAACTAAAGAGCTATGTTTCTGCCTGCTGCTGTTATCTTTTCATAGATGGGATCCTACTGATCTATTCTTAGGATCCTACTGATCCAGAGGAGGGTCTTGGCTTGGTATGGCGAACTTGTGTTCTTAGGCCATGCATGAGTAATTAGTAGGGAAGGCACACCATCCTCTTCAAGCTGTCTTTAGACAAGATGAATTTGCGAATGGGAGAAGACTGAGCCTAGAGGGTGACTTCTTGCCACCCGCTCCTGTGTTGGCACATGGACAAATATGCCTTATAAGTAAGGAACCCAGATCAGGGCCGAAGTTTCCTCCTTTTGTTGAGAAGTTCTGCCAGTTGCTGATATGAGTCAGGGAATTTTGTGTAGGCCATGGGTATGCCAGGTTGCTGTCATGCAGATGCAGGAGAGGGGATGGGACCATCCTGAGAAAATTTTGCTGGGCCAGGGCTAATGGATGAGGGCTGTCCCTCAAGGCGTACTGACCTAGGTCAGCTCTGCCCACAGTGGTCTGAAGACACTCTAAGAGCCTGAAGTGGAAATAGTCTACTCCATTGTAGCGCCATAACTGAGACCTTATTCAGGAATAAGTCTGCTGTGCAAGTGGCCAGAGAGAATGAAAAATACATTCCTGAAAGAGAAATTTTCTGGCTTTGAAGGAAATTATTTCTTAGAAACTTTCATACAAGACATTTTGTAGTACTCCACAGACAATGTGGATTGAATGAAGGTTGCCCAGTTGAGAAGTTTCAGGCGACCAAATTCCAGAGTTTCAGAATATTTTTCCTGGCAGGTCACCAAACTGACAGCTCAAGTTTGATCCCTGGGAAATGAGTCTTTTAACAGAAAACATTATTTTGCCTTTAGTAAGAGGAAGAAACTTTCCTAAATGCTGAAAGTATTCTGATTTCCTCGTCTTGCTGGAATCAAACCCCTTTAGAATAGAACTAATAGAGTTTTCATTTAAATATCATGTCATGAGTATCTTGAAGCTTCAGATAAACATCTTGCTTGTAACCCAAAAAGGTCACCAATTCTCATCAGAGTGTGATTGCCGTTTTTCTAATATAAGGTGACATCAACTTTTGGAACAGAACTAACTTATCCAGAAAAAAAAAATTGATTTATTGTTTTACAGCAATACAGGCTTTTTATTTTCTTTTGTTAATTTATCAGCAAAGCTCCCATTGTTTTTTTACTGATGATAAATTACACTTTTTTATGGAGTGCCGAGTCATAGTAATTTCCTTGTTCCAATTTCATTAACTTCCTGGTAGTATTGTCTGGAGCAGCCAGATGCTGATGTGTAATCCAACTGTTTCCCTAGTATGTGGGAAGCAGTAAACTTTTTGTTTATCTCGTAAACAGTTCTGGCTATATATCTTTGGCTTTTTCTTTCCCATGGTCAGATCAAGACTGGCATAAACTGAATTCCTTTGGCACCACAGAGTGCCTAGAAACAGGGACAAAAACATTACAGACCTATGTCATTAGTCTGGTTCACAGAAGTTGAGTGGCTTTGTTTTGTTTTTAAATCTGTCTGGGTTATGTTATTTTTACATATAACCTATACATGAACAGTCTCTGAAAAGCTGGAACTTTACAGTTAATAATAAAATTAAATATAATTTTCTAGAACCTTACCTAAAATCTTTTGCAAAAAAGGAATCTTAACATTTAAAACCAGTGAAAAAGTAATTAACAGTATAGAAGAGAGAAATTTTCTCAGTTCTCAGGAAGCAGCAATTGCAAATCCTAAAATAATAAGATTTCTAAGTGAATGTCATAAGAAATAGTCAGTTTGGAACTATTATAAGTATTTACTGTTACAAAAGTGATTTTTTCAGGTATCAACCTGAATTTGAGTACATGCATGGATTTTTTGTTAAATCTATAAAATACTTTTGAAGATTAATGCTTTTGGTTTTGAACATCTCTTTCAAAATGTTTCTTTCATAGGTGTTTTTGGACTAGTCTCAAAAGGGTTCAAAGTCTTGAATGACTGTTTTTATTGGTATAGCAAGTAATATCAAGGCCATAATGAATCACCTGTGAATCATATTTGTAAATTGCTTGAATATTTTGGGATGAAATATCTCTATTTTCCTTAAGATTAGTTCAAAATACATCAGCATCTGACATTCTGTCCRAGTTATTCTGTCAAAGTTGGATATTTTTAGAAACAGCAAATATGAGTAACTATGAGCAACTATTKCAATAAGATATGTTTTCATTTTCTAAGTGTTGAAAGGGTTACTTGAAAAGGGAGGGGCAGGTGCAGGAATCAGTGCATCGTTCTTCGTTTGGCATGTCTTTGCTTTGTACTTTGGGACCACACAAAAGTTTGACATTGTCACTTTCATCGAGATGTACTTGAGCATTCTTGACCTCTCAATTTGAAATATTTGTTTTTAAATTTTTACACTTGCTAATAATGATTCTTGAAACCTAGATCAGAACAATTTGAGTTGAAACTCCTGAATTATATTTGCAGGACTGATGATATCTTATTCCGTAATTATGGAGAGCCCCTTTACTTTTTTTTAATTGGCTCAGAAATAGGCACTCTAATCTTTGCTTACATGACCAGATTGAGATTGGCGTTCAGTCTGATTTTTATAGAGTGTGGCACATTTATAGTGTTTCTTTTAGATGCAATAAGATTGTGAAGTTGGCTGCAGCTATATATATAACTATGGATGTAATACAACCACTTGCAGATATAGGTCCCCTAGTGAGACTTAGGCACTGAAACTCTTCCCTTTCCAGGTGCCAAGATATGTGGTGGGCCAGAATTGGACACCTAGTATTCCTATACAATGTGCAGGGAGATTCAAGTGCCTTAGGAAGATAACTGCTTATGCAGTAAGGTTTCTGTCACTGGCAATGAGGAAAAGGAACTGGATGGAAGAGGGAGAATCGTCATCTACATGAAAGACTACTTTGGAGAATGTAGGTGGACTTTGGTGCTTGGGAATTCTCAGTTTGGTTGTTTAAACATAGCCATTGAGAGAATGCATGGCTTTGCAGGGGGCTTGCAGAGCTGTGAATTGGAAAAGAGTGAGTACGGTGATGTATTTAAAAACCTTTATTCTTTATTGCCTGTTTCTGGGCTGTTGGTAAGCACCTTCAATGTGAAATTGATATTTTGTACACAGGCCTTTGCATTGGCCTATATTTTGGCTTAGATATCTGCATCCTCCCGTGGTCCTCACTCTTAGTTTTGTCTACAAAGTGCAGTAAATTGTACTATAGAAATACTGGAACAGGTTTCTCTGGAAGGGAGGTTGGTCTGGCTGAAGTAAGTCTGTAACACATTTATATTTTTCTGCTAATTTGGATAGTTTATTTAGAATTAGCTGTCTTTAGGTGGAACTGAGCCATAAAGTGTATTCTGCTCTATCTAGAAATTTGAAGGTTGGAAGCAAGTGAAGTTCTATCAGAACAACTAGAGCAATGCCAAAATGTCTATTATTTTGCAAGTTCAAAATTTATGCTTGCAAAGTAGTTATTAATTTGGTTTGTAAACTGTCTGCCAGAATGGGCATAGCCAATGGAAGTTCTTACTGTTGTTTCTTTTTGTTCCAACAATGAATAATAACCAAAGACATTGGATTTAAACTTTTAATAAAGCTTTGGGTTGAATTTTTCATTTAAAACATCTATTTATAGGTAAAAAAGGCTTTTGTGTCTCATAAAAGCAGTAGTCATGAAAACCAGAGTTATATGAAGTGATGTTTTTATTCAGTTGCAGCTACTTTTACCAGTTTATTTATACACTTATTTTCAGTACATTTGATAAAAAATCTAAGGCATTGTTTTACAACAACTGGACGTGGCAATTAGTGCTATGGCTTTGCTGTCAGTCATAGAGTGTTCAGTCAAAGGTTGGATTTGATGATCTGAAGGATCTTTTCCAACCTTAATGATTGTATGAGTCTATGACAAGTAACAGCAATAGGGATGAAAATATTTTAATTATGATAGAAAACATTTTACTTGAAGAAAAGTGCACATTACTTGTGTTAAAAAAATTACTAAATTAGATGCAGATGTACTAATTTTACTACTAGGAGGTAAAATTAGGAGACTCACATACTGTAATTTCTAATCTGTTGATATTTTTCCACAAACTTGATTAACATTGACTGAGTTAGGCCTTGATCTTCTAATCAGATTAGCATTGCAGGTATTATTAAAATTTCTAATAGTGTGAGAGTGGATATCTACTTGCCATCTAATTTTTATCTGTTTTTAAATAATAAATTGTATTATGAAAATAATAACTGAAAATATTGGACAATTGCTTTATTAACGTCTTCCTCCAACTCCTGCATAACAGTTCAGTCCTGTAGGAATTTATTTAAAAATGCACAGTCTTCACTTAAAGGAGTCCCACAAAATGGATCTGATTAAAGCCAACAGAACTGCAAGTCTGAGTATTTTCAGAATGTTTGTATGTACAAAACCTCCGGCTTTATAGGAAAATTGTCACCCTGACTGTAAAAAATTATGATTTTGACAAAAAAACCCCAAGATCGATGTATAGAGTAAATGAGACATCTCCTAGTTAACTAAATACCAAAGTAGGGCATAACTCAGGACGTTAGTTTGAAAAGATTTATATAACCTCTCTTCTTTTTTTTCAATATTATTATATTCTTGAACACATGGAGCTGTATGCCTCTGTCTCATCTGATGTGGTGGTGTAGTTTAGCATCTCTTCTAATGCTTATGGTGAGCACAGAGAGAAGTGAGGTGGTTGGAGCCTCTTTGTGAGGGAACAGTGTCAGGGAGCTGAAAGGGAAGGTGGACACTTCTGGTCTGGATTGAGTGCATAAATTTACTGGAAGTTTTGAATACACAAAATACAAAGGCAATTTTTTTTTCTTCTGTTCACTTGTCACACCAGAATAGAATTAAAAAAATTAGCGTCACCTTGCATTTCTCTGTCAGTTGCGATTGTTTTKTTTTTTTTAAAGTTTGCTACATGCAAAGCTGTTTTGCAAACAAGGGGGGATCAGATTAGAAGGTCATAATGGAACTGAGGAAAGGAGCTCAGAAAATGCCCCTTGCTGGAGAGCAGTATTGTTAATTGCCTCTCCCACTATAAAATTTTGGTGTCTGTGGAAAGCTGGAAGAGCTACAAGTAGTGTTATAATCTGTCTTCAAGCAGTGGGTGCCAGCAAGGATAGAAGACAGCCAGAAGTAYGTTTTTTGTTTTTAGACTTTCTTTTCTGACACCAGCTGGCACTGAAGCACTTGATGTATTTAACAGGCAGGAAGGATAGCTATGAAATGGTTTAAAATAAGTTTGAAGAGTACTGAAATCTGTGTAAAAACTAAACATATGAAAGATGTTTCTATATTTGATAGGGACTGTAGATGAAAAGCTGAGCATTTGTGACTGTTTAGAGGTTGAACATCCTCAATTTTGAGAGTCTGAATCCCTGGCCAGATTTAACTGCAATCTGGAGCAAAATCTCTAGAAAATGTGCTGTTGAGATATCCAGAATTAACCCCTGGCAAAGAAAGCACAGTTATACTCCTCGTTGGTTTGGAGACATAATTATGACATACAGTGGTACTTTGCTTGGTTTTTGTTATTCCATGTTCACTGCCTTTATACAAATATGAAGTTTATTAATTACATTTGTGGATAAGATTTGTCCTGTCTTTGTTATGTCTTCAAATGCTGTGGAGGGTCTGTGCAAATTTACACACAGAGAAGAACCATTTTGTTTAACAGTTTTTTGGGACTTGAACGCTTTGCTGGTGCTCTGTGCTGTCTAGCCTTTTCATTTTGGAACACGAGAAGGTACTTCTGTAAATCTAAATAAAAATGGTCTCAAGTGGATAGTTCGTCTTGAATGCATTCTAGTCTGGCTTTTACATTTTGTCTGGCATTGAGGTTACTTGTGTCTCTAATACAGCTAGCTGCAAATTTTGACCCTTGCTCATATGCTAGATCTCTCAGCTGCTGATATGAGGGAAAATTAAATTTTTCCTTTGAGTGGTTTTCATATGTACATTTGACTGCAAGTGTGCAGGAGACTTACAAGACTGAGCTTGGAGATATTTTGTTTGGCAGTAGCATATACCAATGCATATATCTAAACTGAGCTTTACGTTTGTGCTGAAATAAGACATGCCCGTAGTTCATATCAGACGTAGTTCCAGAATTCCATCCAAACCAACCGGTTCACAGCATATTTTTCTGAAAATCCAGTCAACAAGTGTAGATCTGTGTCTCCACTTTTTGGGCAAAAAAATGTTCCGTGTGGCTTTTTTTTTTTTACATACAAACGCAATAATTTTTTATGCAATCTGTCACCATAATTAAGAGGATCACATGTAAAACTAGTCAGATAGATGTGAAATGTATAGAGATTTGATGATGGACTGGACTGACAAAGCACTCCAGCAGATTTTGAGCAACATTGGCAGCTTAACTGAAAAGATTAATGTGCAACTGATATTTTGGTTTGCAGTAGCTGGAAGCAGTATGTGAAACATGCTAATTTGTATAGGCAGCGTGCATGAAAGGACATCAGCTGGTGCACACGTAAGTAACTTTGTATATGGAGGGAAAGTTATTGCATAGTGATGGGTAACCTTGTACGGTCAACTCACCAGCAGGAGATTTGAAATGTTATCCCACCTCCTATATTTCTCACAAAATTCAAAATAAGCATTCACAAACTAAGGAACAGCGGAACAATTTTATGATTATGTATAATAAATTATTTAAAAAGTTAATGGCAATTAATGTAACCAGTCATCTGGATTTATGAGTGTTAGTTTCCTAAAGGAAAAAATAAAATAACAAATGCATTTTTAAAGTACTTCTGTTGATACTTGGTAGTTTTTTTCTGATTCTTCTTTTAAGCAGGACCTGATTTAAGTTGCATTAAAGACATTCAAACAAAAGACATATTTAAGTAGTAAGTTATTCCCCACTATTACTTTAATCTATTACGTAATAGTAATATTTGGAACACATAGGGGACTACCATCAGCTATGCCCACAGCTGTAGACATCACTGATTTTACAGGCTTGTAAGCATATATGGTAAAAACCTGCCTAAGAATTTTCCTTCCTCTTTGGACTATGGCCTGTTGAAAATGAGTGATCTGAAAATTAACAGATAAATAATGAAGATTTTTTTAGGCATTCATACTTGAAGACTTCTGTGGTTTTTTTTATAGTAAGCATTGTGTGTTTTTCTCATGTTACTGCAGAATGACTTATGATGTGTGAGAAAGGTGAAGACATTATATTTCAACCTTTCTAACATACATTGCATGTTTATTTGCAGTGTTTTGTGAGACTACAGTCATCTTAGTTGTCTTTGGTGATATCACTGGTGTCCTGTACAAATCTATAAATGATTTAGAGAGAAAAATGTTGATAAGAGAATGTTTCTAGGGAGTGGAAACAATATATTCATCAATGGAGAGAAAGCAAGAGAATATGCTGGGCCTAAAAACATGAAAACAGGAAACTTGGCAAATGGTATAAGGTCTCTGTATGGAGTTTAATGGCATTTGGCATTATACATTTCAAAACTTCACAGGAAACACTTACAAAAAGAGAAAATTACCACTTTTTGACAAGGAGGGGAATTTGGACTTAGAATTAAYGGTGCACTAAAGGAGGATAATAGGTGTGAATTGAAACTAATTGGTGTTTCAGATCATTGAGCTGCTTGAAAATAGCATGTGTGGTGAGAACTGTAGAAGTTAAGTCTCTCTTAAATGCCTAATTAAGCACAGTTCTGTACTGAACAGGGGAGAAAAAAAATGTTATGTCACTGCTTTGTTCTCAACTGACTGATATAAATGGACAGTCAGTCAAAAGATTTAGCTTCTGTACAATAAAGTTCTCTTGATTAGGCTGATCCACTGGTACAAGGAGATGTGATGTCCTGAGGCATAGAGCTGTAGGCATAAAGATGGGCATAGGTATAATCCAAGTTGTCCAGAAAACATTGCGTAAATCAGAAGGAGCAGGTGCTTGGCACAACCAATGAGCATTTTCAAGTGTGTGATTAATGTAAGTGCAGAAGTCCTGTAGCTCAGTGCCTAAATCAGCTCACACCCTGTGGCCTGATTTAAGCACACACATATGTGACTTAGAATATGACAAAGATATTAAAAATGAGTTTTCACTGGAGAGATATCCATTAAAAAGCATGGAAAAACCTCACTGGAGAAATGTCTCTTAAAAAGCATGGAAGAACTTCCCTTCTATTCCTTTGAAAAAGGGCTGACAGATGATTAAACTTATGTAAAATAAATCAGACAATTTGACATGTAAGATCCGTTGCTTTCCAACAAACTATTGAGTTCACTGGCTGCAATCCAACAGAGAAAACAAAATGTGCAGAATAAACACAGTCTATAGCAGGTGGAGGTAATGCCTTATTATACATAAATGCTGTTTTATGTTGTGTAACCTGGGGACAATTTAGCAGACAATTTTGTACTTAGAAAAATCATGGTTTATGCAGAAAAGGAGAACCACGGATAATGAATTGTCTACATTTGAAAATACCACACTAGATCTGAAACACATGTCCTACCACATTGTCTTATGATTTTAAAAGCAGAGGAAGGAAGAGAGATTATTAAATTTAATTTCACTCCCTCATATCACTTTAAAACAGATGTTTAAAACCAAAAACTTATCCCTTCTTTCCAGTGTTTATTCTTACATATTTTAGTACCAATGTTTTGTAATTCAAGAACAAACATACAAACAGTGGCCTTTATTCATCATGCAGCTAAGAAAGGACTATTGTAATTTTGTTCATGCAAGCCTCAGTTTAACTGTAAAAGTAAAATGAAGTAAGATAATAAAATAAAATGTAAACAAAATGCAAACAAAACACAACTACGCTGTGAGAAGCATGGGTTGGTGTGTGCAGGTGTGGCTGCCTGGCTCCAGGGGAAGCTGATCCCTGAGGTTTACCTTCCCCAGTAGTTTTCTATCTACAATTCCACACAGTCAAGTGCCAGTATTTCCTAGGAGATATGGGTTCACTGAGGTGTGAATTATACTTCTAAGAAACCAGGAGTCATCTGCTGTATTTATAAACCCGATCAAAGCACACGGTTATTTCTTGCACAGCTTAGGTGGTTGTAAGCTAAAGGGAAACTTATTAAAGTTTTCAGACTGTTGATGTTTTGTGCAAAGGAGTCAGTTGTCTTCACATCCCTACAAAACTGGAAAAGCAAAACTGTGTCAGTACTGAGATAGGAGTATGAAATCCAACAGCCTTAACTGGACTACTGGAGCCTCCATCGCCACATCACCAATAGACACTACTGCAGCTCTGTGTTTCTAACTTTGACATGAAAAAAAAGATGAAACAACTGGTTTTCAATGCAACATGTTTTGCTGATTTCATCCAATTTCATAATTATCAGCAATACCAATTTTTCTTCCAAGTAATTTATAAATGCTGAATAATTTGTTCTCACAATTGTCACAACAATCTGGATTTTACTCGCTCAGACTAAAAAAATGACACTGAAGACAAGGAAACAAAGTCAGTCAAATATTAATTGAAGGGTTCATTTCCTCTGTGAAGTCAGTCTCCAAATGGCATGGGACTGCATCTGAGCAGTCCTTATTTCCAGCGTAGGTCTAGTCCCTAGGCACTTGTTCACTTGCTCATTTTCTGTGAAGCTGGTTTCTCTGGAATCTTACTGCCAGAGAAGAGGAAATTAAAAGAAAAAAAGAAGCTTTCCATTGTCAATATTGCTGATTTTGTAAGCTTACTTCAGCTTCATCCCCACCTTTTTCAGTTAATGTTTTGCTTTGCATATATTGAGGTGAAATGTTTATAGAAATGATCTTTTCTTAGAATGTATGGTTATCCTCTCAAGTATGGCATGTGTAAGTATTACCCAGAAATTTTCATTCAGGCAAGTGTAAAACAGCTGCTCTTTTCTTCTCTGTGGCATCACAGAAAAGAAAGATGAAGGGAGTGAAAGAGACAATGGAGTCATGCTCAGTCCAAGCCTTTACTGCTCATCAGAAGATCTTGCAATGGTGTCCAAGATCACATTCTCCTTCACTGCCAGGGAGACCTGGGCTTTACATGTCAGAGGTAGAGCTTTCCCCTTTGCTGTCCTGCAATGGCACAACTCTGCAACTACCTGAAAGGAGGTTGTAGTGAGGTGGGTCTCTTCTACCATGCCTACAGTGAGAGGACTAGAGGAAATGGCCTTAAACTGAGACAGAGGAGATTCAGATTAGATATCAGAAAAATCTTTTTCACTCTTAGGATGGTCAGGAATTGAAATAGGTTGCCCAGGCAGGTAGTGGAGTCGTCATTCCTGGAGGTGTTTAAGAGGTGTCTGGATCTGGTGCTGGGTGATGGTTTAGTGGTTTAGGGGTTACAGTGATAGTGGTGGGTTGACAATTGGACTTGATGATCTTAAAGGTCTCTTCCCACCTTGATGACTCTGTGATTCTATGATTCTATGATTCTGTAATTCTGTGACTGCACCATCACATGCTCCAGTTACAGCTGGCTGTCACAGCGGAGCCTGATGATGGAAGTGGGACTACTCATGGAGAAGACACTCTTTGTAAGCATGGCTGGTAACAGTGGACATGAAGTGTGGTAGCAGTCCCCAAACATCTTACCTCTTGGTACCAGATCAGCCTCATGGAAATGTAATGCAAGGTATGATCGCTTGCTGCTTGGAGTGCTGTTATGAAACCCCTGGGAGAAGTACTTTTCCCTCTGCCCTGTGTGTGRTGTGAATTAACTCTGTGAGCATAGTACCAAAGAAAAAATAGTACTTAAAAGCTTTTTTCCTTGGCAGATGTTTTCTGAAATGTGAAATATCTTCTGTGTGCATATCCATGTGAATGCAATGGGATGTTTAGCAATCAAATTTCCATTTTGCTTTAATGTCCATTTAATAATCACAAAAGCTTTGCTTTTTAAACATTTGCCATTTGCTTGAATTCAAATATTAAATATTAGTGAGGTTTTAATCTGAAAAAAAATGTAAAAGCAGTTCTGCTTTAATTTTCCTCCAACCTTGTGTTCACCTTGCGCCAATCACATAGGGAAGCCCGAAACATTATTAGTAGCTATAATTTGTGAAGAGCTTATCTCTAAAGAACATTACATGAACTCCAAAAATGTGACTTACTATTTTTCACAGGACAAAGAATTATACCCATTCACTGGGGCAACAGATGGAGATGGCTATTAAATAGCAATGTTTCAAGGTTTTATAAACCTCCTGTAAAAGATTCAAAGCAGCTAAAGCTTTTAATGCTTATAGGAGTTGTTCAGGACTTTAAAATGGAAGGTGCAATTTAATCAATGGCATGCTAATACAAATTAGCAGTTTTCAACCCTCCTTCCTGAAAAATGAGATAATCTTTAAAAATTCACTGAATTCTCCAGCACATGCCACCTCTGAGACATTGTAGGTTATTGTCAAAAGATGACCGGAATACAGAGCCACTAAATATTTCATCTTAATGATAATGTATGCCGCAGAAGGTTTGAACTTTATATTGAGATTTGAATTGACTTTTGATAAAAGACATACTGGATTCTCTCCTTTTTTTTTCTTTTTTTTTTGCACATTAACTTTCTGCCAGGAGCAGGGGTCAAAGCTAGCATTTAAACTCAGACTTTTCTCTACTTATTGCTAGTAAAATGGGGATATCAGGGGATTTATTTGTTTTTATTGTAATTCTTAAAAGTTATCTGGATCAAGTTAAACTAATTACATGTGTTTTTAAAGAGATGGATGGGATAAATGTCAAAAGTGTTGCAAGTCAGTAGTTTAAGTGAAGTATGCCCTACTATGCTGAAGTCAAAGGTAATTTTACTATCTCTAACACTTTGAAAATTTTGTGCTGTACTCAGCCATGCACCCAGCTGTGTCCTGCCCAGCTATGTTCATTTATTAGTCAGAGAATCAGCATTAAACACCAGTGATGTAAGAGCCAAATGTCTATCATAGTCAAATGGGCTGTGGTTCAATGCAGTTCAAAATATATTTCCCAATTTTCCTAACTGACTACCACACAAAACCAGGTATTTCCTGCATGTCTAGAGTTGTTTCTTCTTTTCTTTCTTTTTTCAAGGAGTTTCAGAAAAAAAAAGTTGTTTAAGCTTAACAAGGGCAAGTCTCACCAAGTCCTCTTTCAAGAGCRTTTTACAGTCAGAGTGCCATTGTCCAAGTTGCTTCTGCATATGAAACAACAAATAATTTTTGTGCATTAGGAAAAAAAGGTGAAGGTAATCTTTAGGGCTGTAGGTATGTTTCCTGATATATTTATTTTTCCCCCTTTATTGTGTGCTTTCTATTGTTGAATTTAAGTCTTACAAATATAAAAAGTGATATGCATACATTTTTTCAGTGTATAAACTTTTTTCCAAATGTCCTGTTTACTCTTAGAACATAGCAATAATAACTGTCACATAGTTCTCTTTTTCGGAAGGATTCCCAGGAAAATGCCTATAATTTCTATTTGCTCTTAAACTTTGTTTTAAGGAATAAGGCCCTGCATTTGCCCCAAATAAGATGGTTAATTATGAGTGTTTTAAAACATAACTATTTTCAGGAGTTTACCTAGTGACTGTTTTATAACTTAGCAGAATGGAAGAATTATACTGGTTTGTTGTATTACTGCGAGGTCYAAATGTTGATGATAATTATTTTTTAACTCCTTGAACAGGCTGGTTTAGATCTTGAAAGACTGGCTCTGTTTGAAATGAAGAAATTAGTTCAAAGAAATGGCAATCCAACCATTGGTATGCTCCATCTCATCCGTGCATCTTTTCAGAAAGCAGAATATGCTTTAGTGCCACTTCCTTTGGTTACCCACACTGTTTTCACACCAGAGAAATAGGATGAGATGGTTGTCGCTTTTTGTGCCTTAACTACAGAAATGTGCACCATCATGCAGTCACACTCAAGAATCCATGAGAGAAAAGTGCATTCAACAACTCAGAAGTCCGGGCCTTGTGATACAGAAAAAAGTTGGGCTTTAATCCCACCTTCATTAAGGCAGATGTCTAATTTTTGCTGTCTGGAGTGGTACAGGATGGCGCAGAAAGAGGAAGTTTGTGACTGAAGGATGATTCGAAGGTCCTTGAGAGGTAAACAGGAAGTCCCAATCATGGAAAGAGAGGAGAAATGGGAAAAAAAGAACCCAAACAAACCAACTCAGAAAGCACAAAATGCTGTTTGCTTTGCAGTACTTAACTGAATGAAGCTTGGAAGCTACAAATTTGCTTGATCAAGTCAGGAAAAAAAGAACAGAGAGGATATCATAGCACATAAGCTTCAGCAGATCAGTGGATGTGCAGCTGCTGCAATTAAGCTCTTTAAGGGGCATGTGATAAGTTGTAAAAGTTTGAAGTCAGAAATGTTTATTTTGCACACTCATTCATTGTGCTGGGTGATGAACACATATAGCACTATGCAAACAAGTGCATTTTCTCTGTTTATCCCAAACATTGACATGAGTGCTGTGGGTCTTGAATTCCTTCACTGCTCAGGATCTGTGGGAACAGGGAGTGAGGATCCTGCCTGTTCTCTTAGCAGTAGAAACAGAGTAGTTCTTGGTGTCACCAGCATAGGGACAGAGACTATGGGGCTGTTCTCCACATACCTTAAGAGAAGACATTTCTACCTATCCGTGTTACATGCTACACCCAATTGCAGAGCAAAGTGTGGTGCTGTAATAACACGCATCATAGTCTATTACTTGGGTATACACATATTATATTCAAATAGTCTCGATAACTTTAATCAATTCTGAAATTAATGTAAAGGATTAAAGACTGCATTTAAAGCATTACTGTTTGGGTTTTTTTGTTCAAGTGTAAGCAGCAGAAAGGAGATGGAGGAGGAAGGCACCACCAAGGTTAAAGCCAAAGCTTCATTAAATGAACAAATCCTGATCTTCCAGATATTACTCAGACATTTCATTATAACCATTGTCAGAAGTCCCATTGCTTTTCTCGGGGTCATTTGTGAGTTTGAAAGTACAGCAATGAAGCATAAAGTATCAGGATGAAAAATGTGAGAGGAAAAAATAACAGCCCCTTCTTTCAGCCTTCTGGCAAATACATATTTGCTGTTGGATATATTGAGCACAGCACAAAAGTGTCTCATGAGAACTTTGTGCAAGGAAATGCACCGTGTCAGTCACTTAAAGTAAAAAAGAAACATGTCATCACTCCAAGTGGTATTGATTAAAACAATAAGGGTTTCCTGGTGCCAACAGTTGAAACAACTGTGTGAAAAGTAGTGAAGAGGTATTACCATATTGTTGCAGCTTTCTCAGGAAAATTCCAAATAAACTGAAGGATTCCTGTCAATATTTGTATAAGGAAACATGCTGCTCCCTGATTTGGAAGCACTTCACACACATGCACACGCACACACCCCCCACTGCATGCAAAATTCTAGAGAAACTTTATTACAACCACACAAGAAAAGGACATACTCAGAGTTTGCTGCACTCTTTCTCATGCTAATATTTACAACATCGATCTCTTATTGTCAGTATTTGATCTACATTTCTCCCAGCTCTGGTCAATGGGAGGCACAGCTGCTGCATCCCCATATTGTGCAGTCAGTGTGCCTTTGTCTTCTGCAGCTGGGGAGTTCTCATGTCCACAATAGCCAATCTGAGCACACTAAATTAGGAAAGATTATTGTTTCATTTATTGACTACACAAGTTTAAAACAGCAAGTATATAGTTTGTTTCATGTTTTATTTGTTAAGGTCATTTTCACCAAAAGCTAGGCACACAAACACAACTATAGGGCAGCTGTACTTCCAGCCACCTCAGTAGGAAGAAAATACCAAACTTTATTGAAATGAAATTGGATGGTTAGTTGCTTTCATGTGGCACAGCCTCCCACCTGCTTTCTCCCAGCCATCCATTTGTGAAGACTTTCTGCAGGTTTTTTTCATCCTTTTGCATCAAGTTCCTTCCCGACAAAGTGTTTGTCCTCCTGTACAGTTAATTTTAATCAAAGCTGGTTTTACAGTGGAAGGAAAGACAAGCAAGTTCAATTTTTGAGCTCAGTTCTCCAAATGTTTCTTTCACTGAATGGTCTTTAGAAAAAGGAAGGCAGCAATTTTAGCTGGAAGTAAATATCGCTTCTGAGTAACAAAAAAAGGGAGGGGAGAAAAGGGAGAAAAATCTACTTAACACTTTAGGATATAATGGTATTCAAATAATATATTTTTCTGCCATTTATTCATTTGTGAAGAAACTCAGTGAATAGTAATAGCTGCTGTCAAAGATATTTATATTTAAGAGGGTCTTTATGTAAAATAATTTTTTTCTTATCAGGAGTGATTTTTCTTCTGGAGAAGTCTGCCATCTCCTAGCAACCGATATGGCTATCTTTTTTTAACAGACGCTGCAATAACAATGGGTGCCTAACCTTTATATGGAAGTATTTGCACATGTACAATCAGACCGCTTACGAATTCAAACCGAGCTGTTAAAGTGCTCCAAGGGAGACTCTGGTTACCACTTTATCTTCTATGCATCTCATCTATCCAGGACTTTATAATGGCAGCCATTTTAGCTGTGGTTGAGTACCTCCCAGAGAGCTCCAGAACTAAATCTGGAAATGACTCACACCGTAACTTCCCTCTCTCTTCTCTCACAGGAAAGGAACGGGCTCATTTCACTACTTAGGTATTATTTCCTCCTCTGTCTTTCTGATTGTGTCACTCAATTTTCAAAACTGTAGCATCGCTTAAACTTGCTAGGTAAAGAATTTTTTTAATTTAGAGATGTAAACAATAGAGCACAATGACCCATATCTGCAAATGGATAATTCATTTTGAAGGTACATGACTGTAAATGAAGTACCTCTGACTAAGGGTAGGCTCTTCCACTTTCTCCACTTGTCTGGTTTTGAACGGCGCATATTTAGATTTGGACAAGGGGAAAATCTGGCAAACTATAGCATGCCCAGGCTCATTTCAGTRATTCACACCTGCATGCCTGCCTGAAGACTGTTCTGGATCATGAACACCACATAAAGCCTGGATAACACATAGTGTGTGGTACCCCAGGTAATGTGAGATATAGCTTCCAGGACTTCAGAACCTGTAGCCTCCAGCTACCGCTCAAAGGCCGTTCTGTACAGTGTTTCAGTAAGAGGCCTTCCAAATTTCTGCTTCTTTTCAAAAATAGAAACAACCATTGGCTTGGAAAGAGGAGAGAGCAGACTGAATGAAGCTTTGGGACATGTACCTGATACATGGCCTCTGCTCCTGTTCCTAGGGCTGTTAATATCTTCTTAGTATTTTGAACCATCCTTGAACAAAAGACAGGAATATTGTTGGCTGGAAGCATGTTGCTGGTGATACGAGCAAATGAAACGAAGCCATGTCTTTCCTATCAACAGCATGCCTAAACCGATAATTTCTTATCTATGTACCACAATGGGTAAACCAGATTCAAATCAGAAAGAAAATGAGGAACAACTGCAAGAAAATTAAATAAAATTTTCCCTTAAAAGCTCTTCTATCAATTAAGTACAACTAAACATTGAACTTCAATGACCCCCCTCCAAATATGTAGCTCAGTCCTCTACTTAGTAAATTCATAGGAAGCTGATAAATCCTCAGGTGTGATTACAAACAGACTCTTCATTAAGTTTCAGCATCTTTGTCTGATCCTAGTTTATCCTCCTCCATTATTCTATCAATTCCATTCAAAGTGATGCTTAAGATTTTTCAAAGCAACCTTCTGGATGCGTCCTTTAAGTCAGAATATAGAGTTTCTCCTTTTCATTTTTAATATCTGTGTACAGGCATTTCCAAGCTGATTTAGTGTGTTCTCTGCTTTTGCCACAGCATTTAATATTTTCCATTACTGATGTTCTCTTCGCTGATAAATAAGACTATTGTGCTTGTTTATCTACAACTTTGGGATCGCAATTTAGATGTTTGCCTATAGCTTTATGTATATATATATCTTTCATCGAGTATAGATAGCTTTCAGCAGAGAGGCTGGGTGCTACCTCAGTGGAGTGCCTTGAGGATGCATCAACACACATGGGTTTCGGATCCAGCAGTTCTTACTTTCAAAGTACATTTTAACTTTAGAAGTTTTTGCATAAGTACTTGATGGAAAATATGTGTCCCAGAAAAAGAAAGGAAAAAGAAAACTGCAAATAGTAGTCAGCACTCTTTGACAGTCTGATGTGTGTCACTTGAGTGCTTAACCACAAATCTTTAAATTAGTCCTAATAAGAGAATTCATTAATATTAGATGAACTTCATTCACTGCATGAGTTATAGAATAATAAAACTTGTGAATAATTTGCAGTGGATAATTTACTTCTAAAGTGCATTTCACAAATTTAGCTTCTTTTTCTGTTTGTGGAATACCAACCAGTGCTGAGAGGCCTCTCTGTCTGGTAAGGACACGAGATGTGAAAGGACGTCCTGGGTGATGGGGAGCAGCTACAACCTCCTGAGTAACAGCTCTCTGCTGTTGCTGGCAGACATGTTGTATAATTTCTTTTCCAGTTTGATCTTAGAAGTAGTTAAGCTGCTATTTTACTTCTCTCGCCATTAGAAACCTTCTTCTAATTTTCCAGTCTAATCTTAAACATGAATACCCTTTTTTTGATCATTCTTGGATGACTGTTGGTTTCTCAGCTTTACTAGCTCTTTGACTTCTCTGGTGTATACTTGTTTCTCAGCATCTGATTTGTTAAATTAAGCAAGACTTATCTAAATCTTCTTTCTATTCCCTGGACCATCCTAGGAACTCTTTTTTTTTTTTTCATTTATTCAGATTTCTTACTTTTATTATTGTTTGACTTAATTCAACTGTTTTTTCTAACTTCAGAAACCAATCATGAACAGTTGGTAAGTGCTTAATAATCAACAGTCACTGCTGATTTGTTTCAAGTATTGGTTTTATTCATAATTTTTCTCTAAGCCTTTCTTTTTATTTTAGCTTACTTAAAAACTATTGATTTTATAGTGTCTAGTGGTCTGAATCCAGCTCATAATAAAAGGATAGAAAACGTCCCATTGTTTTCTCTTTTGAAGAGAATACTACTTGCTGAATTACCAGATGAGTAAAATTAGATAATTTTAGAACCATTTACAGATGTTTTTTTCTGGGTCATACTTGTCTTGCCTAGGGTTGTTACTCTAGAAATCACAATTATGAATGATTGTGAATTTATGATGGGTGATGGTTCAAAATATATACAGTCTACCTTCTGTGTCTAGCTTGTCCTATGTCTGTTAAACCTTTGTTTCAATCCTTCTGCATGTTTGTGTTACCTGCTATAAAATTCCTAGGCAGCAATGGCCGGATGAGTTATTCCTGACTGATTACAATAGTATTTTGGTTTTGCTTATAAAATTAACTTCTTTGCCCTGTTACTTGCATGTGTAGCTACTCTGTAATTAGCTGTTTCCTTTTCAGGCATCCCAAGTGTCTCTACTTGATTTCAAGTTGAGTGGGTTCAGCACCTTGCAATAAATGAGGAAGAGCTGCAAAGAGGAAATGTGATTTCTAGTGGTGAGCTTGTCATTGGTAGATTGCAGACCAAGTCATGGTTTGCATTTGACATATAGGGCCACGGAACAGGAGAAGATTGTGGTGCTGATCTGCAAACATATGAAGTAAAGACCTAATGAAGACAAAAAATGAGGCAAAAAGCAGTTGTGTGTGGTTCTCTTGCTGAGCAACATTTCTTGGATCTCTGACTTGTTACTGGTGTTGTCCTGGCTCTTTCTGTAGCTTTTGCTATAGCTGCTTGCTGAACCAAGTTACATGTATTTATGTATTACATAAAAGGCAAAGGTGAGAAGAGAATTAGTTCATTTTTTTCCTGTGTAATACAAAAAACAAGGTACCAATGATCAAGAAAGGTTTTGTTGAAGGGGAAGATGCAATTTTAAGACAATTATTTGGCCAGTAAATGCCGAAGGTCAGACTCTGCAGGTGAGAAAATTGTACCCTTTCCCCTCTGAAAGCAGTGGGAAAGCGAATCCTCCTTGCCCGGCTGCGCTGGAGCGTCCTTCCGTCGCCGGCCGATGTACTGAGAGCTCCCCCTCCTGTTTCCTTCTACATCTAAGGGCTGGCAGATCTCGCACCTCTAACCCACAAATTTCTGCCGTCTTCCATTTTTTTTCCTGCAGTATGACGTGGCAGCACAGAGGACACTTTTCAGTGCCGCTTAAGTTTCCACAAGCTCAAGTTGTAACCTCACCTAAGAGGGTAGGGAGGAGAGGATGCTGCCCGAAAGTTTCAGGTATTATTTATTCCACATACAACCACACTTTCCCCATGTTTGACTTTGGGTTTATGGCATTAATTTTCTCTTTTCTGTTTTCTACCTGTAAAATGAGAATCACGAAGCTTCCTCCAGTAAGGAATTTCCCCAAAATAAAGGAGTCAATTTTATTTTTAAAATGGCTCAATTTTCAGATGCAAGAAACCCCCCCAAAAAACAAAACAAAAAACAACAAAAACCCACTCAACCCCAAAAAGAACCCCGAAAACCCAAAGCCCCCTATTTCTTGGACAACTGGATTTAAGAAATTTCCCCAAGTCATACTCAAGAAGGAGAACCATGTAATTCCATGGAAAAGTAATCAGAGAGTATCAAGGAGGAGAAAGCTGTGACTATCAGGGAAAGGACACCAAAAGGGATAAAATCCATGCTGCTGGAAATTTTCAGTTGTTACCATATCCACAATACAGAAACTGAATGATATCTTCTGAGATGAAGGTAATGATATAGAATGACACATATTTTGTGGAAAACTGTTCAATTCTGAAAACAAAAGAAACAAATTAATTGTATCCACAGCCACGTAAAATGGTCTTTGCTCACTTTATTTGAAGAATGAACAATAATATTTTTCATGAGCCTTGATATTGATATCATATAGGCTCTTAATTCAGTATGTGGAGAAAAATGGATCTTGGTGAGCATCTTCTGTAATGACTTGATTTCACTGGATACCTCACAGCAAATGAACTTCAATGTACCTCAAAGGTTGCTAAAGAAGAATTCCTACCAATCATATCAGTAATTTTTCATTTCCTTCAAGCAGAAGACGATAGAGAACAGAATATTCTGGAAATAACCTGCTGATAAAGTGAAGTGATGAAAGAAACAGACACTCACTTTTGTCAAACACTGTTCACTATTGTGTGAGAGGTGAGGGTTATACAGTTTGAATGCAAACAGAAGGAAAATCAAGATTAAATATCTGCAGACATATGTAGCACTCACAKTACTTGCGGTAAGAGAACACAAGAATTTACAAAAATTCAAAGTGCTTAATCCAATGAAGTAGAATATTACATCTCTAAGTGAACGACAAAAGGAAACAAGCAAATGACAGAAATAGTGGTTACAGAGGTTCCAGTGCTTATGACAGTTTTATTTATACAGACAGGATAAAGCTCTGACCACTGGTTAATACAACATTTAGACATTGTCCTTTAAAGCTAAAAGTTAGGTTGTTATAAAAAAACACTCTCTGCCATTTGATGTGACATTTCATAATTTCTCCTTTGTTCTCCTTTGTATTTGACTTTCTTATGTCCCTTTACCTTTTACTCTTATCCACAAAGATCCCCATTCTGCCTACTTTTTGCTGCTTTCCTACTCCTCTACATCCTCCCTCCAGGTTTGTTTTCTAAATCAAATCCCACACTAAACACATTTATTGAAAGAAAATGGAATTGAGGCAGGAGAAAGAGTCTACAGTCACATAATCTTCCTTCTATGTGTGAGGTACTGAAGAAAGTGCATAAGAATGAATTTCCAAGATGTATAACTAGGGTTAATGATGTGTTCTGGATTGTCTGTTGTTACATTATTCAAGCATCCTTGCAACCCTTTTCACCCTAATGAAGTTCTTCTGGAAAGCTACTCAACTAGTTCCTCATTCTAAGTGAGAAGACAGCCTTTTTTTGCATGTTTTTTTTTTTGTCTCCATGAACTTCTGTGGAAGACAATGAAATCTTGAAAAAGAGAATTGCTACTTATGTCTTAGRATTTTAGGCATACAAATACATTTTAAAGAAACTTGTGTAAACAAGAGTACATCCTATTTGTGGGATGGCCTTCCTTAGTCTTGTTTGCTTGTATGGATTGCTGCAGAGCAAAGAAATAGTCAAAAGTGTTTGGTTTTTTTTTCTAGTTTGGGTTTTGTTTTGGCTTTTTTTTTTTCAAATTTCCAAACCAGCACTGCTTTCCCTGTTCACCCCTGCTATACCATCATTCATAGCCTGGCAAGAGATCGAGGCAGTCTTTGCAAAGTTGTGGGACTAGGTGGATTGCAAAACAAAGGCTTAGTGACACGAGAACTCAGTAGATCATAGTCTGAGAGATGGGACTGGGTGCCTGCAAACCAGTACTGAAGTCTGGAAGGAAGCAGGGCCTCAGGAAGGATACAGTGAGGCTGGGGCTTGCAAAGCACATTGTGTCTACAGCTGCAATTAAGATATTTCATTGCTTTAAGGTTGTGTTTTGGTTTTGTCTGCAGAAAAAAAGATTATTCATTCTGGTTTTGCATTAGGACTGATACTTCAGGCTTGATAGTCCATGCAAGTTTCTGGCTACTTCAGTGCTRTGAAATAAATAAGATCTGAAGATGTCAGTGCATCTCAGGTGCTGGCGACTTTAAAGTCTCAGACTCTTAAGAGTAAAGGGTTTGCTTTAAAACCACCATATATAATGATAATTTCACTAGTGAATCACACAGAAAAGAGGTGTTCACATCCTCTGAATTGCCTGGCTTTTAGGTACATTTCCCAGAGGAAGTGCTAGTACATTAAATGCTACTCTCTTACATAGTTCACCTTTTCCCTACAACTCCAGCCTACCCACAGGCACTGCTGGCTCATGCACAAAAAGGAGTGTTTCTGGAACCATCTGCTGCAAGATTGCATAATCATTCACACAATTTTGTCAGCAGGGACAGGAGAATGAGCCTCCTTCACTGCCATTGTGTGTAGCATATGCAGAGGAATTATGGCTATATAACAGCAGCAGCAGCAGCCAATGAAATAGCTGCATTTGGATGCCCACTCAAATGGAAAAAAGGAGGATTTTTTCCTACTTCTTCATTCATGTAAGCAATTATGCATTTTATCTGCTGATTGCTATGTACAGGTTACAGATGGCTTGGGGCAGAAAACCGTGAGAATAAAATAAGAGACCGTGAAACTGGGGGAGAAGTATGCTGGAAGGTAGCTTTGGGAGGATGAGAAAGAGAAAAGGGAAAGAGTGAGATCATTACCTTAGAGATTAAAGAGCCATTCAAGACCTCTTCATATCAGCCAGGATTAGGACAGGAGAGGGGACGCTCTTACATGTTGTCTGCTTCTTTCGGATGCACAATAATCGTGTAATATTGGATACAGACTAGGCAACAAACTTCTATGGTTATAAAAGCCGTAACACATGTGATGTAACAACGACAGCTCTTTTCAACTTCGTGGTTTTTCGTTTAAGGCAGATGACTAGAAAGCTTGACCTTGGATGTGTTGATCCTGACTCTGGTTTCTGACTGCATGCTTATTGATGTGAGTTCCATTAGATGGACCAGCCCCATCTCTGTTTCACAGCTTATGGTAGCAGTACATACTGATCTAATAAGTTCCTTTAGCAAGAGTGCTATTCACTTCCTAAACCCTTTAAAATTGTAACACAGATTTACATACCTTTTTTTCAATAAATATTTTATATTTTCATTTTTATTCTTGCAACTAGTCACTCTAAAAGTGCATTTAGTTACTTTAGAAGCATCTCAAATCACTTTCAGCAATACAGATTAGCAGAGCAATCACTGTGTATTACTTGAACTGAAGTTCTTTATATTGAGAGTAAGGAATGACTGTATTAAGCCTGTTCAGTTAATATGTGACTACTGTCTGTGTTTTCTTACTGTAACTATTTTTCTTGTCATATGCAGCTTTAAATCTTTGTAGACACATATGCTTTTGTAAAAATAAAAATAACCCTTTAAAACCTCTAAATTAAGCATGTTAAATGGAAAATGTTAAGCACTTGTTCTATTCCATTTTACTTTCCCAATACAATTCCAAGTGAAAGAAAAAAAATGAACAGCTTTATTAATAAATTCCATGGTATTTCTGTATTATGGGAACAATATATTCTTAAGCACTCCATGCATCTGAAATTTGTCTCGATGTGGCCCATTTATTTTAATTTGGATCTGTCAGCAGAAAAAAAGAAGTAATTAAACTTGTGACTAGCATGGAGAAACATTTTACATCCTAAAACTGTAGCTTGATATGCAGTAGTTTCTTTATATTTCTTCCAGTTGTCAGATCAAAGTCTCTGAAGTACTATAACTCAGCCATGCTTTGATTAATTACTTTACACAATGAATTTGCAAATTATATTTCTGAAGTGATTTATGTACTTCTAAACTTCAATCACACACACTCTCCCATCTCCCTTCCCCCCCTCCCATTTTGTTGTGGGTTGTGGTTTTTTTGGTTTTTTTTTATTCCAGTCTTTTTCCACTAATTTAGTCAGTCCAGACCTTCGAAAAATATTTCCGAAAAATAACTGTTATTATTTTATGCTTAACAAATTGCTGTAAACAGAGGTTTCCAGTAAGGAATTAAACCTTACCTCAGTTCAATTAAACAGAACTATGAGAATCACTTAAATTGTAGTCATTCACCAGCACAACTAGTCAGGTCTTCAGCCTCAATGCTTTGTACAAATACATGAAATCCCTCCCTAAAAATTCCCAGCTGCAGGTTTTGTCTAGGCTAGTGTTTCCTTCAGGATAGGTCTACTGAAATAGCTGAGCTAAGGCAACCTTTAAAATACATGTTCAAACCAAACATTTGGTTACTGTAGTTAGACATTGGTAAATAGTATTTTGGGGAAGTAATAACTTGCCTGTACCAGTGATGTTCTTGTCTGGACAAAGTTTAATATTTACATTTGTGGTTTCTTTGTACAATCTCACATGGCATACTGCTGTTCATGTTCAATCCATTCACACTACATAGTGATACCTAATCTCTGTTTAGCGGTATTGTGTTCACAGGTATAAATATCCATGCCTTCCCTATGACTTGATCTGACAAGCTTCTGAAGGAACGATGTGAGGTTATTTCTCTCATTGCCACTATCTGACATCCTAAGTTTTGAAGTTTGAACAGGGCACCCATTCGCATCCTTTAGTAGACATTTTAATCTAGATGCTGCTTTGTTTTTGATTCAGGTATGAACCAAAGAAAGGCCATGTGGGTGCAGGTAAAGGAACAGAGGTAGAGTCCTGATTGCGGATGTGTGATTGGGATACTGTCCCAAATACTCTTGTTACTTTTCAGCRCTTCAATGTAATTGATTTGTCCATACATGTAAGGAACTGAACACAATGAAAGGGGCTGAAATCTTACAGATTGGAAGTATTGATTGACTCCCTGGCTTTCTTTTGAAGTATGCTAATAGCTCTCCATCAGAAAAAAACTTGCTATGGTTTGGGAGATAGTTCACTTTGAAGGTCCCTCATTGTTGGAAAAACATTATTGGAAAAGATTTCAATAAATTTGGTTATTTGATGTTCCTGGCAAGATTTTCATTCTGAAACAGCCACATCACGCCCCAGGACCTGCAACAACTTCCTTAGTAAGTGGCATATAACTGCTGTGCTGGTGGCCAGAAGTGTTGATCTCACAATAGTTTGAACTCCTTGAACTGGAATAAAACCCAACACACAGAAAGTATTGTGTGCAAGGGCCACCAGCATGGAGCAGAGGGCAGACACACAGGAAATGCCATGCATTGTGGGTGAGGCCAGTTTCCTCTAGATGGAACAGCCAAGTAATGTATGTGAAAGGAGCTGCAACACCTGCTCAGAGGTGAACAATCATTCTCTGGGACAGATGCATTTATCCATATAGATATAACACAGACAAGACAAGCTTTCTGCTCTGAGTTGTGTCTCCAATGACAGCTAGTAGTGAAGTCACAAGGTAATAGGTATGCATTTAATCAAATTTAGATTTAGAGTGATATTTCTCCTTGTATGCCTTCCCTGTCCTGCCGTGCTTGTGCTTTCTACATTCAATTTTAAATAAATCCACTACTTCTAGGTCTGATCTTGGACATTAGCACAGACAGGTCTATTTCTCCTTGTCAGAAAACATTTTTCAGAAACATTTTCCTGGTCTTTCTAGAACTGTGATTTCCAAAATTTTGTAGGAGTTTTAGAAGACTGAAACCTTTTTATGACTCCTGTGCAATATAGTTTCCTATTATTTTGACATTTTTGCTACTGAAATGCTAATTTCACAAAAAAACCCAAACTTGGACAGTTCATAAGGAGGGTACATATAYAGGAATACCCTTTACAGACTGCATAATTTGGTCACTAAAGCATAAGGAGAGGAAATGTATTTTCTTTAGTTTAAGTATTGCCATTGCCCCATTTAATGCTCTRTTCGTAGCACTTGTCAAACTACATTTGAACAGTAATAGGGGCTTAGCCTGTGTGCAGCTGCACAGTGTCACTACAAGACAGGGCATAGCATTGACTCAGTTTTTTTAAGAGGAAACCCAGCTGACTCAGACTGCACGCMCATGATCATAAAAAGCAGCCTACGTGTGCAGTGCTTTCCCATGGCTCTCCTGAAGGATGCAAAAAATACAGGCCACAAGATCATTTATGTTGCTAAGTCCCAAATCGAGAAATGAGTGTGTCAACAAGCTAAGTGCCAGTTTTACATGAAATAATGAGGTCATAGGAGGGATCCTTAAAAATTGGATAGGTTGATCTTAATGTAGGTGCTATTATGAAAATTCTTTCCTTATAAAAAGAAAATTAATGTCTCCATTTCTGTGTTGAGACTTGAGAAACCAGTAGACCTAGCATATTAATATGGCATTTTAGAATACTTATCATTAGGATATCAATGCCTCTTGTGTACTGAAGCAGGAATTCCAACTGTGACATTCTTCAGCCATGTAACAAGTATGTCAAAAGACTGCTATCATTGTAGAATAAATAAAAAAGAAAAGTACGTTCCTGGAAGGACCTCATGTTTCTTAAAGTAGGATTGATTCATCTTCTGTTTGTTTTTCACTGTGCTTATACATGTCTGTGATGATCCTTGTAAATAATCTATTGGAAAACGTGGAATGAACTTCCTTATAAATAAAATTTTCAAAATTTAAAAATAAAAGTAATTATTTTTTTGCATTTGTTATTACCTCTGTGTGACTAAATTCCTCTCTTGCTTGTTAAATATTGACAAATCTGGCTAAATGTATTTTGTTTTCTCATCCCAGTACCCTGAATAGTCTGGTAGACATTTCACACTAGTTTGTAGTTTAGTACTTCATGTAATTCATATATTTTCAGTTTGCCTGTTGCTTCTTAATAAAGGAAATATTTTTAATAAGTGAAGAAATACTCCCCACCCCAAAACAAAGACAATACACTAACCCCCAAAATCTTCATATGTAATCCATAGTGATGTTTGTTCTAGAAAAATAAAAGACTAGTGGCAGAAAAAACCCCATTGATATGCCCTGTCACATTAGAGTAAGGAATTATGATTGCTTCCATCGACATTGGAACTGACATTAAGACCTGTACTCAAAGAATACTTTTCTCAGTTTTAACAGTTACAGTCCTGGTCCTGCAACAGAGGTGATAGCTCAACTTTTACACGTCCAGATTTGTCTCATGACTGTAACATGTCAGGTGAAATGCATGTATAAACCTCCAAAGATTGATTTCTTGATGGTGAGAAGGTATTTTGATAATTTTCAGCATGTAAAATTAAGCTCTTGTATGGATCTTTTCCAAGCTGGACCATGTGAGCCCCAAACTGGAGCTAGCCATCTTCAGCACATAATAACAATCTTTTGAGTTAATAGGTGTTTGTCCTCCTCAATAAAATTTTATGACTTATCTTCCCATAAGGGCAAATGGGATGCCTGTTGTTTAAAATAAAACTAGATAATATTTCTTTTGAAACATCACCTAGTTGAGGCTTTTTTTTCAATTTAGCCTTTCACAAGCCTTGCTTTGGCAGTACCTTCCCAACACTCCCTGGGGACTGCTGCCTGTTTGTGTGTAGGAGCAAGTCACTAGGCTGGAGAAGTAAGACTAATTTATTTATTTCAATAGCAACCTCCAAACAAGAAGTGGCTTCCACACTTGTGCCAGCACAATTATCAAACTTGACATGTGTGGAAAATCATCCATTTCTGCACACAAGGACTCTCGATTGGTTTAAATTGTCAAGATGCTTCTAAATGATTCTGTGCTGATTTACACAAGCTGAGGATTTGGCTGTTCTTACCTGTAAGAAGAAAAACGGATTTAAAACTTAAAAATATGAGCACACATGTATTTATGCTGAACATGTGTTTATATAATGAGTTTCCAAGATTCTGGGGAAAGGTTTGTTAGTTGCTCTCCCTACTCCAGCCTTTAGAGCTCTTGAATATCAGCAGAAAAAGTCTCTGGCCATGATGGTGGGAGCAACTTATTGGCAAAACAACTCTTCTCTGAAGCACCAGAGAAAATAACTCTAGAACATCTGGTTTCCGTTTAGACCGGAAGCCCAGAAAAGTTGCCTTCCACTTAAGTTTGTCATTTAGGATATGCAAGCATCTATTTTTGTCTGGTTTCCAAAAGAAGTGAAGATGCTGTCATTGTGTAGCCCGTCACGCTGTTCACTCTCATTTTTCTCTGCTTAATAACTTTGGAACCCACTGGCCAACTTCCAAATCAGACAGAGAGGTAGGTGTATGAAAGATACAGACTTCTCACGTGGTTCTTGAAAATAGCAGCCAAGTAGAGAATCTGTTCAATGCTCTCAGTGAAGATAGGTGATGGGGCATGAACTCAGACAAAGATCAGAGAACTTGGGACAAGTGTGTTATGAGTGGCATAACTGGAGATGGAGAAAAAAAGGCAAGGCAAAGCAAAATCTTCCTAGTCATTGTTTATATTTTTTTCCAGAGATAGGAAATTTACACGTGATGTTACTTACAGCTGACAGGCTGATCCTATGACATCTAATGAGGCACAAACACTGACTCAAGTTTTCCCCAGTTAGGAGAAATAATGGTCTTTTTGCTACATGGATTACTCACTATATAAAAAGTGTATATAAAAATTAATTTATTCTAATTCAGCTAAAACAGAAAGGAACTGCATGATACATATCTGTTGGAAAGTAGCTTTTGGAGTTTGGAGTCTCACATTAGATCAATATGTAGATGTGGCTCAAAATTAAAGGGGTTCCATTCATTTGAGTACATAACCTTGCTGTATGATCTGAGGTTTGGCTTCCATTTCCTCACTCATATTAGGATTTTCTCTCTCTTTCTCATGAAAACTTCAATTTCTGGGCAAATCTGTCGACAAGACACCTTTCTCTTTTCTTTCTTTTAAAGTCCTGTTTTCCTGCACGTTATTCTGCAGTTTTGTGGACTTAAGCATTCCTTCCCTTGCTTTTTGATTCCTTCCCTTGCTTTTTTATTCCTTCCCTTGCTTTTTTATTCCTTCCATGCATTGCTCTCTACAATTGTTGCACTGCTACAATTATTTATGAGGCAATACACTAGACTAGGACAAAGGAAAAATAACTTTTCTTTTCTGAGGGTTGTGCTTTTAATTTTTTCTTTTTTTTAAATCTGCATGGTTCTCTGACCTGACTCAGCATGCCCAGCTGAAGGGACAGACTGAGAGCAGCTTTATGGTAGGGAAGTAAAGAGACATTTAAGTCTGCCTTACCTCTGGTTGGGATGTAGCCACAGTGTTAGAGGAGGACACTGAGCACTGTATGCCTACACTTGTTGAATTTACTGAGAAATTCACTGTGAAATTTATCCTCGCCTGTGGCAGACAGTCTTAATCTGGCCTTTATTGTACAAATGCCTCAGATTTGGAATATGTTTATACAACAGTGAGCAAACTGCGGTTGCTCAGAAGATAATTGTGATTATTTTCTCCACTATGTATTAATCTTTAAGCTCCTCCATGTTATCTATTTTGGTGTTCATGATTAAAAATAAAAAATGGGAGTAATGAGTAAAATATCCTGCATATGGATAATAAATACCTGCTTTGAAGACAGGCCTTTATATTCAGATCTTGTCCCCTCTGTAAAACACTCTCCATGGTATACTATTATGTTAAACCAATAAAGAGGAAAATGGTATTCCATGCACATGTGAGCTAATAACAACTGGCATGCAGAACATAAACACCACAGTGGGTCACACTAAGGCAGACTGGCAAGCTGCTGTGCTAGCTAAGTTTCCAAATGCCTGAAGATAATTGCCCCAGTATATCCATGCAAAACTTACAAAGAGAAAAATAAGATTATCCCAAGCATGAAACTAGCTGGAAAATTACTCAGCAGTGTTATTGAAAACTCATTTTACTTGCTGTGATATTTAGCTAATATGATTAGTGACATTAAGACGGAGACTTCTGCTATAGTTTGGAAATAAAATCCAACCTACCTATCACAGTGGGAAATTTATTTTGTTCTGTAACATATCAGCATTTCCTGCCTGCATGAAATCTCTTAGACATCCACCTCTACTTTCTTAGATCACTAGTGTCAATTCAGTACTCATTCATGAGCAATATATAGTTCAGAACCTCCACACTTGGTGAGAATGGTAAGAACAGTAAGAGAAGCAGTATTCCAATAATTAATTGCATGGAGCAAAGGTGAAAATATTTTTAAAAATTATTTACGGGAGATTTGCATGCACAAAATATTATTTTCATACTGAGCTCATTTTCAGGCTTTTTTATTTATATGAGCATATAAGAAATGAAATGCTGATGCCTATCTTTAATAAGATATAAAAACAGTTTTCCCTTTCTTGAAGGTGTTTCCTTACACTTCTGTCCTCACTGACCATACCATCGTCCTGCTCAATTTGGTAATTACACCTTCCTCTTTCTTATAAAGGCTATGATAATTTCAACGTTTTAAATGAAATAATATCATGTAACTATAGCACCTCGGGCCCATGGCTGTAACAAAGACCTCATGTGGTGAGGTCTTTAAAAAAAAGCACAGAAGGAGAAATTAATTTTCCTTTTCACAGTTTCTCAAGAAAACACATTGTAAGGCAGAAGATAACAGATAATACACACTTATGGGTGGACTACAAGAGAATAATGATATCAAATAAAGCAGATATATATAAAGATCAGACTATCTCTGAATGAGAGACAGTGTCCACTTTGATAATGTAAGTACTGTAGCATCTACTAACTTGAAGATCCAGGGGTTAAAACACCTTTTTGTAAAAGTGTATTTGAAATCAACCATATAACAGGTAAAGGCTTGTGAATTTGGTTCATAGAAGGCAGAAACTTTTCAAGACTGTTGGTATGTTTGCAGAAAATCTAAGGGAACAGTTCAATTAAGGCACCCAAAGACTTGAGTGGAATGAGGTACACAGGCTTCTTGTACCAAAGAATGGAGAAAATTAGTCATCTTGGAATAGATAGAGAAAGCTACGTGGCTTAGTAAAAGGGTGTAATTCTGCCTATGTCTAACCAGTTAGAAGGCTGGAGATATGTATCAAATCCCACTTAGTGTTTTTCTGAGTTTCTAGAAAAACTCAGAGATGCTCCTCTTCATCTGCGGTTTGCAGCCCAGAAGTCAGGCTCACTCTGGGAGAGAGGAACACCTGGTGTTTCGAAAAGGAGTGGCTCATTTGGCACTATTGCTTTTAACAGAGCTTTGGTATCTACCTATGTGCCTGTGTATATACACACGTGTAAGTTGGCATTTAGTTCTGGAGACCATAATTCTCAGACAAACCAAGGAATTCCTGAGGTCATCCTGTCCCATCCCCTTCACAAAGCAGACTCAGTTAGGTCAGGTTGCTGGGAGACTTTCCCAGTAAACTTTTTAGCATCTCCAAATGTAGTGATTCTACAGTCTTTCTGGGCAGCCTGCTCAGGTGTCCGATCATCTCCATGGTACATTTTCCTCCTCTATGTGTAAAGAGAATTTCCTGCCTTCTAACGTGTGCCCATCATTTCTCATGCCATCAGTGCATGAGATCCTCAGTACTCTTCCTCTGACAAGAGCATGGCTCTGTTATCTGTGTATCTTTCCATTTGGCAGCTGCAGAGAGCAGCAAGGTTTCCCCTTCACCTTCTCCTCTTAAGGATGAACAAACCCAGTTCTTCTGGCTTCTCCTCATATGCCACATACTCTTCTTGCCAGCTCCCCTCTGGACTTGCTCCAGTCTTTCAAAATCTTTCTTACAGAGGGGTGCCTCAAGCTGGAAAGTGCAAATGCAGCCTCACAAGTGCCAAATAAAAAGGGAATAAACACTTTTGATCTGCTGGCTACAATTAACTATTGTGCGCAGTGGCACTGCTTCAACAGCATTGATTTGAGACTACTCTTATTTTTTAATAATCTGTATCCTAGTGGTTATAGCGTTCTCTGGAGGACATGATAGTTGTGGTTTGCATTGATTCAATAAGRGCATCACCTGAATCTCTTTTCTGTGTCCTGACTGAATGGTACAATCATGAATTTTTTTATTAAAGGAAACTAGCACACTTGGTGTGGGTCCTGATGCTGACTGTGGATGCTAGGTGTGTTCTGAGAATGCTTATTGGATTATGATGTCAAAATAGGGGGACAAGCATCTGTTGTTTTTATACTGATATGGTTTAGATAAGAGAAATGTATTTGTTGACTTAGTCTTGCAAAAGCAGAGATGCTTCTGTGCATCCTGGACTACCAAACAAGTCCTTGGATTTACCAAAGGAGTCTAAGTAGCTCCAGGATTAGGCAGCAGCTGAAAAAGGCTTTTCAGAATAATGCCATATATGCCTGAATTCTGCTTAAATCGTATGCTTCAGCTACCTCTGATTRCTTTCAACTTGCACTGCCCTCAGGGATATCTCAAAACACAACTCATACACAGGCACAAGGTTTGCCCCAAACAGGGCAAGAGACTGAAGACTGACTCTACCAAATAGTAAATATATGCACAGGGACAGGTAAGAAAAAGACAGTATTTGATGTGCCTTGAGGCTTCCCAACATCTTAGGTCACCAGACAGCATCTTTCCATGCACTTCTTGATCATCAATTCCCCATTGATTTTTGTATATATTTAACCCAACCCTCAGCCTCTTTCTGACTGGGTCTCTCCTTTCTGCATGGAGCAGATGTACTTGTGACTGCTGAAGCAATGTGCTGTTACTAACGAGTTGCAGCAGAAAAAAATGTGAGCAGGGGTTAATCTCCAGTTTAATACTCCCAATTTTGCAATCCCCTTCCTTCAAAGCTGGGACGGTCCACTGCTGGCACATGCAGAGCCCAAGGCAGGGTTAAAAGTGATGGCAGTGGTGCCACGGGCACATGTTGCTGTGGCTGGGGAACCTGCTAAGCTTTGGCAAGCTGAACCATTCACAGAGCAGGTGCTTAGAGGGGCAGTTGTGCCAAGGGCTCTGAGCTAGTTAGGCTAGCCACACTGCTCTGCCATTTAATGGGAGGTCAAATAACCTCTTTCAGAAAAGACCGGGATTTTACCGATCCCAGTCTTTCTCTCAGTCAAGCTCTCTCATGAGTATGGTTGATTTTTCTTTTGAATAAGTCAGGATTGACTTCAGTCACACATTTTTAATTTACCTTATCRACTTCAAAAAAAGGCATGTTTTTGTATGAAATTGTGTACGATTTAGTCCTTTATCTCTGCTCTAAGGAAAGTACTGACTAAACAGAAACACCGAACAACAGTGCATGAGACTCCAGTTGCTTATTTGTTGCATTTTTACGTTACTGTCTGGGAAGATTTGAAGGGTGGACCTCTTCTTATCCCTCTGCTTCAACTACAGGCAGGAAAGTGCTTCAGCAGTAAGTCACGTTTCTCTTGTTTACTCTCATCAAGACCTTTGTGTTGYGTAATTCTTTTGTTTTCAACTGTTGTAATCTCTGATGCACATGGAGCCTGGACAATGTAGATGACCYGTGTGGGATGCATGAGGTTCCCTGTCAAGATATTGTTGTTCCTCGCTGGCTGGCATCCAGGTTTAGTACTAAGCTGAAAAAAAAAGAACAATGGAGATAAATTTAGATGCTGTTGGGAAAATGAATCTAGGACACTGTCCATCCCAGCCCTTTGAAGCAACACCCAGAAAGCAGTTTCCTGGCTTTTTCAGGGATTCCCAGATTTTCACAGCAACTTATGCAACCAAAGCAGACACCACCTGACTAACATTTGGCTAACCCTTTGCAAACTCCTTCCAAAYGCAAGCTAAGAAACAGAGCTTGGTGTCCTAAGTTAGAGCCTGACTGTGCACACTGAACACAACTGGAAGCAGCCGAAACATGGATGCTGGTACCAGAGGTAGCAAGGCAAATCCACCCCACTGACTTCCTGAAGACCATTACCAGTTATGCTCTCCAAGTAACAGTGACCTAGGCCTGATTTTAATTTTGCTGGACAAGCACCAGAAGAAAGACTGAAATTCCTGCTGCTGAGTCCTCTAAAATACTGTTAATCAGTATTTGTACTATTTATTATTTTGATTAATAGCTTAGTTACATGACTGTCTTTCAAAGGCCCCGCCATGGAGGTATTGCTAGCTAAACTGATCACTAATTCCAATTCTATAATGCTAGTGTTTCTTTGTAGATATGACATTTAGTTGTTTAAAGGGAGTGGGACATGGTGTGTGCCCTAAGCTAGTTTCTCAAGTCCAGTTCTGGGGAGTGGGGAAGGCCTTGGCCCCTTCTACACCTTGTGGTTTGCATTTTTCTTGAATGGCTCCTTTTTTTGAGAGTTCTTTCTCCATGTTTTGAAGATTCACATTAAGTTATTGATGAAATGTTTTTCAGTGTAATTTACATTTACACAGCTGTTCTTATCCAAAAGGATGCCATGACAATTTTGATCTGCTGACAGGAGTAGCCCAATGTAATGTTTACCAATGCAGTGCAAGACTTTTAGTTCCAATTTTTAAAGTTGAAAAATATTGAAAAATGTTGCTTTGGGTCACATCTTGTAAGTTTTTGTCTCATTAGCTAAGTTGCTTTTTGCTAAAATAATAGAACTTTTTGACAAGATAAAATAACTTTCATTTTAACATCATGGAATTGAAATATTTACTTTTTAATTTCAAATTATATCTTGGTAAAAAAATTACCTTTGGGATTTAAAAAATGAAATCACTATGTTTCATATAAAAAAACCCCTATCCAGTTGCAACTTATTTTTTGTTTCATCACAAGCATATAAAAGTGAATTATAAGTAGGTCATAAATTTTCTTTCTGATTTAACGAGATATAACAAAAAATCCCCCCCAGAACCTACTGTCACCAGTCCAGTCATAATTTGTTCATTAATACACACTTGCTCTATGGGCAAAAACTTTGGCATTGAATTTATACAATAGGATTTCTTTTTGTGGGTTTGAAGGCAGGTTGTGTTTTTCTCTCTCTCTCATTCTGATGTCAAATCATATCACAATTTTTTTTCCCACCATTTAATGTAAAGATATYGGGGTGGAGAATTAAAGTGAGGAGCTTGAATAGCATTGCACTTGGAAAGTGAGCAAATAGTTGTCAGAAGGATTTTAGCTGGAGTTCCAAGCTGGAAAGCTATTTCAGTACACACCAATCTTCAAGGATTTCAATAGTACCATGAGACTCTCAAACTTATTTGATACATAATTTGGTTAAATTTGAAAGCTTTTCCTGTGCAGATGTTTTGATTATCTGACCATAATAACTCTTTGACCTTAACCTAGGTAAATGGGCATTGTATGTGTTTCTAATCAGCATGTGTTTACGTTGTTTCCATTTTATTTTTAACTTGAATGCTGTCATTTAATAGAAACTTGTGCCTTTAAAAGTACCAAACTTTATTAATCCACTTAAAGGCTTAACTGTCTATAAAAATGTACTATGTAAATTGGACTTCTTCCCTTCCTCAGTCATCACAGCCAAGCACATAAAGCTTGGGGAAATTTATGCATTTTGACCATCTCTAAATCGTTAGAGGCCAAACCAATTTAAATAGCAATCAGTGACCAAGAACACCCTTTGCTCTCTGAAGGTTTGTTTTTTTTCCTTGGTATTCTAATTATTTAATTCAAGCTTGTTACGTTCATCTCTGCTGGATGCTCTGCAGTCTGAATTCATTCTGCCTTTTTTAATTTGCCTTTTTTCCTCTGCCATTAGATTGTTAGCTCTCAAGATGAGAGCAGAGCACTAACTCACCACTGCATAGTTTGAACAGAGGCTGTTTCTTAAACTATTAAAAAAGATAGGATGATCCTTTGGATTTGGCACTTGGGACAGAGTTTTTGTGTTTAGTTTAATTGCTTTCCAGACTGGGATCATTATCCTTAAGATTTCCCACTTGTAAGACTGAACTCCTCCCATTTTATAAAGTGTTTAGGGGTCTTAAAAAACCCCAAACTAACATATGAAGTTTCACTATATTAATTTTTCACTGACCTCGGTGRAGTCAAAGTTTGTCTTTGAGATTTCCGGAGGTGATCACAATGGAGATGGGAAGGAACTCACAACAGATCTGAAGGTTATTTTCAGAAGTGGCATCTCAGAGTGGGCTGGAGGGACAAACACATTATTCTCAAAATCTGTAGCAAACTCAGCTCACTGAAAGGCAGCATTTTCCCTAAGCTTTTAGTAGCCCACCACTTTAGAAATTGTAGAGGTTTAAACCCTCCCCATAATGTTTATTCTGTTGGAAACGTTGACAGAGGCGTTTAACTCTGGTGTCACTTTTACTATCGATTATTATGTCCCTTGTGTAAGATCTGGTCTCTGAAGTCATCACTGGGAAGAGGTAGAAAAAATCTACTAGTGGACAGATTTTTTATGTCTGTGTCACTCAGATTTATGTTATTACAGCTTCTATATGCAAAAGATGCATCTTTTATGGCAAGATAGCTCTTCTAATGTCTTGAAGTGTCCTGAACTCATTACAGCTTTTGACTTGTTCCAGCCTTCAGATTAAAATGGTTCAGGTTACATCATTTTAAACTGCACAAAGGGTCAAGAGACCGTATCATTTCAGTGAGGCCACAGTTCATTTGCTTTGGCTCAGGAAAGCCAGAGGATGAAATACATATTAATAGCCACAGTTTGAAAGAAGGATTGCAGCCTTGGTATTACAATGAAGTGAAACATTTCATACATGATGCAGCAAAACAGTCACTGGATTTTTGCCAATTTGAAGGAGATGGAGAGGGAGAAAGAACAAAAAAAAAAGAATTAAAAAATGCACCTGGTACCTAATGTTTTTTAAAAACTTTTCATTATGGGGAAAAGCAATATTTGCTTTTTGCTTCATGGAGTTGAAATCAGTCCATTAAGAGGGTGGGAGAAAAGATTAATAGGTAAACTCAGCATCCTGACTCCTTCATATAGTTAAGGTTCTTCATCTTACCTAGGTGACAAGCTGCATTTACACTGACAATGAGTGGAGAGGGAGGAAGAGAGGTTAAATATGTGGTTAGGGGAACAAAGTTAATGAAAGCATATTACAGAATTTTACAAAAACATATATTACTGTTCATTTAGTATAGTCCTTGGGACAAATACATCCCTGGTGTAATCTCATTAAGCTAATGAGATCACATCAGGGATAAATTTGGCTCTTGTATTTGAAGTTTTAAAGTGGTGGTAGTATCATAATTTTCTTCTTTGCTTAGAATGCAAATGAGCACTGGAAGCTTGAAAAAAAGGATATTTTTAAGGATGATGGGGACCAGTGAGATAGGGAGGATGCAGAGTAGAATATTGAGCTAGTTCATTTTTAGATCTCATTGTCCTTGTCCAAGTCATTATTTAAAGTTTTGAGCTTTGAACTTCTGCGTGTAAAGGAACTGTTGCCATTTGAAATCCAGAATCTTAAAGACGTAAGGCACCTACCTCTCTCTACATAGTGCCAAGGTTCACCTTTAGGCATGACAGACACCTTCAAAGTGTCCTCAGCTTCACTGATCTTTATTGAGCCTTAATACCTTGTCACCATTTGAGTGTCTAAGAGTACACAGCTTGGGTAGTGTCTTAGGTAGCCACTGTGACTGCTGACCATGCCACAGGAGGTTTCCTAGCTGAAACAGAAGCTTCCCTGCCTCTGAAACACGGCTACTCAAAGGCACCATTCATCTACTTATGTCTCCTGTGACTTTGATGCATAAAATACATGCAGCATACTCTTCCTCTGTTGTTTTTTGTCCTTTACAGTGGCATGCTCAACAGTAACAAGCTGTTTCCAAGTCCCTTCTTTTGATGACAGGACTTCAAACTGAACTTTGTGAGASCTCCAGCCATCAAGCTGTTGAAGTTTTATTTCACATAGTTGATGAGGCAGTCGTTGGAGCTGAGACTTGCGCCAGTATCTCAGGTACATGTCTTAAGCACTGGGGGTCAGCAGCTCCTTCCATCTGTGGTCTAATGAGCAGAATAAATTACTCTAACTGGGAAAATAACATGGACTAGTGACATAATATTCAGTGACAAACTGCTAAAGGTAATCTCTTATAAAATGAGTTCATATTACCGCCTCTGTGAAGTTACAAGAGAGATTAGATTCAAATCTCTTAAAGCACAGGTGAATGACTTGAGAAAGCATCTACTTGACAGTTTTTCTGTCTTTCTGTTTCTTTTCACTGATAARGAAAACTAGACAAAAACGCCCTTAGAGTAAATTCATGCCTGACAATCTGTCTCACTGCAGAGAAACATCGACCCGGGGCTTCACATGGACCATGTCAGTGTGACAGGGGCATCAGCATTGGCTTTCAGTATTACTCCTTGTAAAATTGTGCATAGTCCTGCTTAGCTAGTTTTAGAGGTATCTGACTATCCCCATGTTTAAGGGAAAAGAGAATATGACTGCARTGTAGCAATTCTCTGATTATCCCTGTTTGCCAGAACTAAGAAGCAATCCAGAGATTATGCCAGTTATGCCAAATTTGGCTTTGGGGTTAGCTCAGTAAGATTCCATATAAAATAAATTACACTTCTGTGAAATTTATCCTAAAACCGGCACAGTAATAATTCTTCAGTATTTTTTAATTACCCTACATTGCTCTTTTTTTTCTCAGTACACCTTTTAATGGTTTAAAAATCCCTGCAGGATTTTTTTTCCYAATATTTTCCCTTAAATATTTACAGGAATTTTCCAGCTGAGATATAATAACATTATTTTCTTCTGTCCTACCTTCTTGTTCTACTCCAGCAGTCTCACAATGAACTTGTTCTCAGAAAGCACACCCAACTGCACTTTGCTTTTATTGTTTATGACAATCTTCAGAGTGCACGGGAGACTTTTTTTTCCCCTAGACCTTATTCTTCATTTGTTGTGACARTGACATAATGCTCAAGACCTTAATAATCTTATGTAATTTCATTTTTGCTCTCAATAATAGTTCAGACACATTCTCTCTCCCTTCCACCCTTCCCTCACTAAGGTGCTTTKGAATTTTTCAATAAGACATGTAAAAATGTAATTATTTTGATTGTTTTACCTGTTATTATAATTATGTGATGTTCATTTCTGGTTCACTCTAATGCCTCTGCTATAGTAGTGAAGGAGATTATGTTACATATTTATATCTCTATCTAACTCTATCTCTCATTTTTCTGTTCAGCTGGATTTTGGTCTTGAGCAAAGCTGATTAAATTTGTAATGTCTATTCTTTGGCAAATGCTGAGATTTAGTTTTATTTTATTATTAATTCCAAAATTGACAAAAGTTTTTACCGAATAATTGGAGACTGATGGATATGGTCTACTTAGACCATTGAAATATTTTGCTCTGATTCAGAGCTGTATCATTTTTTATTCTGCTTTTGACTAAAAAAAATTTAAAACTTATATATAGCTCTGAGATTATCAATGTTTTCTATTAGAATTTTTTAAACAAAACAGTCCCTGAACCAGCGAATTTCCTCCATTTTTTTTTTCCATAGAAAACAACATTTTCTGATGTAAGAATATAATTTTTGGAAGCTTCTTACTCAACAACAGAGCTGGTCAGGTCTTGTAAGGTGTACAATTCAGCTGAAATCAAAGTGGAGCCTAATCCATTCAGGAGGAATCTCGGCCCCAGGGAAGACTGGGGGGCAAGAGCAAGGAAACCCTGATGCTGCTCTTCAGGCAGGAAGGCTCCTGCCTGGACCTGAGTGCTATTCCACCCGCTCTTCCCTCCTGATCACTATATCAGGTTTAAGGTACTTAAGTAAAAGAAACAAACAAACAGAAAAAGAGGTAAAAGGGCATTCTTGAAGCTCAGATAGTGATGAGAAGGGCAAAAGCATGTTATCACAATCCTGTTGGAGATATATTGTTACCCAAAGGTGAAGGTAAACAAAAAGCCTGAGTGAAATTTGTCCCTCTTTGAAATGTGTTTCTTCCTTTTTCCCCCCCTTCTTTTCACATGGGGGGGGCAGGGAGTTAAGAGCATGGGAACATTTTATTTTGTGTTACTGAATTCAGGAGCCTTTGTGGGTTTAATTTCTTCACATAATAGATGCTCCATTTTAAATGCTTTAACATTCCAAGGCTCTCAGTGTAGATGAATGAATGCTGCCATCATTCCAAGAACATCACTTTTATATCTTCTTGTCAGACGGTTACAGTTATTAACAGCAGCATTTAAAATTCACTTTCTTCTTTGAAGAAAGCCCCGACTATAAGATAGAACAAATTACAAGTAGTATGTATAATGCAGCAGTGCTAAAACTGCTGTCAGCATCCCAACGTGGCCATATGTCTGACATAAAGTACACAAAAGAAAGTGTTGAGGATTGGAGCACAGGCTAATGATAAGTAGGCCAGTTAAACAATAAGCCTCTCAAGTGAGCAATATACATTCTGTTCTGTTTTTCTTACTTTGTGCTGCTTTAAATCAAAGTCCACGGGTCTGCTGTTGCTGGGAGGTTGGACATGTTGTCTGCAAGTAAATAGGCTCTCTGCCAAGAAACTAGAGCTCACTCTTGGTAAAGGAAGAACATTGTTCACTAAAATAGTTTGTCTTTTGATGCCAAAGGAAATCAAATTGTAATCAAGGGCTGAGAACGGACTGAAGTCATAAAGGCTGGCTTGCCTCAGACTTTGGCAGCCTCGCTTGTTCCCAGGCATATTAAATATAATTTACGTTTGCAGAGGGGAGAGGCTTTATTGCACTGGAAATTTGTTTTAAATAACACTTAAGTGAAACACTGTCAGGGGCAGCCAGGGATACACTTCCACTGTCATTTAGACTGCTGAAAATCCAGAATATGTTCATGGCCTTTACCAGATTTGTTCTGAACTTACGTCTGTGTTAATGGATGGTTTTGGTCAATGTTGATGAAACAATCACATGTTCTAGGTTCTGGTCACCCATGCTGAGCGGAAAGTTCAARATGAAAGGCTTACCTCAGTTAAAGAAAATATTTATATGTTTTTCTTCTGTTTTATGTGAAAATTCAGATTAACTATAAATAGCAATATTTGGATGAAAATTAGTGAATGCATATAGGATGGTTGAATCAGTTCCTTCATCTGCAATGTATGGAGTGAAATCAATTTTACTGATAATTCATGTGTAAGAAAGTTAAAATTTAAAATATGTACATTATGGTTTCAGAAAGTAACTTTAGGAACATTTCAAAATAAAGGAAAAATCTGKTTTATATTTTTCTAAATGAAATTTATCTTTTGGAATAGTAAAAGTTGTTTTTATTTCACCATAGAATTAAAAACTAATTTAAAAATAGCCTCTCCCAAGAAGTGATAATTCTACTTTTCAACATCTTGTTAATAGGTAGCTGGTTGAGGGAAAATGTTGTTTTAATTCTTTGCACACTTTTGGATGAGATATTTTTCTTCTAACCTGACACCATAATGTAGGTTACATCTGAAATTTGTTTTACAGATTTGTTCTGAGTCAAAGCAATGGAAACTGCCAACTAAAAATTAAAAGGTCTTCTATGAAGATCTCATTTACGATCACATTCACTCCTTTGTTTTGCAGCTTTGTCACATTGCATATAGCATTTGTCAGCAAAATAGTTTTAGTTGCACATGTACTATGCAAAGGGAAACTTGGCCCTAGGGAAATCATAAGGTATAATTAAACTACCAAAGAAATGGTTGAGTAGCTGCTGTCTTTAAAATGGAGGGGGTTGGGTTTTTTTCTTGCTGTTTCAGTCTCTCTGTTGGCAATACTATTGAAACAGCACACTTCCTCCTTAGAATGGCAATATTTAGATAATTTTGAGCGGCTCACCTTTCTTCAAGCAGCAATTGACATTTGAAGCAATTTAAGGTTAATTCTGTTAAAAGACTAGGGCAGATTTTAGACCTTGACAACCAATTTGGAGGTCTGACACTATGCCTCGGTGCTTGAGGGACCAAAATAGGTAGCCATCTGTCTGATATATTTCTTAAAGCCCTGCTCCTGTCTGTGTATGTGTTTACCTAAGCTTTGATGATGCCTAACATCTAAACGACTAACTTAATGCCCAAACTCTGTCCCCTCACAGTAATCTATACCCTCATGACTAAGCTTTTTCTGGAGGCTCCTTTGAAAGTGTGTGTTGTTCACGTCTTCTGTTTAACATATCTAATTTAATTTGACTCAGGGCAGTGGGGCTTAATAAGAGGTAAGGTGTCTAGGAGATGTGACCTGCATTTCTCACCATTGCCTGAGTCCATGTGTGAGTCTAACCTAAGGTACTTAAAAATAACTTGATGGAAATTTAAACAAAACTATCTTTTCCTGAAGCTGGGACCCTCCCTTTTCCAGAAAAAAAGTGCTAAAATTTAGATGCATTATTTTCTGAACAAAATCACATAGATTGTACTATTGATATTCAATCATTTTAAGGCAAAATATCAGGGGTTTTTTTAGTGAAGAAACAAGAGTAAATTAGTTACTGCAGAAGTTCTGAAAGTACCCTTACTTATGATATCAATGGCTATTCCAAGGAGAAAATGAGAGGGTAAAATTTTTTTACATTGCAGCATAAAAATACCAGGACTGTCAGCTGTAATCCATGGCAGCCATTTTTCCCAGCTGTAATACAATTTTGGAAGATATATGGTGAGGGCCAAGAAGCTACAAAAGACAGAAGGGTGACTGAAGAGGTAAATGCTGTGACACTGAGACGTGAACTAAGCTTCCTGGCACTTTTGGCAGGCACAGGCAGTCATGGATATTTGACAAATTGGTAGTTGCTTTAATCTAGTCCATGTCAGTGAATAATACCATGTGATAGTTGAACATGGAGACTAATTAAAGCAGGCCACTGCTACAAAATACAATTAGACTAGGAAGACATTCCAAAAAGTAACCGGAAAGAACTCAATCCATGTGTTCCCTTGAGTGTATGCAGAGATTACRGTGCTGTGTGAACTTGCATCTGTGATTCCTGTGAAGATCTGCAGCTTAGGTTCTCTCTGAAGTCATAGAGATGCTCTGAGACAGCCTGGCACTGTCTGAAGTCCACAAAAGGAACCTTTCACAAAATTGCTTCAGGATTCAAGCCTGCTTTCAATATTCCCTTCTCTACCACAACTCAATCCTGTATCACACTTTCTGAGTGTTCTCCTAACTTGCTGTTGCTTTTCTTTTCCTTCCCTTTCAGTCAACGTGATATAATGCATTCAGATGTTAACAGGACCATTTGTGTATTCCTGAAATAGGAACAAACAGACTGGTTTAAAAGTTTTTACTTTTATATATAGATAGGTGCATAGAGATATTTATACTTTTGTTATGTTTTCTGCCTTCCCTTTGTGTTGTCTTGTAAACATGTCATGAACATGATCCTTCATTTTTGAAAACAATAGGAGCTGGATGCTTAATTCAGGGGAAGCAAATGAAAGACTCATCTCTATTGTTGCAGTTTCTTAAAAAAAAGGTTTATGCTTTCAAAAATATTCTTTGAAATACATATATTTCAAACAAAATAGAAGCAGAAAAACATATTTCTATGCCCAAACTATCCCATCCACTCATAACCAGCATAATGCTAAGAATCCGGCAGAGAGATAGAAAACACAGCTCAGCTGAGCGTGAAAGCAAAAGTGTGCAAGAGGTTTGAAGCTTGTAGCCTGATGCTGCTACTGTCTCACCATTATCTTGTCCATAGATGCTCACTGGCAAATCAACTGGGAATATCCCAACATTTGTTTGGGAACTGAATATCTTACAGTGTTTCTGCAGTAGGAAATTGGTCCTACTACTGCTGCAGAGACTGGGCAGCCTGTTTCTATCAGATTACACTCTTCTGTTGGACTTTCCTTTTTTCTTCTCAGAAAACCCAAGGCCAGTCAGTTCAAAGTTAACAGCTGTTTGAATTGCTATATGCTTTTTAGAGGAGACATGAAAATAAATGCATGCCAGAATTTTGGTTGAGATTGCGATGAAGTTAACTCATTTTGACAAAGAGATCCTCCCCCTAAACTTATTTCACATGCTAAGAGTTGGCAATATGGGAAAAAGAAGGCTGATGGGTGTAGAATTACTAGCCTGTCACCTTAACAAAGGACTTTTGGAAATGCATTGCCTCCTCAGGAAAGGGATTAGCCTCCATGAGGTTTAGTGTCGGATAATGTACAAAAGGCGGTTAAACACAAAAGTATGTAAACAATAATGTTTTAAGATCCAAAATATTCATATTAATTATTCTATATTTTTTAATCAACCATCATTCCTAAGTGATGAAACTATTTTTCAGCAGTCAGGCGATCAGGTGACGTAGGTCCTGTAGTCATTTCTCTAGTTAAAACCATCTGAAATTCCTGGGCAGATATACATCTGTGCAGATGGGCCTAAAACTATACACCCCTCTATATAAACACCAAGTATAATTTCAAATAATTTTGCTCAATTAAAATACCATTCAGACTAAACTAATGTTTCTTACTTTTGCTACTGAAGCAAACACTTTCCTTCCTTGTGTTTGTCTGAGTTGGAATTAAGTGAAATACAGCATCCCAAATAGGCTGCACCACAAGTCCCCAGTTCATACAACCTATGGAAACCACAAGCAGGGAAATTTTGGTTTTCATCTACTGAAAATCCAATGTCATGGAACAGTGAAAAAAATAACAGACTTACCATTCAATAATAAAGGAAGAAGTCATCTTGATCGCTGATGCAAATAATGGCACGATTTCAGCCAAAGTAAATTAAAACAAACAAATAAACAACTCAAGTTAAAAACCCTTACTCCAGATCAGGTGCTTGTTCAAGGAATGTCAGAAGCCATGTCAGGCAAAGCATAAAAAATTCAGGAGACTAATTTTGGAATATGCTGTCAAAAGCGAATATGAAAGACTATTCAAAGGCAAACATATCTGTTCACTGTGATGCATTATAATACTGGCTATTCAATTTCTTGTTCAGGCTCGATGGCCCTAAAATAAAAACCTAAACTCAATACAGATTTCTTTGCCCATATACATACAAATAATTTTAAAGATACATATTGTACTCATCCAAGCATTTTCCCATGTATATTTTCATTTTTTAAACACTACTGTTTAATTGCTAAACTCCTCAAATGTGGTGAATCTGGGTGATATATAGAAGTTTGAGAAACAAGGGAAACTCTAGCAAATTTGTTCACTTTTCCAGTCACAAAAGATAAATAATAATATTAAAAATCCCTTTAAATAACCTCTAACAATAAATCCTGTGATGCAAATGTTGATGAACAATGAATGGTAGCAGTTTTAGGATACTTGAGTGAAACCATTGAATAATAGCCACGGACACTTTTTCCCTTTCTGTATGATAATATAGACTTTTGAATATCTTCTTATTGTGTAGAAAAGAATTATAGTTTGTCTCATGCTTCACAGTTCCAAAAGAAGACACAAGGCAAAACAAGCTCAAAATTCAAAGAAAAAGGATAGTATGTTTTTTCTACTTTATCAAGAAAGGATGAATAACTGTTGTACCTAATATGCAGAGACATCTTAGTATAACAAGATACAGCTTAACTCCTAGAGTCCTTGGTATTTAATCCATTTAGTTCTGCCCAGGGATCACATGAATTTATGGAAACCCCCTGCTACCCTCTTTGTTGACTTCCATCCCTGCTGGGAGATCCCCATCTGCTGGGAAGCTAAAGTCTGTTCTGAACTTTACCTCATTTAACTGAGTGCCACATGTAAATCCAACTTCTTCATTTATTACTTTGACAGAGCAGATGGCAATGGGCTTTTAAAAGACTGTAATGCTGCTTAAAACTAGCTATATTTGTAGAAATAATAGTTTTAGCTGCTTGGATTCTAGTGTCTGATTTTTAAGAAGAGARTCTGACACAGGCAATTAAATTTTTGAGCCATCAGTACTTAGTGATGCATCATAATTTAGCTGTTTCCAGAAAATCATATTGTGACCAAATAATCATTCATTAAGACAGAAAATACTTTTTTAATGGAAATTTGAGACTCRTGTTTGGTGGCTGATATAAGTGACTAGTTTTCTAATAGCCTTAATCACTGGAGTATTTCTTTACTTGTTCATTTAAGCCCATTAATGAAAAYGTATGATGTTAAGTCTAATATCTACTAACCCTTGATGACTGTTTTGACTTCCAGCATTGTCCTATAAATAACTGTGAATGACATGCCCTGAAAATCAAAGAGTATTATTGCACTGTGATTAAAGAGAACAGGTTCACCCAAGACTTCCTTTTCATGAAGCAAGACCACAGAGAAATTCATTGTTAGCTTGAGTCAGATGTAATGTACTTCAAAATGTCATGTCCTTAAAAATCTTACCCTAAATGCATAATTCAGGTTTTAAAAATAACTTGAAAACTCAGTGCCAGCCGCTGGATTTGCTTGTAGAAGGCACATAATGGGATAGGGAACATCAAGCACAATCATAATATCCTGATCTTGGAGACTACAAATACTATAAATTACTTGTCCTCAAGATCCAGTCTAGTGGTTTGTGTGTTTGGTGTTTGTTTATAATTGATGACATCTGAAAGGTTTTTTAGCCCTGAAAAAAGAAAGTAAACCTTACATGGCCAATGCAGACTGTGCTTTTCTAACTGAAAATATCAGCTAACTTGATGCTCTGTAAAATTCAGAGAGCCTGTATTTATCTGATACAACTGCGATCTTTAGTTATGTTCATCTTGGCTCTGAACCTTCTGATCATATTATAAGTATTATGGCCAAAGGGCACTGGGTGTTTGTGTGACATTTGTGGTCTGTCATGCAATCATGTCATCTTGTGTGGCAGCTTCAGGGTGAGACCTCATATGAGGTGAACAATCTGTGTTCTTTGCTCTAAATGAAACAAATACCCCTAATTTGTACTTCCTTAGTTTAAAGTCAGGTGTTTTAAGGTGTTTCAGTCTTGTACATATGCTTAGACCCTAATGACAGTTACCATGATTCATTACAGGTTTTTACTTTTCTTATGATAAATAACACTGTTTAGAAACAAGGCTGTCTGTCCCCAAAGGGCTTTTATAATGAACTGCACAGGCCTCCTCTGCAACTATGCTGGTCAAACTTCCGTGATACAACTCACGGCTTTTATTGATYATCTGGAGAACATTATACCAGGAGGGCTTTGTCTCTCAGTGTAATTTGCTTTAATATATATTGTGCTATATTGAAGATTTTAGTTTATTTACTGGAACTTTCTTAAGCTTTACTATCATGCTGATTTTTCTTGAATTTAGTTGCAGTTAATTTTTAAGATTCTTGAGTTAAAGATTAAAACCTGAGGTTCATCTCCTGCATGAAAAACCCCTGGAAGATAACCCTGGTGGCAAATTCCTTTGCAATAACTTTCTGCAATATGATATGCAGAAAAGTGATGCATCAGCGTAAAAGCCAGGGAGCCTCTGTCCATATTTAATAAATCCCTTAAGGAAAATCTAAGGAAAACTGGAGTCAGGTGTGGCTATTCATGCTTCAGCTATAATTTCAGGAGCACACTTCAGTTTTTTCAAGCGGCTCCAATAGAAGGGGCAGCAGTGATCTTTTCTGTCAATAAATGTGATAGGAAATCACCGGATTTAACATAACATAATGTGAGTGAGAAAGTGGACTGCAGTGGGAGGCAGTTTAGGTAGCGTGAGGAGCTGAGRTCTGGGAAAAGGAAGACATCCGAGTCCTGTTGGTGCAAGCTACGCAGGCACACACATACACATGGCTCTGGCTGGTACCCCATAAACATGCTGTGTTTGTGATGAAATAAACATACTCGTCCTTTCTTGCATTTGTGAACATACAGACTGAACTTTAATAGAGAAAATGTTATTAATCAGTAGGAAAATAAAAGAAGGYGAGATCAGGACTTTAGGTTTCTTTCCTAAATTATCTAGTATTATAATTTTCTCCTTCTTTGTAGTTCGTATTTAAAGCAAATGCAAAAAATGCAGCATGTATTCTGAGAAAAATGTAATCTCATGAAAGATAACACTGCATGGAATTTAAAGAAAAAAGAAAAGAAAATCCCCAACGTGGTTGCACAAGGATTTGAAAAAAAACACCACACTGGTAAGCCAGATGCTTCCTTTTTTCAGTGTCTGTGTGTAGGCAGTTTATGGTATTTCGGTAATTCTGACCTTGGTTTAACTACATGGCTGTGTGTCAATAGAAGTCTAAACAAGTAAAGCAATCACTCTGTGTACAAGTGGTTAAAATTCATGGCTAGCAGGAAGCAGATTGCCACAGGAAAGACCCCAGCCTGTCCATCTACTGGTACCCTACCACCAGCAGAGCTCCTTTTATTCCAGCTTCTCCCTATGGTTGCCCCCAATTCTTTTGCAAATCTTCCTCTCCCCTCACAAATTTATAGCCCATTGATGCCTTTCTGTGGGAGGCTTGAAACATCTGGGTAACAATCCTGCAGTCTGTGTCCTGCACCCTTCCCTTGAACAATGGTGGGTGCAGGGCTGCCATCAAACCCAGAGGAAGAATGGAGCTGGTTAACTTGTACATTCACTGCCTACCCCCAAGTAAGGGGTGAGGGAACATGGAGGAGCTCAGGGCTTTACTTTGTCAATCTCAGAAAAGTAGTTCCTGCGATTGTTACATCATGTTTCGTTAGGCTAATTCAGTTTGGGTGATGCTGATTTCCTCCTCCTGGATGTCAGTCCCTTTGCTACCAGCTGCCACTTTTATGGGAGGTTTTGCAGTAGGTTCAGTCTGAGAAGGTTGAACTCACACACCTCCGGGCTCTAAGTGTGACAGGGTGGGAAATGTCTCAAAAGGGCACATGCAATGCATTTACAGGAGTTTTACATTTAAATTAATTTAGTGGGTTTTCATAGACAGTACAGCTTCCCCCCAAAGTTTTAAAAGCATTAGATAGCTGGGATAAAGCTCCTTATCGAACTCTAAATTTAAATATTTTAGAAGAAATATCTGCATTTAGTTTAGCTGAAAATCTATGTCTTTTATTAGAGATTTTTTTGGTTTAGGATAACTAGGTGAGTGAAGAACAAGTGGAAGGAACCTTTGCTGCTTTTTCCTAGATAGCATAATTATTCTAGGAGATTACATTAGGAGATTTGCAGTTGCAATAAATTTTCTTTGGAGGRTTTTTTTGTGGTTTTGTTCCCCTTATATATGGACATCTGAGGGTGTTTAGTGATGGGCAAAGGAAGATAGAACATGTTCTTCCCTTGTATTTATGTTATTCAGTGTCCTGCTAAATGATACGTGCTGAGTCAGAGTTACTTAGCTATTTTACTGACATCTGTTGAACCACACTGATGTTTGTTTAACTTTCTCATTGTTAAGACCAGCCAAGTGCTGCATGTCATGTTCCTCCTTGCAAAATGTGAGGGCAGGAAGTACCACTTACAGACCTTGGAAAATTTTGCTCCTGATCTAAACTAATAATTCCATTTTAGTATGTCAGGATTAGGCACTTAATTTCCATAAATTATGTTTGTTTTGTCGACACTATATTCTCTTCTATAGCTGCTTTTTTAATTTTTGGAAATTTTGCAATTTTGCACAGAGATCAGGCCTTTTTTTTTTTTTTTAGATTGAAAGATGTCAAGCAGCTTATCAAAACTTGCTCATGCAGATGGGTTCTTTGACAACTTTTCCTCAACTTCCACCTTCCAACAAAAAAAAAAAAGAAAAGGAACAACAAAAAGCAGCAACTCTCACTGTAACTTGGATGGTATCATCCCTCGCTGAAATTTCTTCCTGGCTTAATAACATATCTACACCACGGTGATCTGCTTTATGCTATTGTGCTGGAATAATAGGTCTGTGACCTCAAATGACACACTTCAGATCCACCCAAGCGGCAAAGCAATAGTAGAATGACTTACCAATCTTTTATTACCTGCAGAACAGTAAATATGTCAGGTGATGAGGTTGATTCATGGTTGGTATGGATGGGACACGAACTTGTGAAAAAACATACAAATGTGTCTGACCCATTAAGATACAGATGCTTTTTTTCACTGTGTGCTAAAGAACAATGATGGCTATTAGTCTATTTTTATTGAGAGGACTACTGGCAGGTGCTATAAGTCTCTTCAGAGAGCCTTGATGCAAAAATGATTAACTGACTGAGACAGGAGTTTGAGCACACATACAATTAGTGTGTGTCACTGCACTGAAGATAGTGTATATAATATTACTTGGGATGGGGAACTGCCTTGGTATCAAGTATCAAACACTTAGACCAAACCATTAAAACTCATGCTACAGTGTAGAAAATGCCTTGCTTTTGGGAAGAATATGACAGTTTTCAGTCATTCTCAGAACAGAAAAATTTACTGAGAAAATTGTCTGTCTCTAAAGAAAATGTGCACACACAAATATTAAGCCATGCGTTACTTCGTGGAGAGTAGGATGGGGCTATTATTGAACAAAATGTAAGTCATTTATAAGAACATGATAGAAATCCCGATTTTTAAAAGTACCTTTTGTAGAGATGTGTTTTCATTCTTCAATATTGTCATTATTTTGTCAAAAAGACCAAAAAAACAACCCAACCGTGACAGGCATTTAAACTAGATTAAGTATCAATTTTCAGCCAAAACAACTCCTGTAAAAGCTTACTAGCAGTATATTTTTAGTGAGAATCAATTAATAAAAAATAGTTTTCAAGGTGATTTATTTATTTATCTAGCAGCTACAAATTACACATGATTGGATCTATCTATTAAGAGAAAGCAAAGGTGTATGTTTTAGTACTGTATGGAAAGTCTTCTCTGAATTCCTGCAGCATACATATTTCATTGATTGGCATCTGTCTATACTTAAAACAAAGGGGAAAACAAAAGGAAAACAATTCCCTGTGGCACATCCCCTGAGGACTGGGGAACTTCTTTCTTTTATCTAATGTGGATGTAAACACTACATTTCACCCTACCAAACTAAAGCTTTTGCTCCTGAAATTAGAGATGCTTTGCACTTCTTGTCACATCCCAGCTCTCTGTGAAGAGAAGTCCTCTAAGGAGCTTCTGCTTATCTTGTTTTACTTTGAAACCTGTTCAAAGGAAAGAAGAAAGATCCCACTTAGCCTAGTTAGCCTGAGACTAGATCATTTGGTTTGCTTATGGAAAGGCTTCCCTTTAAAGATAAGAGCCCTTAGAATGTATCAGATAATTTGAGTTAAACTTTTGGGTTGTATGTCTTAGTGTCGGTCTAAGTACTTCCGTGGCTGTCTGCTCTAGCATGTGAGCACATCACAGTTACTCAGTTTTGTCATTATAACACCCCAGTGAGATAAGAAAATGTCTTTATTTTGTGCCTGGGGAACTGAATCACGGGGTAGGTGAATAATGTCGCCTGAAGTCAAATGGAAACTCTGTGGGAAGCTCTGTGGTTGATCCAGGGTACTAAAACTAGGTCTGGTGTCCCAAAGTAGTGGTRTCTCCACAAAAACAACCCTTCTCCTTATTTTCATCAGCTGTGCCAAAATCTAGTGAGTGCTTTTTATTGAGAATCATGTCCAAATCATGGACAGACCTGAACCAGCATCAGTGCTGATTAGGTATGCAGCACTTTTAAGATACTATTCACAGTATGTACAGGCACTTTTTTGTAAGCTGTGAGTGCTGTGTATTCTTTAATAATTTGACTACATCTTAAGGACTTAGACATATGAATAAATTTTTGTGGCTTCCAAGGCAAAATAAAAGAATATGCTCTTTTAAAGTTCAGATTAAAAATTATCAACGTTTTTTTTTTTTCTGATTTTTGAGATAATAATATGTAATGATTTACCATGATTCAGCAGATTCACCTAATTTACATTTCAATAATATGATGATTTTATTACTGAATTTGCACTGTTTTAATACCGAAACCATGTCCAGTGAACAGGAGTAGGATACAGAGTGATGACCCTCTCTACCTGCAAAAGAGAGCGATAATGTGAYTCTGGACCAACTTTTTGTGTATGTTCAGCAAGATCTAGTGAAAACTAGGATCAGTTCTTCAGTGGTGCAGATTTGGGGKTTTTTTTCGTTTAAATAGGACTTGGACATAATCTATGGCAATCCTTGAATTCAGTTAAGAGAARGTATCTGAAGCAAGGTCACTGTTTYCCCATGTCTGCTGCCTGCAGCTACCAGTAGCAGWGAAAAAGGGAATGACAGGATTTTTACCGAGATAGGTGACAGCAGAGCAACATCTAGTGCAGAAGCTCCGTCTGCGTGAGTGACATGGAGAGGGGGAAAGTGCAGTCTGTGTTCTTTCCTGGGGTGCACCTGGGGAGTTCAGCAATGTCTCTGTATGTACTCACTGAGGCTACTGATGATGCCTGTACTTGTCACACTGCTTACACTAAGGGTCTGTGTGGTGGGATACACAAAATGGTACCCAAATGTACAGTCACCCCATGAAAGTGTCATAACATTGTAGAAAAGGCTTAGAAGCAAATGAAGTACAGGTATTTCTGTTCCAGTTTGGGAGAGGATTTGAAATCTCCGTCATCAGAAATGGTTGTATCATTTGATAGAAGAAACGCAAGTGTAGTGATACTGGCTGGAGTGTGCATAGACTGCATGTGTATATATATAGAAGCGTATGTTATATATATATATACACTTGTATGCATATATAAATATTTCTATATATGTTCAACTGTACTTTAATTTTTTTTCTTGTAATGTTCTTCTACRCTTAGAAAAACAAATATCAAATCGATAGAAGATCTATACTGCCTTTGGAGTCTCACTTGTTTGGGTTAAAAAAGCTATTTCATAATAATAATATAAAATTTTTATTTCATAATAAAAATAAGATAAAATTTATTTCAAGTGTAAATGAAGTATCATAAAACATCTTCTCCCATTGTTTTTTCTGTCACAAGCAAATTGTTGCTTTGTGCCAGTAGATGTTCCATTTTTTTAACACCCAACAGACTGACAGTGACAAAGGTATTGCAAATTTTTGATTAATGAAATATTGCTTTCCTAGGCTATTTGTCTAAYGTTAGGCAATATTGTCTTGTTTCTATCCTTGCCTGACTGCCTGGAAAATTTATTGATTTGGAATTTCAGTGTCTAGTGTCTTTTGTCTTATGTCTAATGACTCCTATGCATTTCCATAATCTTTCTGGGACAGCTTAGATGACACAAGCTGGGTTTCCTAACGTCGTTCTGAACATGGCTGTTGTGGTTTAATCCCAGCTGGCAACTAAGCACCACACAACTGCTCACTCACTCCCTGTCAGTGGGATGGGGTGAGAAAACTTGTGGGCCAAGATAAATAGAGTTTAATAATTTATAGTCAACAGTAATAATTATAAAGAAAAGAGGAAAAATAGCGAACAGAACTAAAAATAAACCCCAAGAAATACAAGTGATACAAATGAAAGCGATTCTCACCAGCAGTTGACACATGCCCAGCCAGACCCTGGGCAATGCCCCGTGCCCTTCACCAACCTTTCCACCCAGTTTTATTGTTGAGGACATGGTCATATGATATGGAATAATGCTTTGGTCTGTTGGGGTCTGCTGTCCGAGCTGTGTCTCCTCCCAACTCCTTGTGCACTCTTGGCCTGCTCACTGGTGGAATGACATGAGGAGAAGAAAGGCTTTGACTCTGTATAAGCACCGATCAACAATAACAAAAACATCTTTGTGTTGTCAACTCTGTTTTCAGTACAAATCCAGAACACAGCCTCAAACAAGCTACTGTGAAGAAATTTTCCTCTATCGCAGCCCAAACCACCACAATGGCCGTTTAAGCAATGTGGAGACCCCACATGCAAAGCAGAGATGCTGTGACTGTTGCCTCAGTGAGCTTTGACTTTTCATACTGTTGTACTTTCCTCCACAGTCTCACCCAAATTCTTCAAAAGCACCATGGGCTTTGGATAGTTTGTGATTGCATCATCATCTCATATGACACAGTACTTTCCATGCAAATGAACTTACCCACTACAGACAGTGAATAATTTTAACAAATGATACATAAGATTTAGCAAAATCAAATACTTTGAGTGTGACAGCAAGACACTACAATAGTTCTCTGTACCCTCAGGCCTCAGTTCTGAATTACAGCATTTTTTCTCGAGAGTGGAAATATATTTACTGAATTAACTCTGCTCTGGCTGCCTGATTTTTGGCAGTGTGGAGAAATTTACAGTGTTGTCAATGAGTGCAAGAGATTCTTATAATCTCTAAACATGAAAYATTTGTGTAAGCCTTCAAGTTTGTAAAACTATACTTACTTATTCTTCTCTCCTACATCCCTCCTATTAAAATAGATATTAGACTATGTATTCTATATTGACATGATAAATAAGACCTGAAAATACAATTGCAATATGCCAATTTTACACTAGTTAAGGATCTGATTCAGCAAATAAGGTAGAAAACATAATCTGGAGATAATACTCAGAATGATACTACTCTGCAGAGATATTTCTGAACGGATTTGTTTAACGTATGTTGTGTCTACAAACTTTGCATATATTTTCAAAGTTCTGGGAAGTTGGAAGGGAAGAGTTAGAAGGAAGGCTTACCTAGTGCAAAAGCAAACTGACATGAGAATTCCTCCTGTGCAGCCGTTAGATACCACATCTCATGCAATAGTGATTTATTGTGGGAAAGAATAAGAAAGATCGTGTGTATAAATCAGAGTGTTAGCTGAGTTGTGGCTCAACTTCAAAGCCTTCACACTTCCTTCCCTCTACTTTTTATTTTATTCTACAGCTTCTTTTCCCAGTGAAAACTGCCTTTCTCCTTCATCTRTGTTTTACTCAAGGTCTGCCTTCTTGGATACTTTAAAGATCCCTGATTATAGCACAGTTTTTGATCTTTTGCTTAAGATTCTGTGTAATTATCAATGTCTTGCTTGGAAATGATATAGATCTCTGCTGTACTGGACTAAGAAGTGCTAAACTGCTTTCAGAGGGTGATCTTAGTTGTTTGAAACAACAGACAGTCATATGGTAGCGTAGCCATTAGAAAAAACACTAAAGAAAACAAACTTAAAAATTAGGCAAAATAAATAACGTAGCTTCATGTAGTGTCTTTGCCACTGCAGATGGACTTGGCAGGATGCCCAAACAATAATAGCCAAAAAGATTTTTCAAACTTTCCTTAAGTCAAATGAACCAGCTACTGAAAGAAAATTGTTCACTTGTTAAAGAACAACATCAGAATGTTAAAGAACAACATCAGTATATTAAAGTGGGTAATAGCATGATAAGCGAATATGACTTTTTTCCCCATTTACATCTTATTAGACTTCAGTGACTTTAAGGTTAGCTTAGGGCTGTTTTTTTTTGCTGGGGGGAGGAAGTGAGCAGAGAAAGATTGAAGGCCCTTTGGAGATGGGAGAGCATTTTCTGTTTTTTATCAGTGATTTTTAGCAAAGGACAAACTAATGAATGTGTAAGCATGCAACCATGACAACAGTGCAAGAAGAAAAAGCCTCATTACCCACAAAATTACTGAAATTACTGTTCTCATAAGTTTCCACTGAAGAGATGCAGTTTTCCCTAGACTCAGCTTCTGTTATTTGCCCAGGCTCTGGACCTTTTATAATTTTTCTTCACTTTTCACATTTCTAATAAACACTTACCCAAGCAGCTATGCCTATCTTAAAACTCAAACGTGTGATTGCAAGGAGTAGAAACCTATATGTGAAAACTTAAGTAGTTTAGCTACTTAACTGGGGTTTTGGCACCATCTGCAAAACTCACCCAGGATGCTGTGCCAAACTGGGAACCATGCTGATGTTGGTTCACCACTATTCATCACCAGCCTAGCTTGGTGGAATGGTTTCAGKTAAGTCTGCATGAATTGTGACATGATCTCTGTGTTGTAGATATGTGCTTTGCCGCAAGTTCTGCCTGCTCACTAATGACTTCCCAGTATGTAGGTGGAGCCCAGCACTAAATGTAGTACTTGTAGGAAATTCTATGAGAATACATTTCAGAGAAATACTGTTTTCTGCCTTTTTTTTCCTTACATACTTGTCTTTTCTGTCTATCTCCACTCCCTCTCCATATTTTCATTCAACTGCACTGATATTATCAGACTTTGGTATACCTTCATCCCATTCTAGCCTAATAATTCTCTGACTGCCTGTATCCTACATCTGTGAGCTGAATTAAGCGTGTTATTTTCCAGGTCATAATTTAAAACCATAAATAAAATTCTGAGTAACGATGATCCCTGAAGTAAATCACTGTCCTAGTCTCTACAGGCTAACATATTGTCATTTAGCATTAGACTTTTTTGACTGTATTTGTCTGCTCCTCATTTATACCATAAAAATCCTATAGTTCAGGCACCAGCTGTCAGTAATGAGAGTTAAGACATTTACCTCATTGCTGGTCATCTCAGTACCTTCTTGTCTTTCCTGGAAATGGTTGCCAAAAGAAAAGGTTAAGAGTTGCACGGTAATAAGGTCATAAGACACATAAGGACAGCAATACAAAGGGGAGAAGAACAATAGCAAGGGCAACTGGGATAGATGAAATAGTAAAAGTTTGCTTGAGAGAATAACATTAATGGCAATGACATCAAGAGGAAATGGGAAACAGTTATGAGAAGAGGGAAATAAACCATTAGAAGAAAAGGGCAGTGCTGGGCATAGAAAAAATCCAGTACCATATTTAATTAAACTTGGATTACACATCTAGTCAAGACACCTCTTCAGAGATTAAGCAGAAAAGTAAATTGGTTGGATATCTGCATTTAACAACTGACATTTTATTCCAGTTAAAATTATAGCAAACAAACAAAACAACCAACAAAAATGGATGCAAAAAATCTCTTGCTTTACTGGTTTGCCTTATAGGTTCTGAATTACAGAGGTCCAAGAGATCTCAAATGGAAGAGTTCAAGAGAATACCATGGTATTTTACCACAGGCCTGAGCTGGGATTGTGATTGCTTAATATAGGTAATCTAATATTGTGAACTGCATTAAAGATATCTTGGGATAGGCATTTAAGGAGCAGTTTGTGTAATAGCATTTGTCACTGTATTCTGCAATATTAAAGAAGAGGCATATTTTGAATTATTATGCTATAGTTCTCTCTTGAGATGTAAATCAACTGAAGTTKCAGTTCAAATAAATCTTCTCCAAAGCCTCTAAGGGCTTCTCTGTTCCTCCCATACTCCTCCCAATTCAATTGCATTCTTGATTACCCTCCAAAATCTATTCATTTATGCTGATTGTTAAATATCCTTTCCCCATTTCCACTAACTACATCATTATCAGCCTTACCGCAGCAGGACCATTTATGCCGTCCTTTACTGTGCTCTCATATTACCATCCCTCCTCTCCTCTGACCACTGACCTTCACCTTCTCCAATGACTCTGCTCTCTTTTCTACTGTCTAAAGCTCCTTCCCTGTTTATTTCTACCTGATGTAATTTTGATTGGATTTTAATAAACCTCTGCTAGGTGTCAGATGAACCTGAAGATTTCCTGTTAGTGAAACTTTAAAAGCTCCTGAGTCCTTCTACGGTGTATTTTGTGGTGATAAAATGACTTGGAAACAGTGAGAAAAGTTAAGGAATTTTTTCTCTTTTTGTATACTATTTTGATAAAATTTGGAATAAAAAATGTTGAGAGGGGAAGAGTACAGGAAAGTAAGACGAAATTTCTAAGGTAAAGAAGTGAAAACAGAAGGACTTCTGCTTAATTGACATATTTTTATTATTTTTTAAATTTTATTTTTCTATCATTTCTTTTTCCATGTCCTCTCAATTTTCCTCACACATTCTTTTCCCTGCAATAGAAAGTCTGAATTAAGTGACGTATCATGATTTGGTGGGTTACAATGTTGGGAATCCAGATCTTATCAGGTTGCAAGTATATTGAGCTACTCACAGAACTGAACAACACAGATTTTCCTACCATGCAGTTACAGAAAAGGGGTTTGGGGACATCCCTGTGGGATGTGATGATAACTTTCTCTTCCAAATAACTGTCTGAAGTTTTAAGCAGTCTTGAAAATTTAAGGATGGTTTTGTTTAGGAACAAAAATATAGATTTTTTTTTTTTCAGCCTCCATTTCTCTGTCTCTGGACAGAAAATGGGGGAACAAATATGTGGGGCAGTATAGAGTCACAGGGAACCCCTAAACCAGCAGGATGTGCAACAGGCTGGCATGTACGAGCAGGGTGCTCCTACCCTCCAGCTCTCAGGGCTGGAGTGGGAACTGCATGGTACAGGAAAGCATGGGAAGCAGTTGTGCTCACCCYCATAATAATAAAAATGAAAGGGCTTTTCTTAATCCTTTCACCTGAAAAGGGACTGGCAACAATTTTGCTTTATATTTTTAGACTCCTACAAGTGCATGAAAGTCCCTTTACTCCGTTCTGCTTAAATCAAGAAGCCAGGCAAAGGTCACCAGTTTTATGAACTGTATCACTCTAAGAGGGCAGACCTCTTAGGTAAAAAAAAAAAAGATCGAAAGCCAACAGGTGAAAATAATCAAGATTTAAATCCTCTCTTAATGTGGTAAATTCTGTGGGTCAAAGTAACACAGCACTGAAATGGGCAGGCATGGAAGCTCACATTTCCCCAGGGTGTGACTAATGCAACTCTAAAACAACACACATGATCCCAAAGTATTAAAGCACTCATAAAAGAACACTCCTCTGAGTATATGAATATTGTGTGAAGTGTGTGTCTACTTTAGGGGATGTTGTTTCTTAGTCAGACTGCCTCAGCGTGGAATATCCTGGTGCTAATGTACCTCTCTCTTTCCTTTTCTCTGTTTTGCAAGGCAAGTTTACTAACGTTAGTGGATTATCCCCTAGCAATTTTAGATCTATGTGACAATATTTTTTTATTCAGCTGCTTTTTTCCTTGGAAATAATGGAAAAGGCTATCTGAGTGCTCCTTATTTAAGTCTGTCTGAGCACTGACACTATACCGCAATGTACTGCACAATAAAAAAAGTTTGTGGAGGGAACATGTGGTACTTTTCTGTCTCTAGGTAGGTGGACACTGGTTAATTGCCATGATATTTCACAAGAACTTGTAATTACCAGCCAGATTTGCTTCTGACCCATGCACTGGTGTTCCAGGTTTTCCTTTCAGGTACACTGGATCTGTATCTTTGAATTAAACAGAGTTGGCAGTGTGTGCATTAAATTCAAACAGTAGTCCTTCACGTTTGAACTAAAAGAGAGAGCACAGGTTGGTGGGAATTCTATGTATCAAGGAAATTAAAAAAAAAAAAAAAAAAGAAAGAAGAAAAAAAAAAACCCAAAGCCTGGCCTTGCTGTATATAAAATTCCACTTCAAAAAAGAAAACCCAGAAAGTGAGTAGTTTGTTACAATCAAGCGGAAAGTCAACAGAGACTCTTGAACTTTTCCTGTTTTTGTTGTGTCTAATGTCCAGCAATTGGTTGAGACTAATAGTCAGTTTCTCAGGCTAACATTAATACTTCAAAGAATTTGACCAAGCCACAACTGAAAAATGGATTTTCCTTTTGAAAATGTTGATGGCAAGTTTGATTAAACCCTTTTATTCCTCACAAACAACTTCTGCAGTTAAATAAGCCTTTTATTTTAGACTTGTTTAATTTATTAAAGTCTCATCTCACCCGTTTGCCTAGGAAAACCATTTATTTGCAAAGGTTTGATAGAAAAGGGAGTCTGAGATGCTTAAGGGCAAATAAACATTTGTAGCATTAAAACCTTTGCATCTGCTCAAAATGAACTATTATTTTGAGCTGAACACTTACAAGATATTTAAAGGAAGACAGGATTCTTCTTGTCTACAACATTTTTGTAGAACTACTGGCGCTGGAGATTATTTTTACATAATGAATGCAAGATGATTCACTTCTCCTAGTGATGTCTTCTCTGGGGGAGCTGGGGGTTTAGACCTGTCTCTGGACTTCCATGTGGATACTCTAACCCCTTACTGCCCTAATATGTAAATATAAGACTCTAGTACTCATTGAGGCATTAAGTTCTGTCTGCAGGGAGATTTTAGCAGCTGAAATGTGGACTATGATAGAAATTATTTTGAAAAAAAGCTTGTGAAATTGAATACAAAAGTACTAGAACATTCTATTTCTTATAGTTTGTACTATTCCAAAAACATAGGGAGAAAGAAAAACACCTGATTGTCTTAGCAGAGAGTTTCTCTGCCATGCAGAATTTTCCGACAAAGCTGGTCTCTCACCAATAGTTTATCTCCATACCAGCTAGTTCCATGTTAAATGAGTTGTCTGCCTGCACCACTGAAATGGGGTTGCCTTGTGTTCATGCAGTTGGCCCTGCACTCCACAGGTGCTCATCCTCTCCTCTACACCCTCCCTTCTTTAGTGAAGAGCATTGGAACAAACCTAGGTGAAAACCAGTACAGCAGGAAGGAAGGAAGGAAGGAAGGAAGGAAGGAAGGAAGGAAGGAAGGAAGGAAGATTAATTTAACCTGGGACTTACTGGGTGTCTGAATAAACATTGTGTTACCACAAGTGGCAAAACAGCAGGAGAGCACAAAGAGGTGACTGTGGTGATGGGAAAGTGAGGACTGCTTTATTCAGTGGAAATGCTGGCTGAAAATGACAGTTGAATTACAGTGTAGCTTTATTCTGGTTTGAATATTGGCTGTCCTCCCACAGTCACTGTAAATCTAGTGTAATAAAATTCTGTATCAACATATGCTAGCTAATTTAACAGAAGTGTATTCATAAATCCACTCCTGATCTAGGCAAACTAAAGCAATATGTGACCTGGCAATGCACAGAGCTGATACTGGTGCTTTTGCAGCCTCAGACTTTCTTTGTAGCCAGTGTGCTCAGAGATCAGGAGCTTCAACCATATATTTGGCAGTGGCCTCTCTTCTACCACATGCACTGGGCATTGGATGAGCATCCAGCCTGCAGTTATGTCGAGAGTCCCGTGCTGTTGCTCTAGAGCCCCCTTCATCCATTAATATGTCAATGACATGTGATACACAGATCCAATACAGAGCATAAATATTGAAGTTCAGTTTTGCTTATGCAAATATTGGTCACAAAATCACTCCTCTGGAAGAACATTTGGATTTTGTCCCTAAAGTATCATGGCAAAACTTTTCATACTAAGATAGCATATAGCTGGCTTAATTTCAAATGCTAATTCCATTTTATTTAAGATCTTGTCAAGCTAATTCTTTGAGTAAGTTACAGTGAGTAAAAGAGAAATAGAAAATCTAAATATAAATATCCATGTAATAATAGAGCTGTCAGAGTGATTGGTTTGTGAAAGCAACCAGCCTTCCTGACATTCCTAGACACACCATTCACTTTGTTTAGAGTTTTCTTTCTCATTCTTGTGTCATTACATGATTTCTGCAATGCTGAGAAAAAAACCTAGGTTTTTTTTTTTTCTCAAGAACAAGCACTTTAAACCCCTCATACCTTATAAAATGGACATAAATATATGTCTTATGGCAAATAGCTTTGGGGTATTTAAATCATATTTGCTGCTTGAATTTAAATACATTCTAGTGATGTAGCACTCTGCTGACCTCTGCATAGAAAATATCTCTGTCTGAATACACCTTATTCCCAATATTGTGAACAATCACTTTGCTGTTTCTTACAATTTTGCTTTCACCATATTGGTCTACTTTGATTTCCTCCTATTTTTCATCCTGACATACACACATACTAGTGGTTGTTAATATCCTTTCTAGAAACTGACTTCTGGTTACATTGCTTTTCAGGTAATAGCTAGGGATAGGCAGACATGGGACCATAAAAATACAATCTTTAATCTTAAGGACTTCCTGTTCAGGAAGAACTAAGTGCAGACCAAATGGCACCAAGCAAACAATGTGACCTGCACTGACTTTTAATGTGAATAAACAAGTCTGATTAAGAGTTATTCACTGCTAGATATTCTCAGCAGTCCTGAAAGAAAAATAGTAACTCTACTAATACTAAAATTGCACTTGTTTCCAATAGAATCAAATAAGCTCTGTTCACTGGAGAACTGGAGTGTTGAATTTCCTTTCCTTGGTTAAAGGAACAGAGTAATACCTTCCCACTCCCTAAGAGTGCACCTCATGCTCTCTCTCTTTGCCAGTTACAGTCACACAAGTAGCAGCACGCTGCTTTCAGCTTCTATTATTAGATTTACTCACAGAACCGCAGTACTACAGTAACCATCTTGGGAAGACCCCCCTTTGGAAGCTCCTCCTCCAGAAGTCGCATTTGAAGAGCTGGATCTTTAAACTTCCAGCCATATTTTTTTKAATCACTGATCTTTACCACATATAATGCTGGGCGTTTTGTCTGGAAATTGGCTGAAGTCATTGGGTCTCRTTCTTGATGCTCTGTTGAGGTGATGATCACGAGGCTTTATGCCAAGAGAAAGCTGGTCTGAGTAGCCTGAGGAGAAAGCTCTGCTTTTGTCCTGAATAATGTACAGGTTGCCTTAATTTTTACTACTAAACATATGAATTCCTTCTGTATGATTATTGCATTTTAAGAGGTTTTTTGTATATAGATTTTCAAAGGCAGCAGTAAAATATGGGCAAATCTTTATCACAACACAGATTTCGTGCCTCACTGACAGTTAAGGACAGCTACAATGGTTAAAAAAGAGTTTGATCCCATAATTTAATTTTATAGAGCTATCTTTCCAGTCGACTGCTGGTTAACCCATCAATTAAGAACATAAGTTGCTCAGCATTAAGCTAAAGCATTCAAACACATTGTCTGTTATTCAGGATAAAGAACAACATTTCTTTTCCCTTTTTAGCTCAAGTATCTCCCAACAATGTGACATATCGTGGAAATATGGTGAAACTATATTTTCTTACATAAATTATTAAATTATTAAATATTAAGATCCATTAATTTATTAGATTAATAAATTATTAAGATCCATTCTCCCTCCCACCCCCCTTTTTTGTTGTAAATTACAGGGTTCATCAGTTTAAAGAATTTCTGACATTCCTCTGTGCAAGGGTTATGCCAGTGTTATTGCTTAGCTATCTTGCCATATTTCAGGCTACAAAATAAGTAACCATGATGGCAGTTACTTTGCTGCCTGCAATGGATTTTGTTAAAAAATAAAATCAACTAGTTTTCAACAGGGAAAAAAAAAATCACAAAAACCCACCTGAGAAAGTAAAAAAATAAAGTCCTCAGAACTAAAGCTGCTTAGAAGACATTAAGGCTGCTACAATATGTGCCAATTTGCAGGCACACTGCAGGTATGCTTTTGGTCATTCAGGGCTGCACACACACTGCTCAGAGTAGGACTGGATTCATAGTTGTTTTGAATTCCCTTGGTTTTTAAGGGATTAAATGGAACCTAGGCCTCCACAAAAATATTTTCCCAAAACTCACTGCTTTCAACCACTTGTACAAAATGGAGCTCTAGATTTTGTAAAAGCTTTGTTTTCTATTTTTTTAAATTAATTTGAAAGGCCTAAACCTGAATACTCTCAGGTAAACAAACAGTCCATATGTACCATAGTTTTCATGGAAATAAACATAGTTTCAGGGACTTAAGTAGAATCTGTGATTTTACATTTCACAAATTTTAAATATTCTCAGGCTTACTAGGTACTTTCAAATCTGATTAGTATCTCAGGGAAGTGGAAGGATGTTAGTAGAGAAAAGGATGAAAAGAACTTAGATTTCAAACTTAGGCTCTCATCACTGTTATTAGAGCTGCTTTTTTTTTTTCCTCCTGTGTGTTTTATGTTAGACAAAACCTGCTTCTTATAAAAATAGACTGTCCTTGTTCAACTGTCCCTTAAAACGCTGAAAGTAGCTTCCTCTCAATTTGGGAAAGCCAAGACAACACTTACGAGAAAAGACTAATGCTGTATGTTTTCTTGTTTGTTTTTTTGTGAGTTTTGTTTGTTTGTTTTAAAATTTTCTTCCTTTCTTACAAATAGCTTGCTGTCAACAAGAGGTAACTGTAATGCCTCTGATTTGGAAGCAGGTATTCACAGGGCTGAATAGATTTGGTCAAACTTAACAAGATGCAAGGCAGTTTTAAGMCTTTGAAATTAACTCAGTGGATGAGTTTTACTTCACATGACCAGAAGAAATCTTTCCCATGCAAACCACTGTCCTGATACTTTAGAGAAACAGGAAGCAATTTTCACAGCTCATTCACACAACCAATGAAATGTGAAATAGGTTCCATGGTTAGGTGAGAATCCTGGATGTTCCCCCTATCTCTGGGTAAGGCAATCTTATTTCCAGGGCATTAGGATAAGGAGATAAACAGAGAGGAAAGAGTATTTATTAAGACCAATGTTGCTGTCTGAATAATAGAGGGAAAATGAAGGATTACCCAATGGTCTGTATTCTTATTTACATCTAAGAAGTGTTACTGAACAGCTGTATTGGCACACAAACAAACAAACCGATTGTTTTGTTTCATCCAGACTCTGAACAAGCAATTGGATGTAAAATCAGTGAACATAGATACAGCATAGAAGATTATAACAGTTATCACCTTCTGTAAAGGAGAGATTATCAGAAGACTATAAATCTTCGTGCAAAAACAAAGATTGTTGTTAGTGCTACTACAACATATAAATAAGGTGGAAAAATACATCTTCTCTTCTTATCAGAATTTGATTGACTTAAATGAGGCAATACAAACAATGCAAATGCATAGAACAATCGCAGGATGAGAGCTAATTAAATTTTAAAAATTGTTCCCCCCACCCCCTGCCCTTATAGTCAATTTGATTGACACTTAATAGTTGAGCCAGTCCATTTGTTTCTTAAGAGTGAAATTCTCACAGCAAAAAAGCCCCATAACACAATAGTCTGTGCTGCAGTCTTGTGGGCAAGTGCAGCAAGCATGGAGTAGCTCTGATGAGTCTATTGAAAAAGCAGCTGTTTCTGCCTTCACTTCTGACCTGGTAGTGCACTCCAGTTATAGCTGTGTTCAACACCCTTTCACTCCTTACTCAGAGCTGCTTGTCATTCAGTGGGACAGAAACAAAATCTTTACATTGGTTTTAAACTACTTCAAGAAGCAGACGCAGCAATTACATTTAAAAGCAACAGCTAGATGGACCCTGAATGGTGGCTGGTTTTTATTATTGCTGTCTGTCCAGGGAGCACTTTTATTGCTAGCAGTCAGTGTTAGATCTTCAATAGCAGTTGATCATTTTTGCTTCAGGCTTTTGTGTGTCCATATGGCCATATGTGGGGAATGCAAAGATGTACTGCGTTTGCATGGCAAGGTTTTGTTATTGGGGGGCTACAGGGGTGGCTACTGTGAGAAGCTGCCAGAAGCTTCCCCCATGTCCAATGGAGCCAATGCCAGCCGGCTCCAGGGTGGACCTGCCTCTGGCCAAGTCCCAGCCCATCAGCGATGGCTRTAGTGCCTCTGGAGTAACAGATTTAACAAGGGAAAAAAACTGCACAACAGCAACTGCAGCTGCAAAAAGAAGTGAGAATATGTAAGAGAGGCAACTCTCCAGACACCAAGGCCAGTGAGTAAGGAGCGGGAGGAGGTGCTCCAGGTGCTGGAGCAGAGATTCCTTTGCAGCCCATGGTAAAGACCATAGTGAGGCAGCTGTGCCCCTGCAGCCCATGGAGGTTCACAGTGCAGCAGATACAGCCTGTGGAGTGTGTCAGAGCAGGTGGAAGCCCAAAGGAAACTGTGACCCCCTGGGAAGCCTGTGATGCAGCACACTCCTGGCAGGAAGAGAGGAGTCTGCACTGGAGCAGGTTTGCTGGCAGGACTCGTTACCCCTCAGGTTGCCCACACTGGAGCAGCCTGCTCTTGAGGCACCGCACCTTGTGGTAGGGACACACGCTGGAGGAGTTCATGAAGAACTGTGGCCCATGGGAAGAACTCATTTTGGAGAAGTTTGTGGAGAACTGCCTTCCATGGGATGGACTTTACTTTGGAGCAGGGGAAGAGTGTGAGGAGTCCTCTCCCTGAGGAGGAAGGAGTGGCAGAGAAAATATGTGATGAACTGACCAAAGTCCCCATTCTCTATACCCCTGCGCTGCTGGGGGGAAGGAGGTAGAGAAAATCAGGGCTGAGCCCAGGAAGAAGGGAGTGATAGAGAGGTTTGGCAGGCACCTGGTGTCCAGCTAAGGTCAACCCTCCACAAAAGAACAAATTTTGCTACTGAATAAGTAGTTTTCATCTTGTCTTTTAATTTTACATTATGGTCCATTGTGTGCATACTGCAAAATGAGAAAACAATGTGATTAATCCGTAAATGATAGCCAAACTGAAGGAGTGCCTCAATCAAATACTACATCTCTGGACTCAAAATTATTAACGTGGTAATTATAGAAGGCCTGTAGAATTGCTGACGCAGATGGCTTGGGAAATAATGTAGTTACCAAAGTATAAAATGATCTCAAAGAGTTACACAAAGGGTGGTGCAGATTTTTTCACTTGTTAAATTTTTATATACAATTGTTAGAGCTCAAAATGATAGGGTTATAAAAGTAGGACAGGTATTAACAACTGTACAACCTTTTTTCTTTAACAATATAGCTATTACAGGCTTTTGGGTAGTCAAGTATTCACTGCATTCTCACTTTAAGTGATGATTTCTTTTGGAAGATTTCATAGATAAAAAATTGCCATGTTCATGCCCCATRGCTTCTCAGATTCAAACATTTTGACTGTTAGTTTTTCAAGTGGCAGTAAGCACCTAAGGACTAAAAGATTCAGGACTACTCATATTAAATACAAAATAAATTTGGTGGTAATTAAGTTCCATGTAATTACATTAATTTAAGTGAGATTTCTCAGGTATACAAAAGGCTGTGTGTGTGTRTGTGTTGTACTATAATTAGCTTCGTCAATGCTCATTGCTAAGACCTATGATATATCATTTTATTTTATTAGAGAAATTTGTGAGGGGTTTATAGAATTTTTATGTAAAAGACAGTTGTTTCGTTTTGGGGTGTTATGCAAGGTTTACCTGCTAAAATATTGTGAGTGATGTGTTATTAATCAAAGCCCAAATCTCTTTTCTATTCCTAGGAATTTCCAGGAACAAAAAACCGAACCAAAGCCCCAAACTATACTGTCTCTTTTCTTCTGTGACTGATCTTATAAACTGCAACTCATAAAATACTTTCTCCAAAGAACTAAATTTCCTCCCAATTTATTGTTTTCCTTATGTACCCTTAGCTGCAATCTAAAATAAGGTGACATATGCTGTAAAGGTGATCAGTAAAGAGCAACTAGATCTTAATAATGACCTATGTATCAGTGTTGAAACAATAGTGACAAATGTTTATTCGTGGAAACACGTTACCTTGCAGATGTTCAAAGCAACCATAGATGTAGCATTATCTTGAGTTACCTGTGACTGTGGAAGAGGTCTATCTATAAACAGAAAACCATGCTTTTCTTTTAGAAAATAGTAGTTTTGAGAATGAACTTCTCAGAAAATAATTTACTGAGGAACAGATGGGATCTCCCCAGTTATATACTGAATCTTTATATATACTACTGAAATCGCAGATAACTTTACTCCTCCAGAAATGCTGCTCCTTGAATTGAAATCTTCAGCTCACCGCAGTCTGGTGAAACAGTGGTGTAGGAAGCAACTGAGAGCAAGCTCTGAAGGTCCAGAGGTTGCAAAGCTGTTGGAGGGAAAGGGRTATACTTTTCCATGCAGAGGTATAACACGCACTTGTGACTGAATCAAGGTATCTTTACAAATAACCCATGTTCCAGATGTTAAAATACAGTAATTGATTTTGCAGTGTGGGGACAGACAAATAATTTTATAGTGGTCCACATATTGCACATATTTAAAGAGACTGAACCAGAGATACCAGTCTGTGTTCTCTACCAGTGTTGTCCAAATCCCAAATAGGGCATAGGATTTTAGATCAATGACTGCTTTTTTTGGACATGTTTGAATTATATTTGTCACAGAAATATTGAGTCCAGGGGAATAGGCTATTATGAAATAAAAGAGTAGATAGAGGGCCCTCAGCAACAATGGATTCTATCTACTGATTTGGTTTTGTTGCTAATAGGAGACATATCTTTAATCAGCATTAAATAAGCATTAAATTTGCAGTGGTAATATTTGCTGTAGTAGAGTCACTGAAAGAATATGTGAAGAGTGAGGGAAGATTATCTGAGCTATTAATGGCTTGGTGCTAAATTATTCTTTTGAGTTTCAGACAGTTAGATTGCTAAATCTTTTTCACCTGTAAATTACACGCAGTTTCCAAAATTTTGCATTTTCCAGGAGCTGATGCCAAGCAGTAAGCTTTCCCTAGTTTATTTGGTTTTATATGAAACTTACAGTATTATGTAGCGAAAGACTTGGGCTTTGAGTTTAAATAACTTCTTGTGAAGAAGAGGAGGTTGCGAGTCGATACAAACTTGTATTATAATTAACTCATAATGAAATAAAGAAGTAGAAATTATTGATAGAACCATAATATTCAGTGTTTTGAAAATCAGGATCCTGCTGTTTGGCTGGTAGATATAAGAGAGGATTGATTTATTTTTAAAGAATCTGTATTACTTTAACCAGCTAAAGGTCTGGTCTGTGGTTGTTTTTTTAGTATTGTAATAATGTCTGTCAGCTCAAGCAAGTTCCATTTGTGTGAGAACAGCTCAAAACAATTGGTTATACAATGTTCCTGCCTTAAAAGTCTGTACATCTAGATAAGCAAGAAAGTTTTAAAAAATAMAAAAACCAGGCATCTGGATTTTGCAACAACTAAAGTACATGCTGTGGCTATGCTAAGAAAATTAAATTCTCGTTATAAAAAGGTAATTTCGGAAGCTAATAAATCAGTTTTTTTTTCCTGGAGGTTGTTCTCAATGGCATATTAATTTCCCTGTAACAGGCAGCTCTGCTTCTTTCCTCTCAGAAATTACATTGGCAAGATGACCCTTTCCTCTCCTGTRGAGCTTGAGTGACAGGCTGCTGCCAAGGAGGGAAAATGATTTTCAAAGTCTGACCTAAGTAAAACCGTTTCTTGCACTCTTGCTGGACTTTTGTTGCTTCAGGTGTTAGAGGAAAAACAAATCAACTCAACTGCTCTCGTTCTTAATAAGAGTATTATTAAGATCCCCAAGCATAGCTGATACCACTCTTCCAAACAAACCGAGGAACTCCATTCATTTATTGATGCACTCTCCATGAAAGGATTATGTTTCACTTTGTTTGAAGGACCTGAGAACCCTTATTATTTTTGTTTGCAGAAACACTGTGGTGCACATGAAAGAGACATGGGAAAAAAACTTTTTTTTTTTGTTGGGGGGAGAATGGCTGGCAGTTGATTGCCTCTTTTTTTTTTTCTTTTCCATTTGAAAAAGCTTCTTGGATGATTGATTTCTGATTTAGATTACCACATCCTCCCTGTTGTTCTCTGTTCTGTTTACTGAAATTTTCTAGCTGCCTTGCTCAGCTGACATTCAGGATATTGATAAGGTTAAAGATAATGACTGAGTTGCTTTAGAGGCCAGGTAGAACTCTGAGTCTAGCTTATTTTGATATAGTCTTTCCTTTCTGTCATCCAGTAAAGACAAATATTTACTTAGGATTACAAAAAAAAAATAAAATAAAAAGAAACAAAAAACCAAGAAAAAAACCACCCTTTCTCTTTTATCTTTCCTTTCCCTGTAGCTTTCATATGTCCTTGTACAACAATGCTTACCATGGAAAGCAGATGTAGCCTTGGTGGGAAGAATGTGGATTTTTATGAGGCATCTCAATCTCATACATATGTAGGAAAACCCACAAGACAGTCATCATGTATGTCTTTGCAAACAAATACACAGTTCCTGTGGGTCTCCAGTACATGGCCTTCTCAGCATCCAAATACCATGTGAAATCTGTGGGGAAGGGGTGAGAAAAGGCTTATGGGAGGTTTATGGGATCTGAAAGGCCACAGCAATTCATCAGATTGGGTCCACTGTGCCTTCAGTGAGCCTAGTTGACTTACTAAGCCTGAAAAATTGTCTTGTCCATATCTCTGCATGCCTGTATCCTGATTTTTCATCCCATTTTGAAAGCAACTGAATGGAATATTTATGTCCTATTCCCTTTCTCTGCACTGAAGAATTGAAAAATCCAAATTAGGGGGTCCATTTATTCAGGGTTGTCAGAAAACCATTATAATAACGAGAATGTTTTTCACACTAGTACTACTAAAGTACAGTAGTTAGACTCATCTTTCTTATATCTAATTTAAATTGTATTTCTTTCCTTTGTCCTGCCTTATTTCTCAGCATGAGTCAGCCCTGGACAAACAGTTAATGACAGCTGAGCAGGATTTAATGTAACTGGAGAACGACATGTATAGCCCAAGAAATTATAACCTTTGCACTGTTCCACCTCTCTGTCTGGCATGAAGAGGGATTTACATTTTTGCTGCATGTCAGCAAAAGCTATGGTCTGCTGACATCTGGGGAGGGCTAGGATGCTCCTGCATCCTGGTCCTGTGTCCCCTTCAAAGGCACCCACTAGTTACATCCAGCTGTGGATTGCTCTGTGGATACTTCGATGCTTACTTTCTTTATGGTGTAAATTACCTTTACATGCAAAGCAATTTACAAGCATGGACTTGCACAGTAAAGCAGATCCTTATAATTTGGTGAGTAAAGGAGATACTAATTTTATCAGTTGTACTAGATCCCCTGAAAAAATGAGGTGATGTGTAAAATTTTCAATCTCTGCCACATACTTCTAGTGACAAATAAAACCAGAAAAGTATAGATTTCATGTCACATGGAAAATGCAATAATTTGACACAACTTCTGAGACTTCACTGAAAAATAAAACCACCTTTGTTTTTTGTGTAAACCACTTCTTTTATAGAGCAAAATATAAACCATTAAATGTTACCCAATTTACTAATACTCCAGGCCTGATTTTTCATTTATTTTCTGTGCCTTTTAATGGACACAGGTTTCATAGGTTATGATAGCTTTCTTCTGGATTTACAGTGTGTAATATAGTATAGGGTCATGACTTTTGCTGTAAAGAGAACATTTGCATTTAAAGGAAGTCTGTACAGACAGTTATTAAGCTAAAGGTTATAGAGGAAAAAATACACTGTCGGTTGCTTGAGCTATAATAGGACAACAGCAAAGTGGAAGACAAAAGATATTTTYAGGCTCTGAACTGCTGGCTTTCTTCCTGTGTCATGATTCCTGCTACTCAGACCTGATGTTTTAGACCGTGTGACAGAGAGTTTTGCTTTTTTTTCACCGCCATTTTTAGAGGGCTTTTTTTGCAAGGTAAGGTCAACTTATTCCTGAAGTTACCAATTTTGATACCAAGCTAGAGAGAAGCAGTAAGATATGGGAGCATTATAACCTCTCTGAGATTTTTGGGGATTCTTATAAAAATAAAAAGGGGTAATTTTTTCTGCTCTTTTCTTTATACTTTTTTGAACCACAAATCCAAATGTGAGACGCCATCCCCAGTTTGGAAAAAGTGGAGGTAGTTTTGGCATCACTAAAAGATGATGATGATGATGATGATGATGATGATGATGATGATGATGATGATGATGGTGATAATAATAATAATAATAATAATAATAATAAATAAATAACAAAGTTTCTGCTTTTCATATCAGGTTCTGCAGTGCTGAGTTTCCCTAGTAATTATTGAAAACTTCTAAATTCCTATTGACTTCTAATGGATTTTAAGGCACTAAAAGCTTTGTCCTTTATATCTTTAAAGATCATTATAGACTGATATTGATTCAGAAGTACTAACATTCTGTTCCAGTTCTTTATTCTTGATGGCAGCAAAAATATCAGGGAGACCTAGGGAAAATTATATGGAAAATAAAGATTTTAAAATAATATATGAAGTAGGGCATGTCTTTTATGGGAACATTATAATGAAAAATACCAACTTTCTCAGCTAGATGTATCAATCTCTTCAAAGCTGTGAAAATCATCTTAGATCCTCTTGTATCAACAGTATGAGGCTAATATACAACAGCTGAGAATCTCTCCCGATAGAAAAAAATCTCCAGCCTAACAGTGCAGAATTAACTTTTCTGCAGAAAAATGTTTAATAGCCTATTGTTTAAAGACCAAGCCCTTTGTTTGAATCATATTCTGACTTTTGTTAGATAATATACTGTGCAAATTAGCTTTCATATTGATAAACACTTAAAAGAAGATTCTCATTACTTGAACAACAATGAATCCTTTTTTGATCTGTCTCCCCCTTTTCTTGAGACTGGTTGTGTTCAGACTTTATTTTTCAGACATAATTGATTTGATTTAGTTGTATACCATACAGCAGAATTTAATATAACTATAATTAAAGAAAAACAATTTCACTTTGGGCTCTTTCATTATGAATATTTTGTCATCTAAATGTTCCAGCTGATGCAGTTATCCATGGTTTTGTGTTCACACAGTATTGATTATTTGTTGCATTAAGTTGAACTTCCATGGATTTGGTTTTGGCCTTTTTCATTAAACATTAGCACAAAGAAAGAATTCACTACGAATACAGAAAATAAAAAGAGGAAAAGCCCTATATATCATATCTTTATAATGATATTATAAAAAATATCAAAATTTGCCTACTGAAAAAAGGGGCCATAATTTCTCAGATAGGCTGAAAGGACATTTTGGATAAATAAATAATTAATAGCTAGATTGCAGGGAGTGTTGGAGATGACCCTGCAAAGAGTTGTTCTGTGTTAGCTGCAGATGGATCTAAGTCCTGAAAGTGTGACTTCCCTTCATTACAGAATATATGACACATTGTCTGCAATGGTTACTAGCTGCTTTCATGGCTGTCATCTATTTTCTCTAGAAGTAATATTAGACCAGTTGATTGAAGTCCTACTGCAATCCTGTCTTCATATAGAGAATTCTATTTACTGGTAAGGTGTTGCTTCTTAGGCTTTCACCTCAGATCCATTCAAACATTTATATGTGTTGTGCCCACTAAACTTGAGAACCCCTGAATACCTTTAAAGATGAGATTAGTCCAAAAGACAACTGTTATAAGGAAAACCCTGTTTTTATCCATAAAATATTGCATGACTAATTATTTGCAGCATTTTCTTAAAAAAAATGACCCAACTCTTTTCTATAAAACACCTGTAATGAGATTTGGGATATTAATTGTCTTACATGGGCATTCAGAATATTGGAGTATTCTGCACATGTTTGGTCCTCCTGGGAAGAAAGTCTCGTAACTTTTCACATTGGAATATAAAAAACCCCAAACKCCACCTCTCATAATTCTTATGAAAGACTAGGTTACATTTTAGCAGAAAAATCTGTGGCTAGTATTGGCAAGTGTGGAGCAGAAGGAAGGTGGGAACACAGAGGAGACTCCTCTCTTTATATGTCAAAGCAGGGCTGCAAAAGGAAAACAGTCCTCTTCCTTTCGTGTAGCCAGCAGCTTATAAATCAGTGAAAGGGGGTTGTGGCTATTGCATTTTCACCCTTTTTGCTGTGGTGTTTTTTCTTAGCTGCACTTAGGAAAACCCATCTGTAGGCTTCCTAAATTAGATGAAAGAAGGTAGTCTGACCCCATGCACAGAGGATGTGATAGCACAGCATAAACCAACAGCCAAGTGACGGATAAGACTTAGAAAAAGTCTTGCCTTTTACATTTACAGCCAGTAAAGTGCACTGTCAGARAAAAAGAGATAGATTGGAGGGACCACTGGTTTGATCCAGAAACTTCCAAAATACTTGCAGTACAACTCTGATGTAGTGATTTTTTAACATCTGCTCTGCTAAATTCACCTACTGATGGCAGGTCATAAAACCTGCACATCCTCACAAATTACTTCTGTTACAAAAATTTTACATAAGGTTGATAAATATCATGAGTCATAACAAGGTAACAAACTATGTGTCTAGAAAATACTTTTCAAGTGTATGTCTTACGGCAAGTGTTTTACAGATGTCTGATAAGTATTACTGTAGGGACAAGAGAATCTGCAAGTACAAGAAAAATCCTAAAAGACAGAACTTGTGAGAGTTTGGATGTCGGTCAGGAACTCAGAACCAGCTCATCTGGGACCTATTGGTGGGGGATTTTACTGCTAAAAATAGTTTAAAAGAATTGAACTATAATGCATAGCAAAATAGGAAAATTTTTTAGAGCTTTATAAAATCCAAGGAACTTCCCACAAAATTATGAAAAAATTATCTTACCTTGAAAAATTGTTAATTCCTAACCACTTTATGCCTGTGCTCTTAAGTCCAGCCTTTCAGCTAGGTTAGAAGGTGAAACCAAAGAGGTGAAAATTACAGTCCTCATATTTAAGGGACATCTCTGACTCACAGTGTTCATTATATTTCTACATTTTTTTTTTCCTGGTATGTCTGCCCAAAGGAGAAGCAGTAATCTGCCTGCATTCTGACAGCTGCACTCCAAACATTGCAATGGACAATTTGGTCACCAATTGTGTGGTCAGGGAAGGAAGAGTTCCTGTGTGATGGATCTGAATGAACAGCCTACCCCTCCCTAGCCCTATCTTTGATGGCAGGTGGTAGATGCTGTAGAGTGTGTCTTTGCTGGCAAACGCAGGAATGAATGCAACCCCCTAGCCACCCACCCAGCCAACTTAAATGTCCTCTGGTGGAAACTATAAGCTGAAAGAATGTCTGTAGGAAAAAACTAGGTGCATTCAATTCCTTTTAAAGGAATATATAAAAGAAATCCACTCTTAGCCAAGTGCAAGAAAAAAATTGACTTCTCTCTTGAAGGGTTTATCTATTCATTTGATTATCCCTTGTAAGTGAGGTGTAATTAGAGCTAGTCTTCTTCTAACCCTTGTGCTAATGAGGCTTTGCTCACTTCTATTAGTGACAGTGCATTGTATTTTAATAAGGATCCCCTGGCCTGGCACGACAGGACCCACAGATAAGGGGAAGGAGAGCAAAAGGAAATGTAAAGAAGTGGGATCAGCAGGGGGTCCCCTTCTTGGCACTGGGCTCCACAGGAAGGCGCTGGCTAACTTTGTCTTAGAACTGTCATTTGTATTAACTTCTAACCCATCACCTTCCCTGGTAGGCTAGCTTTACTCAATGAAGCGGGATAGATCCTTGGCTTGGCCTCTCTATCCCCTATTTCAGCAAACTGAATACAACACAAAAAGTTCACAGGGGAAGCATTTGGGGAGATGGTGTTAAGGATAGGGTCARAAAGAGCTTTTAACTCATCTTAACATTACTGTCCTTTTCCATTTCAACTCTTATCTGCCCATCAAGGCTTTAGGTTTGTTCATTCATCCATTGCTAAAAGAAAGCCCCAAAACACAAAAAAACTCCAAATGGAAATTATATGTGTTTTGAGATATGCAACACTTTGGTCTATACCAGCACACTTGTTTGTGTGTTTTCTTTCTGTATGATTGTTTTCCTGCTGATCGATTCCTGGTTGGATCAGAATTCTTTGGCTGCCATTCAGTAAAGTTAGCAGGGAAAAGAGACTCAAGTCTTTTGTGTCTTTTGTGTAACAGTATTACATCTCAACAAGAAAAACCCTTTCTAATGAAGTCTTTTTAGAGATACTGGACCCTGTTAGAATGTGACAGATAAACATCTCCCTGTATGGCAGAAGGTAGAAAAGCATTATTCTTTTTTTTATGTAGTCGCTATCAATGACATCCTAGAAGCCCTAAGCAAAATCTATTTCTTAAAATCAGTATTTTCAGAGCCTACCTTGGTATCTTCCAGATTTCCAGGGATATGATTCTGGTGTGCCTCAAATTCCAGAAGATAGTTTAGATGTCAGTGAAGCAAATGCAATACTTTACCATTTTCTTTCAGTTTGCCATCCACTTCTCCTTTTATGCATACCTGTAAATGCTTTACCAAAACATGAAGCATTGAGCAATCAAGCCAAAGGTCATTCATGAAATACCAGGATATGTATGAGATGCTATTTAATAAACACGATATGCTCAGCCAGCATTCTTTCTGATAGGTCATAATATGGCTGACCACCTTCCTGGAAAAGCTACTGTTTGATGACAAGGGAGTTGAACAGACATGGCACCTATTTGGTCCATTACTGATATTTTAGACAATTAGGATTTATGGAAATATGAGAGATGAGTTGGTTTATGTTAGCTCAGACTCAAGCTCACACTCAGATCAATAGCTAAAAGGAAGCTGGCATTCAATTTCTGCCCCTACCTTGTGTGGACATGATGGGGAGCAGAGTGGCTCCATGCAGCTTGAACTCCAAGTTATTCTAAGATTTGTGACTTCATGTATGAAATGAATGTGCTTTATCTGTCTTGGCATTGGTTCTGTCACCACAGAAACCTATGCTCACTTTAGAAACTGTCTTTTGCATGCCCAGATTATTTCCCTAGACATGATTTCAGATGGCTGGGGCAAAGCTTCCTGAGTCACCATGTTACTGAGTGATGTTCCTAAGTATCACCTGGCTGTCATCGTCAAAGAATGTTGCATGACATGTTCCTTAACATCAGCAAGTGTGTTCTTAATCCTATATGCTTTTCTTTCCCCATGTGACTTTCAGAAAGTTCATGAACTCTACCACCACCTAGCTCAACCCTCCACTGCTGTCCCAGCATTTGTGTCTTTCCCCAGACACCAGTGTGGTCTTCAAAGAGAAGAAGTGTCAGGGTTGGTATCTGCATGATAAAAAGTAGGCAATCTTAAGCTAGAAAATCTCCAGAGCCCCAAAATACATTTTTTACTGTCAAATCRGAAATATTCAATGCATGCAACTGTTCTGGCTCTTTCAAACTTTTTCTCTTGTCTGCAGCCAGCTCACACAGTTTTCTTTTCCTTTTCCTTGCCTGTACTAGTGATCTGGTGTGCAGCTGCCTCAAATGGACAGTGTCTGTTCTCTGACTGGAAGGCAAGCATGGTGAGCATCTTAGCTCCCTTAATGAAAGTGTCAGTGTGTAACATAGACCTGATGCTGGTGCAGGCAGCTCTCCTGTCCTTTCTGACATCTCCCTAAGTCTCCTTCACATCATGTCTCCTCTAGATATCACTAACTATTCTGGAAGACAACCCACCACATCTCTGGGTCATTCTTCCCATTCAGATTCCAGGTTCCCTTAAGAATAGTGGTTGCAAGGGATGGGAATGTCATTAAGGAGGTTAGGAGAAAAAGAGGTTAAAAGAGAGAGAAAGTGGGACAACAGATGTACAACAAACTGGATTTTCCCTGCAGTTGTTATAGAAAAACTCTGTTATATCTCTTGTATAAACAAAACAGCAGTATTTTGTGTGGGGTTTTTGTTGTTGTTGATTGTCTTTCAGTTCATTACATTACTGTATCTAGGCCAATAACAGAGGAGCCAGAAGTAATGAGAAGTAGTAAAATGTTATAGTTACGTAGCAGCAGTGAATCTATAATAAAGCTGCAGTCTTCAATACTGTGGACTCTGAATGCCTTAATGTTTTTACATGCTTGCCCCTCCTGATTTTCCTTATAGTTCACTTTGTCTTACAGCTAAGGAACAGTTAAGAATTTCCAAAATTATTTAGATGTTGGTCTAATGGCTGAAAAAATTTAACTGCATTTAACTTCTTATTGGACTTCACTCATCTGGCTGAGTTTGTCATGAAGGTGTCTATCAAGTAAATGGGGATAAGCAAGGGTATGAAGGGGTCAGAAATAGCTATCTGAGCACAGAGTTAAATGGAGGACATAGTTAACACTCTGAAGCAGTTGTTCTAGCAACTTATTGATTCTCAAGGTAATTTTGTACATACTTTTTCTTAGCCACATTCAAGACTAAAAATCTGCTTCAATTACAGATGCAATGATAACTTGCCTTTTGGTGGAAGATTGGGTAGATAAATGACTTAAAAAGCAAGGAAAGAATTATTTTTTTAATGGCTGTAGCAACTGATCTTCCCAACAGGCTAGAAATAGGTTCCTACCCACTCACCATTCCCCCTTCCCTCATACCACTAGGCTCTTGAACTATGAACTTACTGCTGCATCTGGATACCCAAGATGTACCAGACATTTGTTCCTTTGCTATCTGCCTTAGACCATATCTTTTTGCTCTGGTGAGTTATTTAAAGTTCTTTATGTAGTTCAGTTTACTACCTTTGTGTTTAGAGATTACATCACTGTCAATGTCCATGCCTGGTGTCTCGTTTACTGATGGCTTGAAAGCACAGTTCAGTCAATTTATTCAGCTGTTGCAGAGAAAAGAAATGCCATTAATTAGGAGAAACAGCACAGCCACAATCAGGCTATAGTCCTCCCCCTTGATTGTCTGTCTTTCTCCCAGAGAAGAGGAATCCTGAGTTGAAGAGATGAAAACTGCCTGTAGCATTGGTATAGATGTGTCACAAGAAGGGTTCTTTCCCTTCTCTTAGCTGTGTTAGGGACACTCCAGCCAGTGAGTGTGACATACTTAATTCAGTGAAGAGTGGCATAAACTACGTTTCTTTGTTAAGAAAAAATGGTTTCTTATTTCCACCAGGAGAAAATATCCCATCCACTCACACAGAAGCAAGACGAAGTTTGATTTTTCTTTCATTAGTTTTCAGTACATACCTGAATGCTGGTCTTGTCCTAAATATTACACAACATTTCTCTGAGATTTTCAGTTCCTTAAAAATGTTGGTTTTGTGTTGCAGAAGACAAGATCATGGCTTGTAATTGCCAAAAATACTTTAACACTTGTGTATTCAAAAGAGATGCCAAAAGATAGAAGTGTTTGCATATGTGACAGCTACTGCCCAAATTGGGAAGAATGTGTTACTCAAATATGTATATTTAGTTCAAGAATAATCAACCATTTGCTCTTTTCAAGTCCTTTACACTTTTCAAGCTTTCTTTCAAAGTCAGAGATTTCAATCTTCGGAACTTGTGTTTTACGAGTCGGTGAAATCTCAGTTCTTTAKTTTTCTTAGTTATGTGCAGGCTCAAACTTATTTTGGAAAATAGTATTCCAATTGTTTGTCTGCAAAAGGACAAAAATATGCTATAAAGTCTATTAACTTTAAGAGTAATATCTCTTTAAGTATTTTTTCAATTGAAGTGTCACATCTGTAATTTTGTATTTTCATCTGTGTAAAGTTATATTAAAAGGTTACAGCTTCTTGAAATTTTAATTTTTAATATAAAAAAAATTGTCTCATTGTATTTCTTAGTTTGTTCCTAATAAGTGAGAACATATGTTAATTCTGATGATTCTTCATGTAAAACTGAGCTTAAAGTACTAAAGTGTCAAATGACAAAATTGTGGGTAAATTTTATTATATATTTCCTTAGCCTCTAACTTTTATTTTGGAATGTGTTTCCTCAGTAGCCARCATCTGCTGTAATCTGCTGTGTGGTATTTGATACCACATTTTCATTTTTGAAAATCAATAAAATCTGAATATGCTAAATGCATGTAAATAATTAACAAGTTATGAAAATGTATCATTTGACTTTGTTTTCAGCTGTAGAAATAAATATGACAATTAAGATTGTTTAGTGCAAGATTTGACAAACTGTAGAGTCTTTATCATCAAAGACTTCTTGCCCTTGGGTCAAAGTTGTGTGCTTTCTTAAGTATGTTTTTTGTAACACTTGTTTTTTTACAGAAAGAAGAAAGAAGGTAGCAATAAAGATCTTTGAAAAATCATTTATCGGACTACAAGTCCCCTGGTGGGTTGAACAAGGAAGAAATCATGGAGATAACTTCTGCACCAATAGATCCCAGATCCAAAATCTTTGTAAACAGACCCTTTCATTTAGTACAACTGGATCATAAAGTGACAAGTTTTCCTCTAGAATTTAGCCTAAAGCCTCTTCTGGTCAGATTAACTCTGTTGTATTCAGCTGCGGACCTGGATTAACCCCTAAGAAACTCTGTATTGTTTCTCTTCATTGCATATATCCCCATGTCTCCTACTATCTCCTTTTTACATCAGACAAAGTGATACAAAGTTTAATCCATGATAAGCTTTTTTTTTTTAGTTTTGCATATTTGTTAAGACTTCGACAGTTGTTTCCCCTTTTAATGCAAACAGCCCTTCCAAAGAGAAAACCTTGTCAATAGAATTTGCTAACCTGAAACAAGAGAAGACAGTTAGCAGGAGAAGCATCTCTTTTGCAAGGACAAAGATGCCAGTTCTAAATCCATTGTCCCTTACTGTTGTCACTGTTGAGTGCAAATTGAAAACACATCCATGCACAGGGCACACAGTTCTTGTGATAGACCTACTACTAGCTTGTGTTTTTCAGTGAAAGTGTGACTGTTGTGAAATGTAAAAGTATCTCCTGTTATTTTTAAAACCTTTTTAAAAGTTGCTTTTAAAAACTGCTGTATCTCTGATAGAACTGACAGGATGAACTAGACAGAAGCCCTGATGAAAGCAGTTTTAAAAGTGGGTGCTAGAATAAGGAAGGAAATGGCATTATCTATCTCCCTATCTAACTACCTGCTTACTAGGAAAAACAGACGCAGAAATAATGGGTCACAATTTTGAGTTGGATTATATAGCTCTCTTCAGCTGGCAATGATCCATGTAAGAAAGAACTTACTCCAATATTTCTATTCTTATATAATGATATAATATAACATATTAGCAAACCCAGCACTTTTCAAAAACAAGCCAAGATTCAAGGAAGCTTCTCTGGCCTCATCACATGAGTTTTGTTGAGGTCTCTACAAAGCAGTGTTCTCCATGGGGTAAGGGTTAGGGCTAAACAGAGATAATCCCACCAAGACTTTAAGATGTTTTCAGAAACTCAAACCAGGGCACAGTACAGCAGATTATCCCCTGGCCTTTCACCTCCAAGAAAAGCAGACATAGTACTGAGAGATGAGACAGCTTTTAAAAGGCATACATTAGCAGTTTCTAAACCAACTGGCATTAGCTCTATTCCTGCAAATGTTTCCTGCGACCTTTGGATGGCACTGTTGTACACCAGCCACAGAGGGGCTGTATTTCCAGTCTTTCTGACACTCCCCAGCACCATAGCTTTGGAGAATCACTTGTAAGAGAGGTTTGCTTCCTCTGATAAYTTCAAAATGGCTTTGTTTAACGTTGTTTTAATTTCACATTAATTTTTTCCCATATTTTCATTTTAGAGAAAGGAAAAATTTGAAACTATTTTATTGTTTTCAAGGGTTTTGTCTGTTTATTTGTTTGTTTGTTTGTTTGTTTTTAGAAATGGAAATAAAATGTTTGGAAGCATGGGAAGGCTGTAATTTCCATTGTTTCAAACCTCTGTTTTCAACCAAAACCACTTTGTCAACATTCTTTTAACTTCTGGTAGGTTTTAGATTGAGTATATTAATAGACTTCAGAAAGAATATGTTTAGAAATCTCGCACGGGAAGTATATTCTGAAGCCCAAAAAGCAAGATTGTAATGTCTCCTGTTCTTTTCATTTCATGTTCTATATATTGTTGTTGCTCTTTTCTACTATTTCTAAAGCATTTACAAAACCTCTGGCACTCAGTGGGGAGATAACACAGATATGTGAACACGAAGCTCACATACAAAAGGCATGGTAAGAGGGAAAAAAAATTTTTTTCTGCCAGATTTGTGACTTCTGTCTTGATTACTGCTCCACTGTAGGGCACTTTCTCAAGCAATTCTGTTCAGGGACATCAGAAGACCTTGGTGTTATCAACAGGAGTTTAAAACCGGAGAAGTTTAGCAGTGAAGCATATTTCTGCCTGAGCTCTGGAAAGATCATCTTTCCTGAACAGCAAGAAAGGCACACTTGACACATCCAGAAAACCAGATAGTGACAAAATGAGGTTGCTATCACTGACAGAGCAGTGGAGAAGAATAAGACAAAGTTAGATCAGCAGGGAGAGGTAAAATTCTACAAGCTTTTGATAGTTCATTGTAACAGTGTTAGTCTGGCATAGTGAGAAGAAGCAAACCATGTAACATTTCCAAGGAGATGGGTGTGCTGCTTAGTTGATAAACTGGTTTTAATTTGCATGGATTCAACTGAGAAATACCTGCCTTAGGGAGAGCAGAGTGCTGCAGACATCAAGGTATGACGTGATGCTACCTTCAACTGCAAATGTCATGGTGGAAGAAAGCATTATAGAGCAGCTGAGAAAAAGGATGGGTAGCTGGATTTGGAGGCCATGTGTAATCCTTTCAGGTGCGACATTCTCAYAATAAAATGTGTGAAAATCCTTTTTTTCCTTGAAAGAAATTTTTTGTTTGGCAACCAGCTCTCCTGTCTCTTTCATGTTAGCTGCAAAAAAATTAAATAACCATGCAAATTTATGGAGCTGCCTCAAAGGAATTTCTCTACACTGCAGCTTGTACCTCCATATCGAAATGACAGTACTGCTGTACTTCACTTTTTTCTAAGTGTTGTGCTAATGAGCTTGGTAATAGGGGTTTCCTGAAGTGTGTTGATGTCAATATCAATGCAGCTGTCAAAAGTTAGTATGCTAAAAATGAACAAAAAYATGTTTATGAAAAAACTCCAAACACCCAAATATCAAAAGCTGCCAGGCCCAACTCTAAATAATAAACTGGGCCTCRAGAAAGTCCTTACCCTTGGATTACTAGAAATTGGGATGGAATGTCAGGGTAAGGATTGTATTATTTTAAAAATATATTATCTACTGATGATCATTGGTGGAGACAGAATACCTATGTTAATTCTTCCATTGATATGATCCAGTTTCGCTGCTCTTATTTTCTTACTCAAAAACGTGAATTAATTATGTTGTGATTCACACAACGTATGATTCATACAATGTTTTGGTCACCTAAGGAAGTATATAAATTGGTTTAATCTAATATGTGATAAGACTGTGTTCCACAGTTTCTTGCTCCTCTTATTGATTGCTGTGTTTGTATAATGATCATGYAACTATAAAATTAACGCTGATAAATTTACTAGTCAATTAATAAATTAATTTTCCGGTGTGTCCAACACTCTTGACTTATCCACTTTGAATTGTGCTTAAACTGGAGAAAGTACGAATTACATTACTTTTCCACAACAAGGCTTTTCAGGATCTGAAGGCTCTGCAGAGACTTGYTTTGCTGGACCAGCTGCCATGGTGATCTTTGCTTGTAAGTCAAACTAAGGTGCTATGATTAAACATTTTGATGGATTAGGGGCCAGAATGCACCCATTTTACTGGATCAGTGTTCCAGTTGTCATGGTATGTTTGGTAAATAAGCTTTCAAAAACAGACATCTGAAACATATAATTATTCCTACACTTTACTGACGTCGCCGAATACTGATATCAACCTGAATTTCAATGTTCTGAAATATACATCTGGAATAACACTCAAAAATTACCCACAGGGCTAACAAGATGGTTTCTGAAAATGAAGTTTCCTATCACTAAGTCAGTTAATGTAAAAATTGAAGTCACATACATGTGACTTGGAGAAAAGGTATGAAAAAGTGCAGGAAAGGTATGTTCGTCCTCCCAAGTGAATCAGAGCTTCTGGAATTTTCCTCTGAGGCACTGAAACTACTCTGTTCCCACTGAAACATCTCCTGAAGGAGGAATAACATTAACAAAATATTGAATGAAATCCTATTTTAAACACATAACTTGTAGATGCCATTGAAAATCCTTTGGAAAAGGGTGAAAATCAACTTTAATAGTTGCTATAATAGAAAGTCATAGATTGATCTATTGGTCTATTGGTACAGGAGTACCTATTGGTACAGGAGTAACTACTGGTTAATTTCTTGTTAATCTCATTAAAATATAGACCATATTGCTCATATCAATGTAGTTCCCAGTGAAAGTTCTTTTACAATACAAAAATGTTTCTTTTAATGACATTTAAAACTATGTCGTTTCCAGCTGATACCCCTCTAAGCAATTCAGAATTTGTCTCTAAAGTTGAAGTTTGTTCCTGAGGTGATTGCTTTTTTTTCTCAACTATATTCCTGTCTGTGTGTAGCTTTCTTAGTCCTTTGTAAATTTACTAATTAATTACATGTGAAAAGTAACAGGAACAATACACTTGGTCTTATCTAGCATTCATCTTGCCTTTAACTCTCTTCCTTCTCCTTTGCCCAGAAAAGTGACCCCAGAATGAAAGCTACTGTTGTCTTTATACCATTGTTAACTACACTCATAATCAGATAAAAAAAAAATGTCTTTCAGGAACAAGTGCAGATATTTCCAGCTAAGAAGCAAATCAGTCTCATGACCTATGAAAGACTGAAGAGCAGATTTCTGCTAGATCTCATAATTTAGCAGTTTGACAGATATTAGCAGGGAATTGTTCTTTGTATACATCTGTCTTGCTGGATGCAGTATATCCAGGCAGTGGACATTTGTCTGTAGCATGCACTTCCGATCCTTTTAGTACTTCTTTTTAGATTGATAGTAAACATAAATAGCAGACCCTAAATAAACATGACAGGCATCTTACTCAATCCAGTGATGGACATTAAAGGGAAAAGAATTTGACATCTCTCATCCAATTGGTAATAAAAGAGAAATGCCAGGGTTACTGAGAGAACAGCAAATTTGAATTATTTTAGTTTTACAAAAAGACTTGGTGCCTGTGCCAATCTCTGGATTGCTACTTTGAAGTACTTAAAGCTCATCTACATTGAAAAAAGTCTCACAATAGATGAGAAAAAGACTCACTATTTTGGGCAGCAGAAATGATTCACACAGAGATTACTCTTGATTGTGAAAATTATACAGCAACATGTTACTTGTCTGCAAATCAGTGCAGAAGGGTAAAGTCACATGAACATCATACCATTATGCCATATTGCAGTGAAATGGGTCATATAGGTATGGGATTTTCAGAGATGTTCACTGATGTATCTGTATATATGTATCCGTAGTGAGGTGGTTCCAGGGAAGAAATGGGGACATATCCACCTTCATGTAAATCAYGTGTCGATAAATTCTATGCATTAGTAAAGGTGTACGATTTTAATTAATACTGTGAAGTGATGAAAGTTGATCTCTGATAACATAAGCAAACTGAGCTTTGGTTTTACAGCCATTTTTGAGAAGAAAATTGCTTTAATGGCAGCATGGCATGCACAAGTTTTATACCACTATCGTTGCTGAGAAAATATGGCTTTATACAACTATAGCTAAAATTTTAAAACCCATACCATAATTATAATATGTATCTGTATACTCGTTTATTATGTTGTCCCTTCACCATTTTAGTTAGGATTTTTTTGGGAGTACAGATCTGTTGGGTCTTGTAGTTCCCTGTGAATGGTTCAGAGCTAAGTCAAAATGTAAGGGGAATTTAGCCTTGAGGAAGTCAAACTTGTGAGACAGTGTAGCACAGGCTGTTATCAAACTTCAGATTTCCACACTAGTATAGATTTTTGAAAGTGGAAGGAAGAAAACATTTGTAAAATGCAATATTTCTCAAGATGTATTTTGTATTATCAAATCTTTTACCTAGGGTACCAATCCTGAGTTTGACCTTTCTTATCTTCCCTTGGTCCAAGGAACAAAGCCTATCCACATGCCTGCTCGAAGGGAGTGCTAATACACATCTTACATGCAGTCTACTTATCTTCCTCAACCCAGCTTTACTTTCATAACACACCTCAACAGATAACATTATTATGTCATTTTTTACTGACATAATGATTTTTATTGAATGTCCATTCCTTTTGCTTTTGAAGCAATTTTGCCTAAATGGAAGCCTGGCAATACACTGTTCTTTACCCCTGTTTATTTTATGACTGTTTCCTTGAGAGTAACTTATCACTATCTGTATCTGTCTCTGACCATATGCTACAGAGACAGTAGTGTTGATGATTGCATGGAAGGGCAGGGGTGATTAGGAAAGTGAAGAAATCAAGGTCCACAGGCAGAACTRAAAGAATGGAAAGGGAAAGGAAGCCATTCAGAAAAAAACAAAAGAAGAAAATGTGGGGAATGTAAAATGGGAGTACAAAAAGGTGCCAGYATATCTCTGCCTGATCTCCTTCCAGCTGTGTGCAAATCTCCCTCGAGTCTCTACATGAAGCCTGACAGATTTGTATGTCTGCCAAGACAGATGGAAATCATCTGATGCAGAATTATTAATTAAAAAAAAGGAAAAGAAATAAAAAGTTTTTAAAATGTAAGTAAAATGCAAAAATAAACAGCAATAACCCAGAATGCKTCCAGTTTATCCACAGGCCTGAAAAGAACTGGGTATTTGCATGTCTAAGCACACCATGAAAAAACCCTTTGACATATATGGAACTAATAGTAAGCATGTAAACCCCTTTTTTGCAGGGTCATGGTTTTACATTGTAAACAGAGCAGAGATCAATCTTGCAAAACAAGAAGATGGTTTGGATTACATTCTCATTTCAGTAGAACATCCAGATATGAGATATGTGACGGATAATTCAGCTTCAGTGTTTTTATAGTTTTATGAATCTTAACACTAATTAATTTTGTTCAACAGGATATTTATTTAGAATACTACACTGTACAGTGTATTCTCAGCACAGAATCAGTGTATTTCAAAAGAAGTGATACATTTCTCCATATATAACAGTAATTTTACAAGTTGTTCAYACAAGGGTTGTAAAGATGAATTAGCTCTCACACAGCATACTTCACTGCTGATGGCTGGGGTCTATGCTCAACCCCTTTTCAAGCTGGTTTTTTTTCCCTTCTCTGGATAAATTCTGCTATCACAAAGATAATATACAAAAGACACCACAACCATACGAATTTAATGTTATTTAAATGAGTATAAGCCCATAACAGCATTGTAAGTTCACTTTGTAGGAGTCTTTTTTACACCTCTGATTCTAGAGGACCTTAGGCATCTTTTTCATAAGACCACTTTGTTTCTGATCATATTTAGTAGAATTAGGAACTTTGTGATCCAGAATTAAGAAATAAATTTTAGTTGCATCTGAGAATTTTGGGAGTGCATTTGGATGAAGATGCTTTATTTGCTCTATGAGATGAGACTTGGGGASGTTTTAGCTGGGCTCAGTATTACCCTGTGTGTCATCAGGAGTTTCTGATGGCAGGTAGATGAGTAGAGACTTMTGGCACATGAAAGAAGTTACAAAGTTCTTGGTATGATACATTTTTAATGGACATGTGTGTTCCAATTRGAGGTGGATTTTAAAATATATTTGCATCAAAAAGGAGCAGGTTGTTGTAGTCATGAAAACTGTCTGGGCAAGGCTTATGGAGAGAGGTAATATGTCCTATTAAACAAAATTGTGTAATTGGAAAAATTACACAAATTGTCAGGCAAAAACCTTCCTTCTGTTCTAAATAACTTGAAAAAATTACATTGCTAAGTACAGCACTTTAATCACCATATTCCCAATGTATGTTTAGTGCATTTATAGTGTTTACAATGCTTGTATTTAACTTGACTCATACACTTTGTCCTGCCTGGAGGGAGAAAAATAAGATAGATTTAGGTCAGTTTTATTCACCAAAATATTAGGTAAATGAGAGGAAATGCAGCAGCATGGGTAGTAGTGTCAAGCAAAATAGCTGCTCCTCTTTATATTCAATATTAGAAGAGTTAATTTTAGGGTAAAGGGCCAGTAATCCTAAAGTGGGTACTTATTAAGCTGTGGCTCAGCAGAGCACWAATAATATATGCAAGCTTACTAAATACTGCCTTGTCTGTGACATCCATTTCCTCTGTGATTTAAACAGAGGAAGATTTTACAGAAGATTTTACAGGCATGACTCTAGAAATATTCTGCAATGTTCAAATTTCATAGATGGGTTTGGGTGGAGCAAGGGTTGAGGATGGCTTCATTTAACCATACCATTCATTAGTGTTGGTGAATTGAGATTATTAGTTGTCTTGTATAACCATACCATAAAACCTGAACAATAGAATCAGATAGAAACAGACACAGTTATTACGTTCTTTCAGAAATCCTAAGAGCTTCCCAAATTGATTTCCATTTGTCATAGATGAGTCTATTATATTTTGAAATATATTTTACACACTGATTTTGAAAAGTCCTTGAGTTCCTTTGGCCAGCAAAAGTAAAAATTAGATAAAGAAGAGTTATGAATGTATTTTTCATTTAAAGTTAAATCTATATAATACAAAAGATACCTACTATTTTTTTCATAAAGTCCAATGCTTCTGTGGAGATTTCTTTCTTTAACAAGTACCTTATTGAAAAGGATGAAAAATGGACCTCTTTGTCCATAAAAACTTACTCAGATTATATATACTTAGTATATATTTAATGTATTCCTACAAAAGAATCATAGCTACTCTCTAATTCTTTAGCTAAACTTAACTGATCCTTTAGGGACATCAAATCTGGTATGTGAGCTTCCACAGAAAGAGGCAAGTCCGTACCTACAGAGAACTGTAAATCCTGGTTGGATAAAGTCCTTCTACCACACAGACAGGGGACCTATTTTTCACATTAGGGCACTATGGTACATCATGTGACTTTTACAGCTGTTGAATATATGAACACACAAATACACACCCTCCACCCTGCCTCTGCTGAAGTTCAATGTCCCAGTCCCTTCAAAAGCCCAACCTAAGCCTAGAGAAGTCAAAATACTCCAATAATTTCAGAAAGATTTGTCTTATCCTTAATTAACATAAATGTATCCATTCACAATGGAGTATTGTACCCTGGAAAGATGTTCTTTTTACACTAGCAAATTTGAGCTACAATTAAAAAGAAGTGAAAATTCTGTAGCAGGAACCTTCAACCCCTGCTAGGATACTGAGTAAATGATCTCATTCTTTATATTTTGACCATCACTTTTTCATTTTTACTTTTTCTTCTTGGGACTTTTATTATCTATTTTCCAGATTAATATTATTTCTTCCTCTCATGCCCATCTGTCCACCCATCTGCTTATTTTAGCTACATTTCCTCTCACCCCGCTGGCTCCTGTATATCCTCACCACACCCCAGGCATGTATCCTTCAACAAGATTTATAATATGAATCATTTTGAATACCTTCAAAAAAGTGGTATAAGAAAATTGGATTCCAACCTTTCGGTGAGTAATATAACATTATTTATAGGCTTAAAAATGAACACAGTTGCCCTAAGAGAACCTTTAGGCTTTGGGTAGGATTTCAAAGAATAATAACAAAGGTATAGATTATATCTAGAAGTTTAAGTGCCAACCGAAGCAGTTCTAACTGGTATGTACAAAGTACATCCTCCTCCTTGGCCAGTGGGAAGAAAAGGAAGCTGCACTGCTGGGCCAGATGGGGCCTGGGGGCTCCACAGACTTCATCTGCCTGAAGGGTGACCAGAACCTGGGGGTGTGCTGGGCCGTCGGCCACGGGGTGAGTGGGAGCACACGTCAGAGTGTGACAGCTTTCTGTGCRGCCTGTGCTAATAGTGTCTCTATGGCGAATTTTCAGGGGACAAAAAAAATAAAAATTGAGGAACATTTTCCCACTGTGTGATCTTACTGCATATGCACAGTGGTGGAGGTCAGCATCAAAACTAGGGAAGTGAGAGAGCAAAGAGAATGCAATCTGATCTTTTTCTCCTCCCTTAAATAAGTTTATCTCTGCTGGTATTAACTTAGTAGAACCATGAAGAAAAGCCTCTTGCTCAGCTTGCAGAGCTCCTCAAGGAGTGGCTTGTGGCATGGTACCTGCCCTAAGAAACACCATGTGGATGAAAAACTGTACCAGCAGCAGGGAGAGGCCTGCAGTCTTTAGCTCCCCATGCTCCCATTTATCTTGGCTTTGTTTCTTTGAACTTTTTTGACAGCTTCACTGGAACAGAAACATCCAATTCGTTGGTGCTGAGGGGCCTTGCATGGTCCCTTCTTCCAGGGCTCAGTAAAACAGCGGCCAAGGCCCTGTCACCATGCCACTTACTCAGGGATGGCTGGCCAGTGCGGGAGCCTGGCAGAAAGCCAGGTGAAGAGCCACCTACAGATGCTGAGTGAGAACAAAAAGCCATGCCAGAGCTTTAAACAACGAGGTTTTTATTACATACACCTGGTGCTGCTGTGCCCCCTCCCAGTGCACATCTGTAAGGTGGATAATGTTGCCTGCTGGGATGACAATGAAGGGGGATGAGGGCCTGTCTCCAGCCTTCTTTTTAGGGCAGTGTGCTCCATCCCTAACTCCAGGAAAATGACTGGGTGTAACAGTTTTTAGCTTCATGTTTCTTATAGCAGTCTACTCTTTTGTGCCAATAGCTATTTCCAGAAAGTGCTGATGTTGATGGAAAATTAATTATTTTGGTGGTACAAGAGAYGCTCTGTGTTGTAGCATATGTGAATTTTTCTCTATATCCAAGAAAAAGTGTGTATTTTCTTTTATATAAAGGTATCTGTTTCTTTCTTTCTCCATAATTACTGATAGAACTTTGTTTATTTATCTAATTTATATTTAAACACATTACTCAATAAGTCTGTTTAACTTACAATATTGATCTTGATCAGTGAGAAAAAAGCAGTCATGTCTCCTTACACTAAAAGGAAAGCTCAACTTTGTCTTATTAGCAGAGCCTGCCTATGTCTAAATACTCTGAGCAGACTTTAAATTCATAAGCATGACTCCAAAAATTTGAATGACAACATGTCCATTTTATGTGCTGAAGAAAATGGAAATTAACTTAAAAGAACAGAAATCTCTTCTGAAGAGGAATTGTCAATGACTATTTAAGCAGTAGGGGTTGCATGTGTAACAGTATGTGATGTAATTGCTTTGTATTTTAAAAACTGCAGTTACTTTCACAAAGATGATTTTGTTTCCTCCCTTTAGTAAAAATGTTCTTTTATTCAAGTTTATTGACCTCACTTGTGTTAAATCACCACAATCTCCCTTCCCTAAGTCATAGTCTCATTTAGTAACCATTACATGTTCTTTTTTCACACAACTGAAAGCGCTTATAATCTATTTTGGAACAGGCTTCAGTCCAGAAATATGTTTTACTTGATTATTTTCTGCTCTCTCTGGGGATGCCTTCACAAAATGGTAAAGCCCAAAGACTTCCTGAAGGCTAATCCTTTTCTGGGTCATATGATTCTTTTCAGATTCCATCTTGAGAGAGTTTTCTTATAACAATAGGTTCTGCTGYCTGCGAACTGGAGAAAATCCTGTTGCTTTAGCACTAACAATGAGTGGAATTTTCGTGCAGGAGGAGTGTTTGCTTAATACAATAGAAGTTGGTACAGGCTGGACTTGCAAGTGTCAAGTAAACAGTGTGGGAAAGTCTGTAGTACTGCAACTGAGTCAACAAGGTGCTGAACGCGTAAATGTGACTGAACTGTAACTGCAATAACTATCTGGTTGACTTCATCTTTTCCTCCAGGATAGGACTTGACACATATCTTATTGAGAAAGAGTTAACAAGAGAACAGGCTGCTAACAGGGAAAAGATGAACAAAGCAAGCATTCAGTCATGCGTTAGAAACACCGCACAATGTGCAATCAGAACAACTGTGCTTCAGGATCAGATACAAGTCTGATTTACTAAATGAATATGATGGGAGAAGGCTGTTTAGACCCTGCCATAATTGCATAAATTCACTCAGAAATGTAAACCAAACAGTGCCCAGATCACAGAAGGGCAGGTAATTTTTTTTTTAAATAACACTCCAGTTAATATCAATTCAGATGAGCCGGAGAAATTTGACTTCACTTGGTAGTAACAGTACTCTATTCTTGCTTGGACTGAGAATACAGATTGACTGAACCCTTACCAGAGGCAAGACAAATAAGACAAGATACATTTACGTTCAATACTGCAAATAGATAGAGCAATATAAATTTATCCATGTAACAAACTACCATTCAACCTAGCCTACTACCTCATTTGAAATGCAGAAGTGGTTTTTGTATAGTTTTACTTTAGGAAGAGTTCTAAAAAAATAGTCTTATATATTCAGCTTAAAAGAAGAAAATTTTCCAGGTGTTTTGCCCATACTTTGCTCTCATTTACAGCCTTATTTTTATTTAAAGATCTGTTTGTATTCAGGTTGTGCCTATAATTTCCACAGACACCTAAGACTCCATTTAACTGGTACGGTCATGAAACTAGTCTCTTAAGAATGAAGACAAAAAGTCAAATTAGTGTCTTTCAAGCTTACTTAGATCAGACACTGAGCTAGAGAGGTGTGGCATAGGTCCTAACTTGCCTGCAAATTTGCCCCATACAAGAAGCACTCCTTACAACGTTACAACTTTCCCCAACTCGGGTGWCCAGTGAGATGCTGAAGCATCACCAGTGCTGATTTAACCACTAAACCGAGAAATTTTATGAGAGCTAGGCTGCTGAATTTTCTTTTAAGCCATATAAAAATGTCTGCAAACTCCAGTACTTCCATAGATAGTGAAGTACATCCATGCAAACTGAGTTCAGGATTAGAAAACTCCAGCTGCCTCTTGAGAGCTTCCTCTGGAGTAGCAGTTCCTGTGACTCATAGTCAGGTCAGCCTAGGAGAATCTCTGTAAGAAAGTCACTGCCCTGCCCTCTCCAACCCAGGCTGACACCCCTGCACGGTTTCACCGCTGGTACTGTGCCATGTTCCAGCCTTGCTGAGGTATATGCACATAGTGCTGTTTTGCCCCAGGCATGCCTGCTCTAAATGCAGAACTGCTTCAATTTCTGTAACTGATTCATATACACTTACAGTACCTTTTTTTTTTTAATTCACTCTCTCCAGACACCTGTATATATGTGTATATCTATATAATTTATGTATTTATAACTGTAAGATACATTTTATGGAGATATATATATATTGACTTACACATACACCAATCCAATAAAAAATATTGTTGCTAATTAAGCCATTTCTCTTATTGCTTACTTTAAGAGGAAGAAAAAGAGAGAGAGTGAAAGATTAGCTCTTATTTTGATTTTAGAATATTTAGGAAATAGTCTATTTATAGGGGGTACAGTAGATGGAGATAAGTGCCTTGCAGCAACAGAAGTGTTCATTATATGTGTAGGTTTGTGAGAGAAAGGAAATAGGCTTGGGGTTCTTTTACCTTTTGGCATCATTCTGGACATGTCTGTAATTCAGAGAGTTTCCATTCGAGGTTTCTTAAGAAAACGTCAAGAATTTAAAATGGTGGAAGATTGTGCCTTTCAACAAAAACTCTTTAGGACATGTAGTACTACCTCCTGACTTAAAAGACCTGGATATGTGTTGTATTTCTCAATGCATCAACCATCCACGAGCTGTTCATTGTCCAGGCTAGTATGTGTGCCCTTGTCTTCAGCTGGCCAGCTGAAAGGGCTGTGATCCATTCTCCTTCCCAGTGTTACTATTCTGGCTCAAGATGAATTTAAGACTAAGTTCTACAGCTGGTGGAGAAGAAGTGGACCCAAGCATTGGGGAATTGTTTTCCTATCTTCTTCTTTGTTCCTTAGACATGATAATATAACCAAGAAGAAGATAAACATCTTAAACAAATTAAAGGGCCACTAATGGCAGACATGTTAAGAACATCAGGTTTTTTCTGTCCATCTCACTATGGACTCTCCTTTGCACTTTCTTCTTAGTACATTTTGTAAGCAGTTGAGCAGCCTTACACAGAGGAAAGCTTAAGAGTAAGGTAGGTAAATGGAGGGTGGTGGTTTCTACGAATCCTGTAGCACTTCAGTGACCTTGACAGGAACTGCAAACATCACTTTATTCTGATGTTATGGATTACAGGAGTTTTGTTATTGGCCAAATCAAGCAGCTGCCAACCTGCCATAAGTATTTTTAAGTACCAACACAGAAGAATTACGTCCCACAAATCTAGATTGCTGCAAGAGACTTATCAACACCTCTCTTAAGGAATACTGAAAATGTTCACTTTCTTCTGGGTGCAAAACAAAGCCCTGTTTCTGAGATATGCTGCGATAAACTGGTTCCATTTTCCACTTTATAATAAGACAAATAGCAGACAGGGGAAACAAAGAGAAAGAGAGTGAATTTTTTTGTCTACAAAGGGATATCCATATAACTGTATTTAAAGTAACCTTTCCATAACTTGGAAGAAGTAAGATAATGGTCAGCAACCTATGGAATATCAAATAGACTAAAATAAACAGCAGATAACCTATAAGAGAACTTGGTTAAATTTGTTTTTCATTATCATCTGCATYCCCCCAATATGTAGAATTGGCTAGAACACTTTTTATTAAAAACATTTTTGTGTTCTCCTATGTATGCCAGCCATCCARCTTAGAATTAAAAACTAATTATATCTTCTCCATGCACCAAGGACCAGGCAGACACGAGATAAAAAAAGTTATCGAACTTCAGAGGGGCCAACTATCCATTTTACTGAAAATAATGACTTACAGTTTCTGCAAATCAATGGAGAATTTGGCCCTATGGTCTTTCCTTGTTTGCCAGTAGCTTAAGACATTTCAATGACCTTTCCATTGAATGTTTTGAAACTAATTTCTAATAGTAAAAATAGTTGTTACTGTTGAGCTCTTGAGTGTTTTGCTATATTAATTTAATAATGCCAGTATTATTGATACTTTACACTGCATGGTTTCATAAAGCATTGAACAGAAAACTTTGCATTAACCTTTATAAGGATACATCATAACATGTAATGTGGTTCAGTCTTGCTTAAGCCACTGCACTGTGGTATCTACACTGCAGTTTGCCTCATGAATGGAGCCTTTGCAATATTCTATCAAGCATTATCCTCTTCATACTCTGTATTCAGACAGGACTACACAACTTTGTCATAAGAGTAAAGTTTCAGCACAGCTATGCTGCAGTCTTATTCCCTTTATTACAGTCATTTGGTGAAAATTTGTTCTAAGAGTTCTTCGCAGTTAGAACAAAATAGCAATTTTGAATCCTTTTCTCTTTGAAAGGCTGCTGTCTGTCCCCGGACCTCTAATTATGTTATTTGAAGGGAGCATCAAAAGGACCATCACCGTCTTGTGGTAAATATTTCAAATACTTGGAATTGGTTTTTAATACAAGCAGTTTGCAGAATGGGTGTAATTGTATTTACTTTGAATACAATAATACTCAAAGAGAGCTTTCTAAGAATTTGAATTCTTTGTATTTCACCTCAATTCTAAGGACACTATGTGTTGAACTTCACCCACCTAGGTGCTTTAAAYCTCTTCTCTGGCAGGGTAGTATCTCCTACAGGTTTATACTGCTATTCTTCCCCTTTGTGCATTTCCTCGTGAYGAGACAAATGGTCAATGGGATTGCATTCTTTTTGGGTTTCAGGGTAAGGCTAGATAGCAACAATTATGGAATATAATGAACATTTGGGGAGATAGAAAATAGACTGGGAAAATGTAGAGTCAGTGTGTAGCTGTGTTTAATAATGAGTTAAATTGTGAAAGTGAAAGGTTAAGCAAAGGTCTTTGCTCTCCTTAGCAGGGAAGGTKAAAAGAGTAGCTAATTAGATTATGCAAACCAGCAGATAGTCCAATTACAGTTGATAGGCCAGATGTAACCCAGGGGACACTTCCACCTGGAGGAAACGGGGAATGACTGCTTGGTCAGCAAACACAGCATGACGAGCTGAATGCTCTCTGAGCCTGCCAAGGGCTGGGAGGAGAGATGATGCTGTCCCAGCCCTCTCCGTTCTGGCCATGGGGAGATGAGCTGATCAAGACTGAGAGGCAGATGTTCTCCAGAGTCTGACTATACTAAAAAGAGCCCATCTGACAAACCTGGTCCACAGAGGAAAGGACTTGGCCAAAGTCATAGATATCATTTGAAAATCAGGGGTAACCTCCTGCCCTTTCTGGGTAACCGGTGATTTTTGTTGTAACATAGGAAGTGTTTTTCTCTGCTCTGTGTTTGGGGAGCTTCCTGGTGACTTAAGTGTAAGCATATGTCTACACTGTCAGGCCTAGAAAAATATCCTGATGTCAAGTTTCGGTTTTAGGGCCTGACCATGTTCTGAGATTATGTTAGGATGACAGTTATTGGCTAAAATCCAGCAGTAAATACCCAACATCTTGTTGACTTTATATAGACAGTTACAGACCAGAGATTTCAGACTCAGCTGACAGCTTGGGTCTTTCTGTGGAGGGGAAAGATTTTGCAAACCTTAATGTTTCACCAAATAATTTCATGATGTTTTGATTTTTGGACAGATTAAAGAACCCTGAATAGATCTTTGATATTCTTCAAACTCAGTTATGCTGATTTTATCAATATAAAACTCTTTCCACTTTGTGAACTTGCATATGAACTCACACATCATTGCATTTTAAAATTTAGCATTTATTCAAAAAAGTAACTCAGAATTTCTGCAGACTAGAGATGAGATCATGTATCACAGTGTGGTTACTGCTACTGCTTCTTTTCCTTACAACAGAAGGAAGAAAGGTGAACAAAGAGCTTGCACATTTGTGTATAGCACATACTTAAGATAAATACAAAGAACTTTAAGCTTTTGATTGTATTTTTATAATATAAACGTCTTACATTTAAACTAGTTTTATGGGCTGTTTTTTGTTATTTTAGATTGTACTAAGTACTATACTTCATGTGTTTATGAGTCATCCTCAGTGAGTATATTGCTTGTGGAATAAGCAGRCTCAACCATATGTTTCGTTTGCATATGCTAGTTTGGGTAACTATTCGTTCCTTCTCCTTCTCTCTTCTTCCTCCCTCCCAGTTTGCTTTTTTTTAGCAGTCATCTACATTTGTGAAACCTTGTGATTTTGCTTGGTTCATGGATAAGAGCATTATGTCTTCTCTATTTAGCAGTAATACCAGATTTAAAAAGTAAAATTTGAGCAAAGTATGTCAGAATCAGCAAGATATAAGGCAAGAAACGAGTCTGTGAAGATGTAAACCTTGAAATTTTGAGTTCTTTGTCCGCATATTATATTCTTCCATGTCTGAATCCAGAGAGAATCTGAAAATCTGCCTCTGTTATTTTGTTAAGATGGTGAATCATTGCATACCCAGAAATTCCTACTCTTATGAAGGAGTTAATTGTTTTGTTGTTTGGGTTTTTGTTTTTCCCCTGGGCAACAAAACAGAGCATTCTTTTTTTAATCTTTGTTTCTGTCTGTCACATATATCCACACACAACATGAAGCTATTAAATTTGGGAGAGGGAAGAGGATACAATACACAAATTCTGAAAGAGGATGGAGACCAGAGGAAAAACGCATTGTCAATACATATCATACAGATAGCCTAATTTGAAGATGGTTAATTTGCTGAGAGTTGTGTGCCATAGAGACACTGCCTTACAGTGTCTAGATATCATGCATTCCCTTTCAGCTGGCAGCCTTATAGAAGCTTCAGAAGAATGCCTGCTCTTGACTATTTCTTTCTTAGTTTTGGCACCAGTGTGGCTTCTGTCAGCAGTCAATATGCCTGGTATTTTCCTCCCACCATCATTATTTCTTGGAAATTCACATTCCTTGCACCAACACGCAGACACCCACATTCTCCAGCTGTGTTTGAATTCCCTTAAGATCCTATCAGACCCTGACAGTTAGAGGTCCATGACCCACACCTGGGCAGAAAAGATAATCCTCTGCAGACTCAAAGAACACAACATTCGTATGACCAGTTACATGAAACTAGGCTACCTCCTCCTTCTTTGGCAGGACATCAAAGTGTCTGGATGTAGACAGGGCTGTCAGTACCAGTGGTGCACCAGCATTTGAAGGTTCCAGGGAAAAGTAGAGGGTGCAGCTCTAAATCAGACTGTAACACTGATGAGTAGAGTGGGGGAAGGTATTTGGGTGGCTTTTCTGAAGAAGTAAGTGCCTATAGAACCAGAAATGTAGCTGTAATATACTCAGTAACTTCTTATTTTATGAGTAGTATTACCATTTACTCCAACAGTTGTCCAGAGGCAATGGAGCAACAACACTTGTGCTACAGATAGTCAGCTAAGTAGCCCTGATGGTAGAGCAGAAAATCTCTAATTTTGGTTCCAATTTGCTTCATGCATTTTAAGAGCTGTTTCATAAATACCATTTTATGAACATGATCTTCTACAACATACATCTGTACAGAAGTGTTGCACTATAAATATATGATCTGAAAACTAATTAAAGTTGAACCTTTACCTGGGTAATGGGTTTCCATTAACAACAGCAGTAAAATGGTACTTTGAATTGTATGAAATTTATTTTATAAGTGCCCTTTGTTTAAACATCACTAAATGGAAACAGCTTGAGAAGTATGTATGTATGTATTTTTTTATTTTAGGAGTTCCAAAAAAATTTTGTCATCTAACAGATAGTTGTCTGCATGAAGATCAAAGTCAGTCAAGGTACAAAATCTATTTCAAAAATTTATTCCAAATTTGAGCTGCATTTAAATTTAATCTTCTAATTTATAATTTATTTTGACTTAAACTTCTCTTGATATTTTAGAGAGAATTTTTCGCCTCCAAGTTATGAGCAGTACTGAAAAAAGTTCTGTCTAAATTCCTGTGGGATGGCAGTTTTCATATGATTTTTGGTTCGATCAGAAACAAATAAATGAAGTCAACTGTTATGTTGATTAGAGTTTAGTGTGTTCAAGAGGTTCAGATAAAGATGGATATGTATCTTACTGAATAAATCTTTTCATTATTATTTTTATTTAATGTTGGTATTTGGATGGAACCCAGCGGTTTTGAACTCCTTTGTGCTAATCAGTGCACAAATCCAACATTGTCCGTTAATTCTCCAATATTTGCCCATTACTGCAGTGCATTATTTCGCAATGTTTTCACTGCATTTCRCTTTTAGAATGATGCTAAGTAATTTACCTTTCTTTGTTTAAATTCTTAGTAACAATAAGAGTTTGTGCTCATTGTTGGCTAAGGTTAATGTTATGCTTCACACATAGGACTTAATATCCTTGACAAGACTACTCAAACTAATGATTGTAATATAAACCCACAGCTTTTTCCAGCACAGACATAGTTGCAGAAGATCTGTTTTCCCTTTATTCATGCTCCTTTGTTAACAGAGAGAACCAAAAAAGAACTCCCTCCCAACTGTGGAAAAGTCTCCCCTTAGTAATACAGACAAACAGATGTGACAATTTTCATGAAATGTTTCTGTTTCTTTTTGTGGAAAGTTAATAACTTGACTTGGATAGAGATAACCTATAATTATTCTTAAATAATATTTCCTAGATGTTGTCTTTTTTGATTTTTTTCTGTATTACTGGAAGTAGAGTTTTACTTTCATATGTCTTCATATGTCCTTTCAGAATTAAAAGAAATGAATGACTCTTTCTTGAAGAGAAACTTTATAATTGAAGTTTTTTATCTCAATTAAGCATGTAAATAATAAGTAAAGCAAATAGCTGAAAATGGAGTCCAGCATGACATGTTTCACAATATCCATCCTGTCAGTAGAGTATGGGACTAGTTCCTCACTAGTTCCTCACTATTACTTACTAGTTCCTTCAGCTGATGTGAACGTGTGCTTAGCAGTGTTAGGAGGATATTTAGCGCTTTGCAACAAGAGTTGAGATATGACAAAGTGGAACAGACATTTAAAAATATGCTTGAGCTATGAAAGTACAGTGTCCAATGAAAATGCATGAGATACCATAGTACAGTGGTTGAAATGGCTTTTTGACTGGAGGCTAACTTCTAATAAGCAATGCATAATTCAGTGGGAATAGGTCCTGCTTTATGTCATTACAGGCGCAAAAAGAAATGGTTATGGGTAAATGATAAATAAACTTGAAGAAAATAAGTCACATTATTTTTATAGGCATGTGAGCGCCTTACAATTGAGGGGAACAAATTACCCTATTCAAACATCCGATGTCTGCCTTTCAGCTTTAACCGGTAAATATTTGCAGAGGTCTGAGGAGCTTTGCTTAAAAAAAAATCTAAAAATAATCCTCAGCAGATCATGATGTGTTATGAGAAAGGATCTCCCAGGGGGGTTCAGAATACCTGAAAAGACAGACACCTTTACTGAGAACAGAAAAAACTATAATTTTAACCTTCAAGTTGTGCATAGATTAAGTCTTCATTATGGAATTCAACATAGCTAGAGGCTAAGGAAAGTTCAGATTGATCTTTTGTGACATCAAACAAAATAGGATCATGTTCCTGACACCTGGTAGCAGCAGCAGCAGCTTTCAGATAGTRTGAGAACAGAAATGAAGAAGCAAATTAGAGTTTAACGCTATGTTTGCATGCAGTTAACCGTTTGTTTTTACCACACTGTAGTTACCTCGCACCACTCTCTCTGTCATTCTTATAAAGTGTAGAAGGGAGATAGGGATATTATTTTCTTTCCTGTGTTTAATCCAGGAGAGATGATGAAAGCTCCCCAGCGATCTAACTACTTTGTTTTACTCCCTTTGTCACCACTACCCCAGGTTGAAGGCCTGCTTGCTCTTGAAGAAAAAGAAATACAGAGCTTAAAATACCGTTACCTTGTCCCTTTCACTCAGATGCTCTGAGCATTATACACTGTTAGTAGTATGTTAATTGAATGATTGAAAACATGCAAACAGTTCCTCTTTTAATTTTATTAGACGCTTCCTACCTCCTTCCTTTGAATATCTCTAAAGAAACTCAAGGTGGCTTGATTCCTTATTAAACAAAACAAAAAAAAAAAAAGGAAAAAGCCTTTGGATATCCTAGACTGCCTTCATTATGCTGTATATAATATATTTGTCTTTGCATCCTTTGATTAAAATGTAGTAGTATGTCTCTGAAGGGAGGAACTTTGCAGTTGCAATTACAGATAATAGTGTTGTTCTCTAAACCCCAGTGTGGTGTGAACATCAAAGTACTGTGGATTATAATAATCCAAACAAATAACCTTCTGTAAACTCATAAGAAAGAAGGAGCTGGATGTTTTCATTAAGTGAGAGGCAATTCATTTAACAGTTGGTTGTTGCTCGTTTCTATGTGGTGAAAAGTCTGTTCATTTGCATAAGAAAATAACGACCAAAGAAATGTAAATGATTGAACTGGGATCTCATTAGCAAAGCCTCTCCAGCTACCTGAAGGACCTACCTCTGTTGGCAGCAGGTCGAGTTTCAAGTACATTCTTACCTTTTAGAAACCAATTATCTTCAGGCATTTCCATCAGTGCCAGCAGGGGGAAGGGAACATGGCAATATTCTTGGCAACAGATCTTATAATTTAATGAAAAGATTCTCCAAAATAAGCATTTGAATGACTTGTCTTTTTTCAATTTCTTGAAAATCTATCCTTTAAATGACTACATGTAAAATGCATATGTTTTTTATAGAGTAAGGGAGGAGTGCATAATTTTCTGAGGGCGAAAAAAAGCAATAAATTCCAATCAAAATTTTGCAGTTCAGAAGGAGAGCCAGGTGACGTTGGAAGATTTTCAGTCAATAACAGAGCAAAAATGTCTAGGTAGGTGGAAAAAATGGTTGCTATTTAAGTGGAGGAAGAGGAAATGGTTATTCCACAGTGATGCAGGTGACAGACACAGGACTTTAACTCCGTTAATGGATAAAATACAATAAAAACATTTTGAAGTAAATTGATTTACTTCTACTGGAGTCAACAGATGTTTGCCTGTCCCTGTGAAATGAGAATATGGTTCACAATATCTTCTCTCAACCCAATGCATATAGGCTATAGATGTTTGACATGTGTACAGTTTCTAAGAGAGAGATCATTCAGTACGTAAACATGGCAACATTTCAGCTCCGGAATTCTGAGCTTACCTGGGAGCTGGTCAGGTTACAGCAGCAGGAGTTTGATAAACTGCCTGCTATTGGAGGTTTTCAGCTTATTTACAAGAGAATTATTCTGTTCTGAATTGTGTCTCAAGCAAGTGTTTTATGGGGTCTTCAAAGAGAATGCTGAAATATGAAATGATCAGTTAGGGAGAGATTTTGAGGCATTCAGGCTAAGGTGTGCTGCCAGATTGGTAAGTACTCCCAGGGCCATGGTGTAGAGCATGGTTTGGAGGCCATATGAACATGAGTGGGAAGGAAAAAAAAATAGGTGGAGCCTTATCTTGAGTGTAGTGTAGTAATCCAAAGACTGTGTAAATTTTAAGAAAAGACTATATTAAGCCTAAAGTGAATTAATTTTCTCCTGCATCAAGATAAATTTCTCCTGAAACTTTTACATAATTTCATGGTTTAAGTATTTCATCCTTTTTTTCCTTCAGCTGGCCTGGCCGAAGGCACCGTCCTACCCTACTCCACCTCTCACCATTTCCTCACCATGTGCAGCTTCCCAGCAGGCTCTGATGATTGTGATGCTGAGATTACTTCAGCTCAATCAAGATAAGCTGAGTTAGAAAAATCCCTCTGTATTTCAAATGATGAGGAAACCCAAATTACTTTTACAGAATGAGTAAGTGAAGTGAGTTGTACTGTTGTACTTATTCAAATGGACATGTTGTCAGGGTATGAACTAGCACTGCTCCTACACTGCATCGTTTGTTCTGCCGTTCCTCTCCATATTTAGGTTTTTCCCCATCACATCCTTTCACTAGAGGCAAGGTGTAGAAAGAGACCCAGAAAGATAGGTACCAAATCGAAATCAGAATCATAGAATCACAGAATACTTTGGGTTGGAAGGGACCTCAAAGATCATCCTGTTCAAACCCCTCTGCCTTGGGCAGGGACAGCTTCCACTGGACCAGGTCACTCAGAGGCTCATCCAGCCTGGTCTTGGAACAGCTGCAGGGATGGGAAGCCCACAATTTCTCTGGGCGACCTGTTCCACTGCCCCACCAACCTCATAGTAAAGAATTTCTTCCTAACATCTAATCTAAACCTATCAGCCTTAGCCATTCACCCTTCTCCTATCATTACATGTCCTTGTGAAAAGTCCCTCTATAACCTTCTTTTAAGCCGTCTTTAGGTGGACTTACATAAAATAACCAATATACTTTGTTTTCACACCCTTGCTTACCCAGTGGTAAGTTGTTTTTGTGATTTTTAGGCAATTTTTATCAAGGACATATAAACTAACCTTTCATTAAGCAAGATATTCTGAGGCAGACAAGTGCCTGTAAGTAGACACGAACATGCAGAACCAGTGAAGATGACTTTGGGGCAAGGAAGTCTCTGTACTCAAATATATTGAGTCTCTGTACTCAAAATAATAATGTTTGTTTCAAATAAAGAGTAGTGTAAATATAATTACAAACTAGAGCCTTTACTGCAAAGTTACTATGAAATTCCTAAGGGAAAGTATAATCGCTCTGTCACACTGTTTAAAGACCATTGGTTCAATTCTCTCTGAATTGTTAGATTACTTGTCCACAAACCAGAATTTTTAGGATGTGTTTTGGGGGCTTTTTTTTCTTTTTCTTTTTAATTTTTTTTCTTTCCTTATTTTTGCACCACATTCAACCTTCTGCTTCTTCCAGAAGGTATATCAATCATGTCTTTGACCCCAGTTACACGCAACTCTTGAATATTTCATTGTTTTTAACTGCAGAATCATGACATAGAGGTCATTGAGCAGAAATAATATGAGAGCATTGTGCTGAAGAAGAAAATACTTGGGAGATACCAAAGTGAGATTGCATATTTTAGTGTTGGCGGAGCTCCATCAACCGTTCCCCATTCATCAGTGAAATTTTAATCTGCTGTAAAGTTATAAATGAGTCTTGGGAAGATAAAGAATTATTTTTAGAAGTTTATCTCTTCTGAAAGAAAGATCAGTACATAACAGGTCAAAAGCATTGTAACAGAGACTGGACATAAAATGGAATATTGGTCAAAGGCCAAAATAATATTTGAAAGCAAAATATTGCTATTATTTAGAGGCACTTCTATTAAATATGGTGAAATTGAACTGTTTACAGAAGATGCTGGATTTGCTCCAAACAGACTCTGCCTGCACCAGTTCAGTGTTATGTTTTCAGAGACAAGGGATTCTTTTTCATTTATAGCAGCCATAAATGAGAAAAGAAAAGGAGAGCATAAAGGAAAGTGTACTTCTAGATGCTACCCAGAYTACAGAACAGTTACATGACTGGGGTGACGTTTGGAAGTGTGGCCAGCCAGCAGAAGGACATTAAACCACACCGCCATCCACATGCACTGCTCTACAGCTCTCCTCACATTCCAGTTTCATGCTACAGCAGAGCAGAGGGTTTGGGCCGAAAATGTAGGATGGCAAGCTGTTTTGTAAGGAAGTCTGGTCATCTGTATGTTCCAAATGGTGGGGGGAGGCATGTTTCAAAAATGGCACTACTGCCCACACGCAGCTTTCAAAATTCCTCCAAGATGTTGCTCCAGCTCTTTGGTACAATTTGCACTTCAGGGGAAGCGGGTGTTAATATTCTGCCAGTCTAAGTTCTTCAATCCAGCTCACTGCCAATTTAGATGGATGCCAGAGCCTGTGCAAGAGCAAGGAGAGGGCAGTGCGAGGGAGCAACCCCTCTCTTCAGCAACAGCTGGCAAGAGCTAACACAGCTGTTCTGCTCATCTCCACCTTCAGATTCTCCACCAAGCACTGAATCCCTCTTCTGATCACACAAGTGAATATTTAAAGATTTCATGACTTGACTCCAGGTACTGCCCATGGCTAAATCAGCAAGCAACACCTGTTCCTCTTAACAGGTTTTACTGCTGACTTCAAAATCCATGCAAACTTTTCATGTTCTGAGTTRATCTATCATTTTCAGTATGTTGCCTGTCATTTCCCTCTCTTTGCACTTCTGATTTTGAGGCTCATATGATCTAAAAGACTTCAGTAAGTTAGTTTAGCAAGTCAATACCTCACTATTACTCTTAATTTACTTTAAATTTCTTCCTGTTCCTCCTTGTAAGTCTAGCAGGGAGGGGAAAAATAGCTCTAACATGTGGCCTTAAATACTTCCCAGCTGAAAAAATACAGTTAACCAGCATGAGGCTAATGAGATGATGTACAAACTGATGATCCACACCAGTTCCCCTGCAGCCAAATAACATCCTCTGGCCTGTATACACAGCAGCTGATTTTACCCTGGATGTTCTAGTTTCTCTTTTTCCTGCATTTCTGATCTCTCAGTACAGAGCTCTAATGTTACTTCAGACTCTCTTAGCCCATTAACTGCATGATGCAGCAGTAGGCTCCCTGGCTTGTAGAATCCTCTTTTTTTTATTTCTCTGCAGCCCATAGTCAGTGCCTCATTATTTACCTTGCCCTTTCCTTAATGATGTCCTTCTCCCTGAACATCATTCAAAACAGACATTATAACGATTTAAACTACTGCTGTAGTTTGAGTAGCTTGTTCATTTTGTTGTTGTTCTTATCTAAATAGCCCTTTCTAACAGAATGTGCTTGAAATTCTGTCTTTTGAAAGACATTTAACTCAGAAGAGCTGCTTAAAAATGAAAGTTAATAGCCAGTCTTACTTGTGGGTACCAGTAATATGACACAAAGTTTTCCTTTGGTAATGTTTTCCTCTTATATTTTTTACATTTTTTTAAATCTGTTTTCATCTTGGTCTTGGTATTTGAGGAATTTGGATAAGAAAAATTAAATTTAAAAGAGTTAAGAATATTGGAGTCTTTTAACTGTTTTCCTGACTTATAAAGAGTTACTATGTCCTTGGATACTGAAAAAATGTCAAGATGCTAGAAAACTCTTGGGAATTAATGTAGAATTAAAATCTATGGGAAATTAGTGTAAGAAGATCGAGAAAAACACAATTCTTTCTTACAATGCTGATCAACTCATAAGATCATTTTATAAAAGAAGTCCATAAGAGTAAAGTTAGATGTTTATAATTTGCAATTAAAATAAAGAAAGAGAAGTAAAGAAAGTGTATGTTCTTCTAAGCACAACTGTCTTTGTGCTTTAGACATCAAATGTCTTCAAATTAAAAGTAACTTATTTGGTATCAATGCCATTTAACTGAAGTAAAAGTAAGAGTAAAATGATTCCCTGAAGATCATTTGGACCAATATAGAATAAAAATGACACAGATGTTTTAAAAGATGTAGTTTAATTGTCTAAACTAGCATTTAGAAACCAGTGATTTGCAACTGGTGGCCCAGAAAATCCTCTTGGATCTGTAGGGTAAGTCTAAAAAGTCTCTGGAATGCAGCTCAGAAGAGCAAACGTATTCCAGCAGACTAAATTTTTAAGGATGTTGGCACAGCAAAGGGTTGAAAATCATCACAAAGTGTTAGCAACACTATTTCCCACTTCTACCTATCAACAGGAGAAAATTTCCAGCCTCCTCTTCAGTTGAACTGCTAGATTTCAAATCAGAGCTGTGTCCTGAATCTTAATCAACTTGAGAAGTGGAAGACTTAAGGGGAAGTCCTTTGAACTCAGAGCTGAGTCTCATAGGGTTTTTCAAGGCTTCTTTTTTTTTTTTTTTTAATGGTGATGCCCTGGCTGTCAGAGTGTAAATGCTCTAGAGGCTCAATAGCTGTGATATTTATTAACCAAGTGCCTTATGATCAGAACTTTGTCACTCAAACTTGCTTGGTATCAGCTGACATATGGTATCATGTTTGAAATACCACTCAGTAAATCACTGATAATGTCAATGTAATTGCTGAGAGCTAACACACGGTGTAATTCTTTTCCCATTGTAGTTGATGGCAAGAGTACTGCTGATGTCAGTGTTGCAGGACTGAATCTGCTAACCAGAAAAGTATTTTCTTTTTCCTAATTGCACAGAAGGAGGAATCAATAAGTTTCTAAACACCTGGTCTTTAAATGAGCTTATATTTATAAATGGTAGTACATTAAAAATTTCCCGGTTGACTTTTTTTGGTAGATACTGCTGCTATGACTATTTCAATATGCTATATTTGTGAGTCAGATGCTAATATATTCAGAAGTAGATGGATATAGGAATGTAAGAGATCTGCATATATCTCTGTTCCATCTGTTTTTTCTTTCTGTCCTACGTTTAAGTACTGTGTTCAGTGCTAGCATTGTTATTAACCTTCTATCAATTTTTGCCATATATTAGTCAAATGGTATCCATGGAGTAGTTTTATTCTGCTTTTTGGGGTTTAATTTTTAACTTGTCATTTTCTCATATAAATGCTAATTTGCCAGAAATAAAATTTTCCTTAAAACCACTTCCTTCCCCACCCACCACCTGCCACCTCCCAAATATTTCAGTGGTAGGAATTTCTTATGTTTTGGGCAAATTGTCTGGCAGAGAGACAGTGCCATCACCAACATACAAGAGATTCAGAGTTGTCTTTGTGCTAGGTACAATTTGGAACAGATTCTTAAACATGGACCTCCCTAACCTGGAAGGTGCCAGGATGCAGACTCAGGCTCTGACCAATACATGTGATGAGTCTGTTTGTTGGGTGATCAGATATCCTGCAGATTTATTTCTCTGTCTGATGTGTTGTTGACTAAAATGCTTGGAAAGGTCTTAGTTTATTCCGCTACTGGGCAAAATTCAAAATCCCAAGAGAGTTTAATGACATGGTACCAGTTTGTATAATTACTGTGGACAGGGCTTAGCTGAATGCTGAAGGTTTCTGCGATTATGCTTCAGAGCTACCATTTTCCCTACTGCACATCATATTTGGATCTCTTAATAAAGTGTTAACATTATAATCAACATTTAGACTTGAATTTTACAATTCTAATTTATGGGAAATGTCTTCATATTTGCCAGATAGTTGTTTGAAAATTTCTGATGTTTTGGTGCATCTCAAGACCTTCAATGAAAATCGATGTTTGTCTCTTGTACTCAGTCCAGAATATTTACTGACATTTTTGACAAGTATGAAAACAAATTTCACCCCGTAAAGATTTTATAAACTAAGAAGGCAGTGCACAGATGAAGGATTGGGAAAGTAAAATAACTGTGGTTTGATTACACAAAAAATCTTGTTTGTTTTGTCTGTTTCATGATTTGGGGTTTTTTTCAGTTTGGTTTTTTTCTTTCTATTTGTCTATCGATCATCTCAACTACTTTCTAACTCAAAGGAATATGGGAAAGATTTTTTATTTTTAAAGAAAGGTGGTTGCTGTGGGAGGGACTTATGTCAGCAAAAGTAATGTTCAATGAAAATCAAGAACTTTTCCTTTACACTGTCAGTGCAGTCAAAGGTCAGTGCAAACCGCTCTGCAGATAAACCATAGATATAATTTTGAGTTTTATTTTTCTCTTTCTCTGAAGGCTATCCAGATAATGTGTTCGTGGACTTGTACACAGCAGGTTATTACTATATTTGTCTGCTGCTTTTGAACTTCCGTGTGGCATTTGACTCTTTTGACCACCAGCTATAATTGTATTCTTTTTCTTATTTTGTAAAATTTATTGCCTTGATCTCTGGTGTCTTCAGTGTCATCTGGTATCCCTCAGTGATATATTCTGGGATCTATAGTATCTCTTTGTTATATCTATGGTAGTTGGAATTACTTGTGTTCACAGTCCAACTGTCAGACAAATAGCTCTTGTCTTTGTTTATCACTCCTTGAAGACTTTGYAATAGCATCAACACTGCTGCCTGATTGTCCTTCTATTATCAAGGTTTGCATGGTGCTAATTTTCTTAAGTGTAATGCTGAAAGGATGGCATATAAGTGGAATAATTTCAGCTGGAAGTAGAGCCTCTTAGGGGTCTTTTATCTTCCCTGTGTTTTAGCTTTTCCTCTTTTGAGGCTTTCAGTCTCATGAGAGTGTCTCTGCTTTGGCTGAGATTCTAGGCTATATTGAACAAACAATGTAGTCTAGGAGAAATGGACACCTGGTTTAAATTTCCAACAGGGTATTCTTGTCGTAAAATGACAGAAAACGGGAATTTCTTAATTGGGGTTATTAATTTATGCAACCCCAGACTCTTTCCTTAGTGAAATAATCCAGGATCCCAAGATCTGCCACTTCTAGCTAGCGTCCTCAGGTTTCTGACCTTTAAGGGTGACTGAACCTCAGAGAAACATCAACACCCACTAAAACTCAGAACAATGCATAGTTTTGGGAAGAAGGGAAGGGAAACATGTAATGCTTCCTCAGAACCCTTCCCTTAGCTAAATGCTAGCACAGGAAGAAAATTTTGATGGCATTGGGAATTTTTTCCACATCACCTGCTCAGACATCCTTAGGATGATAGGAGGTCTCTGTTCTTCAGGTGACTGGTAGGAAAGCTGTGTTTAGCTATACTCACAGGCAGTGGCTGAAATGGGCAGCTGAGCTGTCCCTGAGGGATTTCCCATTTGAGGTGGGAGGTGAAGCATGTTCACCTCTGTGTTTGAGGAACACCTTCATACCCATGCTGACTATTTACACTCTTTCCACCATGTCTTTACCTGCATTCTAAACTTCTTCAGCATAGCCTTTTTGTCCTGAAACCAGTGGCTCCCAAATAATTTGGATTGATAGAGTTCTGCTGGTCTCCAACACATCACAGAAACTGATATGTATAACTTTGAATTGCCAGTGCTGTGCATTTATTATTTAACAAGTTTCTGCAGATTAACTAAATGTCCTGCAGGAGGGCTTGTATCACAACAGAGTAGTGCTGTAAGAGGAAAGAGAAGGGCAGACTTTTGAATTTTCCGTTACACGTGTACATACTGACACTCATGCATATATATATGCAATTGCTCACTCTTACTTCTGCTGAAAGAAAGAGGCATGGATTTTCTTCAGCTTTGCAGCAGAAATGGGTTAACTATTTTTACACAATCTTTTCCCCTTTCATCATGATACTAAGTGGTAAATCTTTGCTTTAAATGTGGCTGTGGGCACTTTTGTTGCCTTGATGCTGAATTTCTTCCTCCTGAGGAAGCAGAATAAAAGACTTTTTGTTTTGGTTTGTTTTTCTTTTTTAAGAAACTTTAATTATTTTTAAAAGGAAAAATTAAAGACAATGCATCAGAAACCTCTGTTTTCAGAAAATTGTGCGCTTGTATTTTTGGTGGTGTGGGCTTCCTTTCTTAAAAATACAACTTTATACCTTTGTATCAGGGTTTCTAAATGAATTAATGCTGATAATTAAGTCCAGACTTTGCAGAATAATTAGACTCAATTATGACTGGATAACAGTTCAAATGTGACTGGAACAATATTGCTAAGTAAGTTGTGCTGATAAAATTAAAATTTGCTCTGAATGTACACAGTGGTAATGGCTACAGGACCGAACGAAAAGGTAAAAGAATGACTTCTTCCTTTCCTATGTACTTCAGCCAATAAAGGTGACTACTAAATGTCGTTATTTTTAATTATCATTAAAAAAGATAAAATTGTGGAATGTACAGAGGAATAGTCAGTCTTAGTGAACACTGGTCTTGGAGTAGGGAGAGCTTCCTTCTATTCCAGTGTTGCTAAATTCTTTGATGTTATTTCTTTATGCCCCTGGGTTTCCTTGTTTTCTCTGTTTATTTAGAGTGTATGAGCTTCACAGCAGAGACCTGTTCAGTTTTATGGTGTGCAGTTACCCATGCCTTTCAAAAATGCAAATAAATAATTCACTCACTGCTTCAACTTACACTTTCATGGTAAGTTTTTTTTGGTTTTGTGAACAGGGAGATAGTCATCTTTGCCTAAGCTTTTAGAGGTCCTAGTGCTGTATGGTTCTGGTTCATGACAAAGGCTTTCAGTTGATATATTAGTGCTAATAATAATAAATTTTTTTCTCTTTGTTTTTATGGTTTCAGTACATAACTAAACTCACAGAAAAGTAAGTGGTCAGTCTGAGATCACTTTCATCCTGAAATGCTGGGAAAATGTCTATATTAAACACTTTCATTGTATTTGTACATGCTCCTGCTTGTTGTGTGTGGAGCATAACATCACAAAAGAAGAATGAGGCTTAGGCTACAGGGCTACAGAGATAATTTTTAGAAATAATACTATCTTAAAACTTGCATTTTCCCCAATTTTAGAAGGAAAAGAAAACTATTTTAAAGAGAAAGCCGCAAATGACTGAAAACCAGCCTGACAGACTGGGAAGAGAGCAGCTGAAGGCTGTGGGGCATAGCCTGTGTTCTGAGCCAAAAGTATCACCGAGGATAAAACAAAAGGTAGACAAAAATCAGGCCCAGATAGTCAAAGGAAAGTTGTCAGAGGGGAGATGGCAGGAACATACAGACACTAAGGTAAGATTTTTATGTGATTCCAGAGGGGCATTAACAGATCCTGTGTCTCTAGTCTTAGTGAAAAGAATTGAAGTAACAGAAGGAAGGATCGCATAAACAAGTGCAACTGCACTAGACTGTTAACACATAAACCTGCTTTTTTCATTCAATCCACATTTTTCCTGACCTTTTACACAAGAAAATAGATTTTCAGATTTTACCCAAATAAATCCTCCCTGAGATGTTTTTGCCTAAAGATTAAGATCAGGCAGAGAGTACGGGGGAAGGCTGGGGGAGGAAAGGAAGGTGTCCTGAGAAGCTATGAAGTACGTGCAGCAATCCTTGCAGTGCAAACATCAGCTGCAATGCCAAGTAAGGTCACCTTGGAAAAGAAATATAGCACAGATTAGCCATGACAGAGGCTGGGGAGACTCTTTGATGAAGGGCTGGTAAAAACTTCCTGTGGTTTCAAATATTCTGGGCATCACACGTAAGAGAGATCAGCATTTAGTCTTTAAGATCCCCCTCTCCCCCTCCTACAAATCCATGGTATTTTCTGGACCTTGTCGATCTGTAGTTACTCCTAGTCTATGCTGCCCTCTCCTGCTCAGACTCACAGCAGCAGAGGTTACCTTTGCCTTTGCAGTCAGATGTTGTTTATACAGTACTGGGTTTGCTTTGTATAGTTTCATATAGGGAATGTTTAGAGAAGTATGAGATATTTAGGAAAATGGTTAACAAGAAGCTGACATGCAGCTCAACAGCTTGTCAGGGCAGTTGTTGGACTAGTAACACGATTCTTCCATTAGAGCAGTTTATTTATAGATATGAATAAATGAAGGGGTTTTATACTAAAAGGGAAAATTCTGAGAAATATTTTATTACATTAATAACTTTAATATTCATAAGTAAAAGATGATGTATTTTATTTATTCTGATATTTATTCTTTTAAAGAGATGGAAAATACTAAGGCATCAAGTGGATCAAGCTGTTGGTGCAGAACAACTCTTTATCATCCTTCTGCTAGCATTTTGTCCATTCTATCATTTGTAACCCAGACCTTAATGGAACTATCTGTAACAACATTTCTCTGTATCTTGCAGTTAATCTTGTTATTTCCCCTGTTGCTAAGTTTTCACTTTCTTTGTTGTTTAAATATTTAGGGGTTGCTATTGTCTTTTACTGCCTTAGCCAAGCTTAGACATACTTAACTCTGTTATTTTTAAAAAAATCATTCCTTGCATGTTCTTAACTGGTTCTCATTCTTCTTTTAATGTACATGGCATGTATCAGTGATGAGGTACCCAGATCTGAACACTGTACTCTGCGGTGACRAGAACTGCTGAAGGCAGCCTCTCTCTGTGGAACTAAATTTTGTGCAGCCTCTTAGACTATTTATTGCCTACAATTTCTTATAATTTTTAATTTGAGACAATGAGTATTCATTCTTCCAATCATTACTTAAAATGACCATAGTGCCAAATGTCTTCATAGTGTTGAGTGCCTTCTCACAAAAAGTTATCCAACAACCAAGTCATAGTTACCTTGCATTTCTTTCTACATGTTAGTCACTTTCCTTTAAACTGGGCAGTTCTGCTGTCTAGAATAAAAGAAACTAATTTTTCATTATATGCTTCTAGAGGTAAAGCCCCAAGTAGAATCATCATAGAATCATAGAATATCCTGAGTTGGAAGGAATCCAAGGATCATGCAGCTCTTGACCCTGCACAGGACAACCCCAAACACTTCTTGAACTCTGTCAGGCTGATGCTGTGACCATGACCACTTCCTTGGAGAACTTGTTCCAGTGCCCAGTCACCCTCTGACCTTTTCCTAATATCCAATCTAAACCTCCCTTGATGCAGCTTCAGGCCATTCCCTCGGGTCCTATCACTACTCACCAGAGAGAAGAGGTCAGCACCTGCYCCTCCTTTTCTCTCATAATAAAACTGTGGACGATGGTGAGGTCTCCCCTCAGCCTCCTTCAGGCTGAACAGAGCAAGCGACCTCAGTTGCTCCTCCTGTGTCTTCCTCTCAAGACCCTTCACCATCTTTGTAGCCCTCCTCTGGACGTGCTCTAATAGCTTAGTATCTTAATATCTTTCTTATATTGTAGCACCCAAAACTGCACACAGGACTAAGGTGAGGCTGCACCAGTGCAGAGCAGGACAATCACATCCTTCAACGGGCTGTACTAAGTGCTGCACAAAGATCCTAGTGTATCACTTTTCTTGCATTCTCTTCAACAATTCRTTCTGAGATAATAGAAAACAAGCAATCCAGTGTAATTTGTAAAATGTATTTTCCATTATGTCATCTAATTCCATCTTCACATCCACCTGTGCACCTTATTGCTACTGTGTCATGATCTTCCAATGATGTATGATTCAGCTAAAACTGATTGAAAAAATTAACTCAGGAACAATTGAATTGTGTTTATACGCTTCTGCTACTGCATTATTTTTTCTTTTTTTTTTTCCCCAATGTTGAAAGAGTAACTTTTCACTCTGCACACTTTACTCATGCGCCCTGAAAGATCTTTGGTGGGATTCTCTCAGATCTTTTGTTGTTGAAGAGCAGCCCACTAAACCTTACTGCTTTATCCCAGCTATGCATTGTCCCTCAGAGCCTGGCCCCACAAAGATCTGAGCCTTCCAGAGACTATCTGGAGAAGGACTTAATTTTGCCTCAGGTGAGACTGCTCACCTGAAATGAAGTTGAGCATTTTTCTTAAGCTCTTTTCAGAGCCTGGATATCACAAGGATAGTAAATGAAAAGTACTTAATACTGCAGTTCTCTTGGGCTTGTAATGTGTTTCAGCGTCTCCTCTGAAGTACTGCGCACCCTTCGCTCCCACTCATTTCAGCTCTCACTGCTCACTTCTTTGAATTCACTAAGATAGCCTCTGTGCATAAGATGAACAGTCTTTAACCCTCAGAGTATTCCATGTCTTCTTCACTGGACAGCAGGCTGTTTCCAGTGATTTTAAGCTCAGTTTTTTTGCTGTTTTTTATAATATTCCAGAAGGAGGGGGCTAGCTCATGTTTCAGCTGTGATCGGTTTGTGAGGGCTGAGTAGCAGACATGGATGGATGATGCAATGGGGTTGCTAGCAGGTGGCCATTTGTTCAGACTCTGCTTGACTGTGTTCAGGGCCAAGCACAGGAATCAGAGTCTGGCATATTGTGCAGTTTTCTAAACCACCTCTCCAGCGCTGAAAATCCCAGCCAAAGTCCTTTAGCGGTGTTTATTTTTTGCATGTATTTAGTTAACAGAAAAGGAGCCTTTCAGAGTAGATAAAACTTCCCATTCTTTCAAAAACCAATGCTTTTTGTTATATTTATTCATTTATCAATGCTGTGAACGTCTCATTTGCTCCAACCATTGATTTCAGCAGCCAATGCTATTTTTCCTGTTTATTATAATTTATTGTCTCATTGTTGCCGGTAGTTTGCACTTAGCTGAGTTTCCCACACAATATACAGGAAACATCTCTATAGCATCAGGCTTCCTCAGATTGATTCCCACAGGGGCCAGGAGGGACAAGCCACTCCCGGGTGCTTTGTGATGTGACTGCAGATAGTCATGTTAAATCCACCATTTGGAGACTTCCTTCCTTGCACCTACGGTAGCACACACAGTAGCCAAGTCAGGTCTGCTCCCACTACATGCTCTCCCACACAGCCTTTGGGAAAATTTTTCCTGCATGTGTGCTTTCACAATGGTATCACTTTCTTTTCAAGCACTTAACACATTTGTAACTGGGCTCCAGTGAAAATGTGAATCTCCAAGGCTGTCTATTGGTATTAGAACAAAGCTAATGAAGTTATTCACTTAGGTTATTTTATTTCAATTTACCTTTCCTCACTGTTGATTAACTGATGATTTGCAAATGTTGACTGATATATTAAGTTGTCTAGGTGGAGGTGCTGTGGGTAGTAAAGAGAGCCAGTACCAATACGTTTCTTTGAAAATGTTCCTTAAATAATACCTTCCAGAGTCTCCTGGGAAAGCTGGGAAATTAAATGAACATTGTCTGTGTCTCCCTCATGAGCAACACTTCCCTATTAACAAACAATGAGTTCAAGGGTTTAGAACAGTGGAGTTTTTTATTGGGAGTGGGGGAGAGGTGTAGGGAAAGTTGAATATGGAATTAACTTTACAAAGTCAGTGATTCATAAATCGATTCTATTAAACTATGTCATCACCCTTTCCTGCTGCCTTCCCTCTTCACTCCCTTCTCCTGCATCTCCCCCTCCACCACTCCTCCTCACCCTCCCGGATGTGGTGCACAATAGCCCTGAGCCTATTCTGCTCCCTTGGTCTTGGTTAGTCACTGCTTACCTCAGCTCACACTGCTCATGTTTTTTATGTGTGTGGTTTTTTTTTTTAAGTCAGAGTTGACTGAATCAGTTCCAGTTCTTGACCTTACAAGGTCACACTGTGTTTGCCATTTACAAAGAGTGCTGTTTCCAGTGCAGATGCTGGAAAAGCTGCTGTTGGTAGCCCTGGCTGGAGCAACCTCAACTCTGCTGAATATGCTGCAGTTGTCCTCGTGCTTTCATTGATTTTCTCAGGTTTTGGCAAGGAACACTGCAAACGTTGCACAAACTGGCATATAAGAATTTGTATTTAAACACAGAAAAACACTTTTTTACCATGAGGTTGTTCTGGAGATATTAAAAGTCTGACTGGAAACGGCCCTGAGCAACTCTGAGCAGGTGGGTTGGGCTACATGATCTCTAGAGGTTGTTTCGCACCTCTACCATGCTGTGATTCTGTAAAAAGTGTGGTGTTTTCAGTTGTCAGCCAAGATACCTGCAACAGCAGTTCCAGAGCAACAAATAGTATTTCATATGAATCAAATAAGTAGTGGTTCCTTTTAAAAGTGATTGCCAGAAGAATATATCTGGAAATATTTTGAGACCTTAAATGCTTATGTGGGTAGCAGAAACTTTGGCAAAGTTCATGATCAAATGCTATAAATTAAGTGGTTAAATTGGAGTGTTCATGCCAGACTCATGACTGCTCAATACAAATTCTTTCTAAATGAAAGTTAACTGGGTTTTTTTATTTGTTAATAATTCCCTGTTGCCAAAAACCAACAGAGCACAGCTTTCCATTTTCTCTTTCCTGTCGCTATAGAAGTCAGACTATTGTTTTGTCTGATGTATAAATGGCACCCATGACAAGAACACCATAATACATAGGTCTCCCTCAATAAAACCCCAGGTATTTAGTTAGGTTCTGGTAAGTCTGAAGAAGAAATTATTTTCTAAGTTCTCACTTCAAAGTACAACAAAGACTAGCTCCAGGCTGCCTCAGGTGCCAGTATTAATTTTAGCTGACTATACCAGAGAGATAAATTTAATTGGCTAATGCCCTTTTAAATATTTGCTTGTTTTTTGGCATATATTTGTATGTGTGTTTTAAAACAAAACAAACCCAGCTAATTCTCTGTTTGTCTAGCAGCCTTAGGAGTGGTTGCATTTCTTTTCTGTCAGGAAATTTAGTGAAAATGTATATCACGGGAAGATTACCATCTTGAGAAATAGAAAGCAGGATGAGTTTTTCTTTCTCTCGGGACCTTCTGCAGATTTACAAATATATTGACCAAAGTGCTTGGTGCTTTATCATTGCTTTTTGTCTTGACATTCAGTTTGCTCTTTTTATTCACTGGCAATTACCTTCTGCTCAGAGGTGCAGCTAAGCATCTCTAAGAAACATGCTTCTTTTGCTGACTGTCTTCCTGTTTGTTCTTCTGCTGATCTTTGTCACTTTGTTTCTTTTTTTTCCTTCTAATCTCTCTTTTAGCTTATAATACATCTTGTTTTAGTTTATGCACATACAAAGTGACTATTTTTCTCTGACTCTTCCTTGTCTTTTGTCTTGTTTCAAAATTTGCATGTTTGGATCATTCTCCTTTTCAGGCAGAACCTTCTATAATTGCCTGATTTTGTTTAACATTATGGGACCTGTGGCAATGTTATTACCTATTACTAGTCGTAAGGGCAATGACTAGAAAGCCAACCCTATAAAACTCCTATATGTCCTGAAAATGTATAGAAGAGTTAGAATATCTGAAATCCAACGGACTTTTTTTTTCCTGTAAGTTCTGTTAAGTTCACAAAATACTTCTCTGTGCTTTACAGGACTGCGGTGACTGGATGAAATTGCTCAGATGCCTGAGGCAACACACTGAGTTGTCTGGAATGATAATGATTATTCAAATGATAATTATCCAAATGACCCAGATTTCTTCCTTGCTATATCTTGACAAATCGCTAGGCAGTGACATCTCTGCTGTCTGTGGTTCTGTGACCAGACATGTTTGGATACCCAGGTAGGTAAGCTGTATATATCAACAATGACAATAAGACATATCAGGGGTTAGGTGTGCAAACTACAGTGTCTTTAGTGACGTTTTCAAAATTATTAGTTACTGCAACTGCATCTTGTTTTTTTCTTTCTATTGTGCTACACTGTTATGTTACAACTTCATCTTTGTATTATGCAAATTCAGACTATGCAGGCTATTTGCAACCAGTTGTTGCCAATTTGCCTGAACTAATTTTGTCTAAGTGTTTGTCCTGAACCATGTGCAGACCAGAATCCCACTGATATTTTATTTAGCTTACAGAGTTTATAGTTGCAGACTCACAGTTTAGGTGAGATAAAATATGATTTATACTGGAAACATCCTGAGTGACATCCCTTTGCCTCCCTGATCTCTCTGGTTATGCTATGGGAAGAATTCCATCTAAGATAGCATTTTATGGTGACTTCTGCTGAACAGATTAGACTTCAAAAATAGCAGTACTATACCAAAGGAAATTATGAATGGTAGAACTCCTCTTTTGTCTGTTTCTGGACCTTAGTACAGTTAGTCTTCCTTTATATTCTGTGTTTTGAGAACCCTTCTCAAGTAATCCTTTGGTTTTACTTGGATTTTTAATTTTTTTCTTTATTTGTTTGTTTGTTTTTTAGATGGCTTCTCATCRTATCCTCTTCCTCTTTGTCATCTTACCATGAATTCGTCTTCCACTCGTGCTACTACAGCTGCAGGATTCAGAAGTGCAAATGCTGAGAGCAGGGTTTCTGACTGGAAGAAGAACAGTGGTGTACCTTATGAAAGATAGTAGCCTCTTAGTCTCTGTTTTGTGTATTGATTTACATTGTCTCCCCCTCTTACACTCATCTTTAACCCTTTAATAGAGAAGAAATAGGCTAAAAGGATGGAAGAGAAAAACTGAAAAAAAGCAGTTGCTGTAAAAACAGCAGTACAGCAAGATATAGCTAAAAAGTAAATACACAGAAAAATCTTAAGCAAAAGGATGAGCAGATTTGTGAAATATGAGGGAGGTGCCATGACTCTTCTGGCTTGCTACTAGTTGGCCTAGGAGTCTCTCTTCCGTATGATCATGGATCAGAGAGGGAAAATCCATACCAGTTCTCTCACCTGTTAATCAGTTCTCTGCAGTATCTTTTTCTTTCCAGACCAATATAATAAAAGAGAAAGGCCCACTTCTGTCTCTGCAACAAACCTGATGCCATTAAAATGCACAGTTAAACACTAAAAGAAAGAACCACAAAGTAAACAGTCAAGATTTAGCATTTCTCTTAATACCTGGCAGAAGAACAGCTTAGGCAGATACTTTCAAAACTCCAAAGTTTTCAAGAGGAGCACATTTGTGACCTCCCAGAGTCCCAGTGGTAGAGTATCACTTGCAGAATACATTCTAGCGCTTGCAGAATTTTGATGAAGCACCACAAGATATTGTCAGCACATTTTTATCCCAACTGTTGCACTTGGAATGAAGTGCTATGGACATAAGGAGCATGTGCATCATTAGTTCCTCAAGTCTGCAGCTTTTACTGATTTTGATTCCCCACCTTTCTGGCTCTGAAGCCTCCTAACCAGTTAAATAATATAAAGAAAGTGAGAAACTCTGAATGGGCCATACACTTTGAAAATCTTTATTAGTTTGACCATAATACTATGGTTGACATAGCCACACTCTTTTTATTTGAAACTGGCCTGTATCCAACTGGTTAGGAGAAGAAGCAGAAAGAACTACTATTTATCTGTAAAAAAAACATTGACTACTTGGAGACACTTCCCTGATTTGGACTCTTATGTTGCTCGTCGTTCTGTATGCCAGCTGTCTCCAAAAATAATACATTAAAGGATTTAACCACTACAAAGATAAGATGATAAATGAATACATGAAAAACTACACATAAGGCAGGACATTTTTAATAGGATTTAAATAAAAAAGAAATTTAGGACAAGAGGAGGTGGCCTCAAGTAGCACCAGAGGATGTTTAGATTGGATGTTAGGAAAAATTTCTTCACTGGAAGGGTTGTCAAACATTGGAGCAGGCTACCCAGGGAAGCGGTGAAGTCACCATCCCTGAGGGTATTTAAAAGACGTGTAGAGGTGGTGGTCAGGGACATGGTTTAGTGGTGGACTTGGCAGTGCCAGGTAAATGACTAGACTCCTGATCTTCCCTGTTCAACACAAATGATTCTGTGACTCAATGATTCTATGAAATCTAGAGTTGAAGAAGAAGAAGGACTCAGAAGCTCTGCATCAGGTGTCTCTGATAATGTGTTTCTGCACAGCACTGAGCACCTGTGAGAGGTCTGAAGAAGTTGAAATTGGTGGTCAATTCTAAAACTAAAACTTCATGGCATTTTACAGGCTGTAGCATACTAAACTGGAAGGTAGAATCCCTGAAATACAAATTAAAATGAGATGAGGTAATTAGAGCTAAATGTTTGAAATATTTCCATACATTGAATTTATTTGGAAAATACATCATAAGACAGCATAATTCTTCTCCCTTCCCACCAATAAAGCCTGCTTTAGTCTTAAAATCTTGGGAAAGATTAAAAAGAAAGACTTACTTATCCACAACAGATAACTTCCTAAAATAGAAGATCTCTCAGAAGTACAAAACCAGAAACTGCTGTGATCACTAAATCTTACTGCAAAGTCCCCTGTGCACCACATAAATGACCAGATTTGTTTCAAAATCAATGTCATGTAACCTGTGATTCTGAACACCCATATGGAATCTCGGTTTACCTTCTGTACAAATGTGTTAGTATATGAGTTAATACATCTCTTATTGCAAAGAAAACTCTTAATTTTCAATATTCAAATGAGAGTGATTTTTTTTCACTTTTTATTTTTTTAAACCTGAAAATTGCAAAAACTTTGTCCTATATACAAAATATTGCTTTCCTCTTTTAGTGCAGTTAACTGGTAGATAAACTGTGCTGGAATTTCTGAAGAGCAGGAAGTCTCCAAAGAGCATATAAAATCAGTAATGACCTCAAGGAAACTAACCTGCATCTACTAAGCAAAAATGTCATTCTATACTGGTATATCTGTCTTAAAACAGATGCCGCACAGACGCCGGCATTGGTTCCAGTGGAACAGGAATCCTCTAAGGTTTATGTTAGGAACTAGCTGTTAGGCTTATGGTTAATTGGGAAAAATGAAAACCTTTTTCCATCCCTGATTGTTTGATGTAGGTCAAATTAAGAAAAAGGAATACACCTATTTCTGTGAATGACATTTGTAGTTCCTTAAGTCAGGGCTTCAAAGAGACTCAAGCAGAACTGTCGTTGGGTGCACCATGCTACAACCAGATCAGACAACACTCTTTGTCATCAACTGACCATGTGCTAGTCCATCTTCAGACACAGCCAGGGCAGGTAAGCATGATGTTTGTGGAAGTGGATATGTGATAGGGGAATGGGAATAATAAGGACCTTGGGGTTGAAAGACCAGACTTCAGCCTTGAAGTTGCTTTGAAGTGTCAGGAGGAGGTGCTCAGTAGATTCCCTTTACAGTTAAGACCAATAAAGGATTCTGTCTCTAAATATCACTGGTGGCCCTACTTTCTGCAAGGCAGTGAAGGCATTATTTTCCCACCAAAATTATGGGAGATGTGCTGAAAACTGAGTGCTGTAGATGAAACATCCCAGATACCTGTTGAAAATTCCTCTCCACAAGGAACAGATGGTTGTATGAGAGCATTTGTATTTGTGCCAACAGAATCATTCCAAACACCCACATCGTGAAGGTCACTAAGTGCAGAATTAGTGCAGACACCAGCTTTAGGATGATAGTTGCCAAGTCCTAGGTGCACCTGGCTGAAACAGAAACATAATCATCCTGGGGTGAGTCATGTTTGGTAACTGTATCCCGAGTAAACCAACCAAATGCATATCAAGCTGAAATAAAACATTATTAGTTCATTAAATTACTTTTAAAAAGCAATTTAAAGTCACTGGATAAGTAGCACAAAAAGAGGATAAACAGCCAAAGACTGGATTCCTGGAACAAACTTGCATGCAGAACTACAATTTCTAAGTCTTAGGCTTCCTGCCAACCAGCAGAATATCTTACATGAGGAGCTACAAGAAGCAGCTTACTTCTAGCAAGAAACACTAAACACTAGAAAACGCTTGTTAGAAAGCACTAGCCAGAAAATACTACTCTGAAAATAGCGGTAGAGTTGAAAGTAAATTTACAAAGAACTTAGGATTTTGTGAAAGGAATTTATTATAATTATCATTATAATTATTATAATAATAATATTATTAATAATTATTTTTTAATTTAAATGCTGAAAAATAAGGTAATTGTGTCCTCCTAATGGTCATAAGCTTCTCCAAATGCCATCTGCTTCATCTTGTCAAAGATAAATGGCCAATGTTTTATGTTTTGAGACAAAATGTTGCAATGCCTTGGAGCGCTTTGAGCAGAATTCTTCCATTGTCCTTTTTTTTTTTTTTTACATTTCTTGGTCCTTATGCCTGGTTCCAGTTGAAAATTATCAGAAGTCATTTATAACTTTTTAGCAGCAACTTGAATTGTCAAGAGAATGAACTTTTGATAAGCTTCTTGGCACACCAAGTCTGAGTAGGAGGCTATCTTTTCCAAAGAACCATGCAGGTAATTACYAGATGTTTTTGTACACTTACCCTTTTATTTTTTCTGACCATCCTATTTGTTTATCATTCTTCATCTTCAAGTTGTCTCCATTCTGCAGACTTGCCTTACTGCAGGCAAGTATTGGCAAACTGTATTGGGTTTTTTTTCTTTCTCTTCATGAACAATGCTTACTTGGCCTCACTTAATCAAATCTGTTTCTTATTTTCTGACACTAGACCTTTAAAGTGGTTCTGTGTAGTCTGTTTCCTACCCATTTTGTTCTGATTCCAAAATAATTCCTTTGTCCTTTCTAGATGAAGCTTCTATCCTACTTAGCTGCTTTCTTCTATTCATGCTCTTCCTGCCTAGCTCCGAAACCAAACTCTTCCAGCCTAGCCAGTTTTTCCATGAGGGGCACTTTGTCTCAGATTTGGATTCAGTATTATTTTTACAAATTTCTCTGGCAAATTTCACTGATGCCATCATCTGCAAAGTAGGAAAACAAGTGTAAAGGACATTTATCTCCTAAAAAGGTTTTTCTCTGGGCCTAATTTGCATGTCCATTTCAGTGAAAGAAATATATGAAATATAAGAAATATATATGTTAAAAATAAGGTTGACAGCTAAATACTCTAGAGTTCTTTCCCCTGTTCACCTTCTCAATAAAAATAGTTATAAATCTTCTTTATTTTTTAAAATATCCCAGCAATCAGACACTTCCTAACATCCCCCAAATGAGCTTTGTTCCCCTCAAATCGTCATGAGATAGTCTGAAGTCCTTACAGAGGAAGAAATAAACCTTATTCTCATATTCCAGTAATCTTCTTCCCTTAAATCATTACATTTACTTAATGATGTAATTTAATCACTAAATAATTACATATGGATAATCATATTCAGGGATTCCTGAAAGTCCTGGTCTCCACAAAGGTACTATCTAGTTGAAATTCTCTATTTCCTAGCATTCTATTGCCTGGGCCATTTTGTGTAACTGTACCTCCAGCCTGCTATTCTTATAACGTTAGTTTCATTTTCTCCTCTCTTAAATGAAATCCTGGTCCTGAAAGGTGCTCAGTACTTGTGATGCAGTCACCTCTATTTCCATTTAGAATCAATGGGAAAGAATGATGCTCACACTTTTGTGCTACTGATTCTCCCAGAGAGAGAGCAGCCAAAGGTTTGTAATATTGGTCTTTCAGATGACTGAATGTCAGCCTCATCAAATTGAAATTCAGACTTTCTTGACCTCTGGCTAATGTTGTTGACTTCATTTAACATTCCATCTTAAATAAAAAAAAAAAAAAAAAAAAGAAGAAAATAATAATTCAATGCTATCTCCTTAGAGCCTCCTGTCAGCCTACCCAGAGTGAACCGGGGAATGCGAATATATCTTGCTTTGTTTAAGCTATCTCAAACTGCTTTCTTTTGGTGATCTTTTTCTAGGCCAATCTAATCTTTTTTCAGCCTGATTTAGTGCAAGTATTAGAGTTCATTCCAATTTCTGACACAGACCTGAAGTGAGGAAATAAAGGAAGATATATTCTATCATTGAACCTGAAACCACGTATCTTTTCACACTAGTAAGAGCTTGGCACGAGCAAGACAGAAGGTTAAAGTTTCCATCTTAAATTTGAAATAAAATGAATATATCAATAATCAGGGGCAGTTTCAGGCATACAGGAAACACAGAGAAGAAAGTAATACCCACTGTTCCCATGAGTAGAAGGATGTGTCGCTGAGGACAGGATGCACTGCACCAACTTGACCTCTCTGGCAGTGAAATGAGTAGGTTCCTTTCTGGTCAGTGAATAGGAAATATGCACCTCTGGAGGACAATGCTTATTTTAAACTCTTGTTCTGGACTACAGAGGGAGCCTAAACAACAAACTTAGACTGGACATGTAGGGAATCATTCAGGTGCCTAAATGTAGATATAGGTGGTGCCACTTTTGATACTTAAAGGAGGCATAGGGCTTTCAGAGATGCTGCATTAGTTCTACATCAGTGCAAGATGTTTTGGACCTTTAAAAGGGGCAAAAATATTATAGTGTAAGAAATTCTGCCTAAATAGGATGTATAAAATTTCTGAGATTGTCCCTGCAGGGACAAGGATACAAAACTGCTGGAATGGATGAGGATGTATGAACAAAGTGAGCTGTAAAAAGGCAGAAAAGGACAAGTTCCTAGAGAACTTATCATCTAAGAAGTCTATTTGCAGTACTGCACAGATATTGGTCAGAAAGACAACATGGTAGTTTATTTTCACAGACTAGTATAAGCTAGTCTGGGTTCAAAATTCAATATCCAAGTGAGATAATTAAATGTTACTATGTGCTTTTGGACTATGACAAATTCTCAACTGAAGGAAATAACAGCCTGCATTTGATAGTAAAAAGGTGTCCTAGGTTAGTCATATATTCTATTACCACCCACAAAAGCTGGATAAATTTCATAATTACACACCTGGGACTCCTTATCTCAACTGAGATAAGCACTCCAGCCGACAGGAAGCACTACCCACCCTGGTTATCTAATCTCAGCTAATGGCCCATTAGCACCACCCAGCCTGATTATCTGATCTCAGCTAATGGCCCATTAGCACCACCCAGCCTGACTAATAGCCCAACCCCGATCATCGGAGGACCTCAGATTATCTCTCAGAACCCTGGGGACCATCTCAGGGGACCCTAGGGCTCATCCAAGCTCATTACCGAAGCAACCAATAGAACATCGGAAAGATGCTCTTCCATTGTGAAAGTCCCCGCCCCTGGGGGAGGTGCCAACCAAGAAGCACAGCATAAAACAAGGGGTTTGGATGGGAGAAGATACCCTCAGCTCGGCAGGACTCTGCTCTCGGGGCTCCACTCTCGATGGGACTCTTGACTCCACTCCTTGGAATTGGACTCAGCTAGCTACTCCACTCCACTACCTGGACTGGACTACCAGGCCTTCCTGCAGGACCAATGCCTAACTGGACTACACAGCTACTACCCCGGTCAACAGGGTATCAGGTTGTACCGTGACTCTGTCGGTTTGTTTAAGCCCATGTTTCTGTATTACTGCATTTATTTTAACCTTTTTATTAAAATTGTAATTTTGACTTAAAATCTCTCGAGATATTTTGTGTGGGGTTAATTTCCCCTGCTGGTTTACAGCCAAACCAGCACAAAAGGGATGTTCTGAAAGAAGGAAGATTTTATGACCTTGTACTGGAATATTTAGCAGAAATTCGGTCAAAACTGATCTAACAATATAAAGAAAACACCAGCAAAATGATGGGACCTTGAGAGACCTTTCAAAAAAAACTGTGAGACTGAGGACTGGACAGAATTTAACATGTAAGTGGGGTTGGTTTTATTTTACTGCTCTGTCCTGAGAGCAAAGATAAAAGCTGGACAACGAAATGCATCCACATCAGTGGAAGGACAATGGAAACAGAAGATGGCAAAGGTAAGTTTGAAGGAAGATACGTAGAGAAGAGGTTTCTGTCAGGGAAGTAATAACTGTTCAAGACATTGTGTTAAACAAATAAGATCTGAAGATTAGAGAAAAATCGCTTTAAAAATTAGAATAGCTTCTCTGAAACTGTGACAAACTGATTGCAAAACACTGATGCCAAACTATAAAGGTTTTTCTTTTTTTTTCTGGCAGGAGAGTATGGTTGGTTGGCTGACTTCAAAGACAGCTGTACTGGCAACAACTGAGTTGTTTCTGGGTCAGTCACATGGGTGTATGTGGCTTGTTTCAGCATGAGTGTTCTCCCAGTTCCCTGTTTCTCTCTTACAGGTTTTCCCGTGTCTACTCTTTGATTCAGATGTATATTAAGAATAACATATTTAATGAAAACATTATGTAAATACTTTATGAAACTCCTGTACATAATTTTTGTGGCTGAAATGAAGTTGTCATGGGTATACTGTGTAAAAATTCTTTCTGATTTTTAGAAGAAATCATTAGTTCTGTCAATTCCATTTAGCTATAATGATGTTTAGTAAAGGAAACACATTGAAAATATTTTTTTAATGTTATGGGACTTTCTTACTGTGTTATATCAGCACACATCTGCACATCCAAAGTTGTTCTGCCCAAGAGCACGATGGAATCTTGAAATATAGACAGCATTTCAGAGACATGGAGGATGGCAAAGGGAGGGCTTAATGGACAATATGTTGCCCTCTGAAACGAATAATGTCTGTTATAACGTTAGCCTAGATTTATATAGAAGCCTGTATAGTTTAGTTGTCTGAATTGTACACTGCCAGGAAACAGAAAAAGCTCTAGGGAAATGATTTGGAAAATACCTGATAATCCCTGGATGTAATCTCTGCCTGAGCAGGTAAGGAGCCAGACAGAGCTACATCCTGCAAATTCTATGGGGCTCAAGGAATACCATGTCCTTAGTTCAACCTTTATGCATTAGGAGCAATGAATGACCCTACCTCCCTATGCTGGGCCAGAAGCCTCAGTTTGTGGTTATAGGGCATGTGGGGAACATCAGCTGTGATTCCAGAAGGATTAGTAAGTGTGCAGCTATTTTTTTAATGCTGTTTCTAATCAAATATATAGTTTCCAAAAGGAATGAGGTTTGTGCAAGTAGAGTGTCTGTCTTCCCAGCTTACTATCCTTTTTCACCTATTAGGTGGTTTTCACTGCATTTAACATAATGACAGACCAAAATTTGTATGGGTTTTGTTTGGTTTGTGTGAGTTTTTTTTTTTTTTTAATTAATTTTTATGAAGATTTTGGAGTGATTAAGAGAGGGCATTGCACATTTTGACAAGGAAGAAACAAAGACTTTTATCATTAATGTAGTGCCAAGAAACATAAGAAGTAACACGATGTCAGGAACTCATATATCTGTTTCTGATATATATGTTTCTAATATGATGAGTTCTAATTTTGAGATTATGGAGATTTAGCCTTATCAACTTTTTTTTTTTTCACCATTGAATGGGAAGATCTTTGCCCAAGTATAAAAAAAGTTCAGTTATTGTAAAAAACCCTATCAGAAAGATCCATGTTTTTCTCGTTTTGTAGTACAACATTGTACTGAGTTATGCTTTCTAAATTGACAATCCATRTGTTAATCATCACTGTTTATATTCATTTGTATAATGACTGTAAAACCCCCATTCTAGTCATTATTTCAAACCCTGTCTTCTGCTCCCAGACTTTTTCTCTTTATCAGGCATGATTATAGGGTAGGGAACAATTTGTTAAAAAAGCTGGAAACTGAAAGGAGTTTGGATAAAGATATTTAGCTACAAACATTAGTGACAAACACTAACGTGCAGATTCATGGAAATCAAATCACCATGGAATTAAATTTCTACTTGTTGGCTTTTCAAGTAAAAATGATGAACTTTGCTTCTAGTTGTAGAGAGAAAAGAAATGGGACTTTTGTTTTTTGATTGTTAGTTGTTTTCCTAAACAGAAAAATTGAAGTCTAATCCAACGGACTTTAAAAGCCATTAGAAGCTGTCTAGTGCTCTATTAGATTTTGTGCTCAAATTAGTGTTAAATGATTTGTAGTTTATCAGCACTGAAAAATGTATTTTATGAACTTCAGTGCATGGATTTACTTGTGACTTGCAATATTGAATAATGTGTGAATAATTGATAAAACAACTTTGTATTTGCTTTTGCTGATCGTGTTTCCTTACAGGAATGGCTGTCCTAACAGGTAGGCAATGCTTTATAAGGGTGATTTTAATTTTAAAATCATTATTTTTGTATTAGTAGCAGAGTTGTCATAGTCTATGGGCCTAAGAAAGATTAGTAGGAAGAAGAAATATCTTTTATGAGATTAATAAATATATTGGAAATGCTCAGTGTCCTCCCCCCTCAAAAGCAACCCTGGAAAAAAACCTCCGACTCTGCAGCTCTTGATACATAAACTCTTACTGTATTGATGCTATTTTTCATGCATGGCAAAGTGGGTCATTTTAAACACAAAATCCAAAGTTTAAAATAATCATAAGTACTTCAGAATTCATTCAGTGAACAAGTGTGTTTGGAACAACAGATATTTGACACAGCTTGAACTGAAGGTGACCTGGCAGTGCCAATCTGCAGATAGTATTTAGTTATATAATTTAATGGCCTTCACATTTTTCTATCTAGGTGTCTGAGGCAGGTTTCCTCTTTCATACAAATCTTGTGGTAACCTTTGCTCCCCAATGGTTTAAATCACATTCTTAAGGGATTAAACTGTTATGACAAAAGAGGAATGTTTAGATATTCTGCTTTGCAGCTAAAAATTTGTCAGATTAGAAATTGTGTATTTTATAATCTCAAGATCAAAGAAGCTTTCCATCAAAGCTTTATGTCCGCTATAATATTTTCCCAACCTTTGTTGAACCTGAATTGTTTTGGATTATCTCACATTGGGTTCACTGACTATGCCTAGCCAAATGTGGGAAAAAGCTTCCTGCCAAACATTTTAAACATTTCACATATGTAGGGCAGAGGCGGTAAGCCACAGGTATTAGTTTACTGCAGTGGTGAAGCTTGCTTTAACAGTCTTTTTAACTCTACTTTTATATGAAATGGTTTTTGAGATTAGTATGACAGATAAAACCCCACGGGGCCACCGTTTATCTTCCATTAGGAATACCATTCACTTTCTTTAACCTAGTGACCTAAGTGCTCCTGTAAAGAGTCTCTTTTATAGAGTTTTTACATCTTGATGGATTAAGTATAATTTTTCTGCTGAGGAGAAAAAAAACAACACAGTTCAATTTCTTCAGAAGAATAGTTTGTCAGAGAGGAATAGTTTTTGTCTTTATCCATCTTTAATTCTAGCAGTCGTTCCCCAAATAGTCACAAAACAGTGATCATTCAAAGTTCAAATTGTCAGTTCATTTAAAATCCACTCACTGAGCCTCTTTATTACATTTTCACTATATACTTCACAAGGCAAATAGCAAACCAAGAGGACAGAGGATAGAGAATTCAGCTGTTCTCTGTGCTGTGTACTACCTTGATAGTCTTTAATGTTATTCAACATACTCTTAATGAAAAATGCATATTTGCAGTAATATCTTTTTTTGTTCTGCTAAAAACCATAACATTGTTTAGAAGTAGATATGCTTATATATAAAAAACATACATAATCAAATAAATCTGAAGAAATTCCATAAAGAAATAAACAAAGAAATTGTTTAGACATTTCCAAATGTAATCTTGGAATTCAGCATTCAGAGTGAGGTGCATTCCCAAGGTTCCAATCAGTACCTTTTGGGAAAGACAGATAACTTTTTAATGAATATAATGAAAAGGAATATGTCCAAACATACAAAAATGTTAAGTGTCTCTTCTGCATTTACTGTGTTTGGTTTATGAAAATCTAGCAATGATTTTAACAGGCTTTTTGGTGCTCTCACCTCTGTTTGCTTTTAGAAAGACCCATCTATGATGAGAGATCTGGCCTGTGCTCAGATGCTATGCTGCAATACATTTTAGGCTGAGGTTCAGAGACAATTTATTTTTGGTACACTTGCTTGAAATAAACCTTTACCCCAACCTTTAAAATCTAGAATATAAATTGTTGTCTCCTGATTTTTTTTCTGCATTCTTCTTGTCTAACTATTGCACTTACTGGCTCCTCTCTGTTCTCTGGCATGTGTTTATTTAATTTTCTTTTTTGCAGTCAGTAACCTGTTTTCTTGATTGATTTAAGTACTGTGCATGTATCTGCAGGAGTTAGAATTCGTTTTGGATTCCCTGTTCCGCTTCACTATTTTAGGCCCTGGTCTTTTCAATTGCAACGTGAAATGGCCCAGTTACTTCACTGGGGCTCTGAAAAGGAGGAGTAACTCACAAATTGCAACTTGCATCGCTGTATCTGTCCATGCTCAAATTCTTTCACTTTAGTCAGTCTATAAAAAGCACTCGATGTATCCCATATTGCAAGGGTTTTATTTTTTAACTCTGTATTATTTAGTAGCATCTATATTGACATACTTGAAACACCTTATAGGTAGGACTAGGTGTGGAAAGAATCTGCTGAAAGCATAGAATTTACTTGCCATTTCACTTGTTTTTCAAGATGTGCAGACATCATTAGAAAAAGTGCAATATCAACGTCTTCAGCTACTGAAGCTGAAGGTAAACTTGTAGTGTTTGTATTCTTTTTAAAAAACAATGTGAAAAATACTGTAAGACAAAGGATTATTTTTTTTTGTTTTCATATCAATATTAATTGAAAGATAGATTCACTATATGTGCAYTGATATTCCATCAAATGTTGAAGAATTCTTAATCTTCCATTCTCTCTTTTTACCCAGTACCACCTTTCTCTTCCTAGTGTACTGCTGTTTGTACTCTGACGTATTTGTGCCCAAATACCCTGTTTAAAAGAAAAGATTATTTTTTAATTCTAAGAGCGAAACTGTACTCTTTAGCTCTGAACTTGAATCTAAGTCTACTACTTATGGAGCACCTATAGTAAATATCAATCCTCTATATCCGGTGTTTATATTCTGTTCTCCTATGCTAGATGAGATATCCAGTACTGTAACAGAATCATCCTAGTGTGTGTCTTCACTTACTGGGCCTATTAATTATGAGCTACAATGTTAACATTAACCAACTAGTTTATTTCTAAATTTCAGAATCTTGTGATTTTGTGATACATGACACATCTCTTGATCATGGTGCAGAAAAATATACTAAAAGGCTCTACAAATACTTACTACTTAGTAGAAAAACCAGCATTTGTCCGAGAAAGGCAAATTGTGCCAAAACAATACCATTGCAGTAAATACAGTCTTCCCATGCTAGTTTAACTACAGTAGCCCTGCATCCATTGTTCCTTGTGTTTTGTTTTCTTCATATGTGATTTCTCCAATATTAAAGGGGAATTTTTAGGTTGAAGAAATTACACGAATGAATATCTTATGGAGATGTTAACATAATACTGAAATTGTGATCTGGTAGACGGATGTAAAAAGTGAAATCTTGCTGACTAAAAAAAAAAAAAATTAAAGAAGAAAACACAACTTATGCCTGCTGGGATAATTCATCAAACTGTTTCAAAAGACTGAGAAAKGAGATTGTATTTGCCCATGGTCAAGGGATTTCTGAACTAGAATATTAAATGTTTGTTAGAATTAGGTTTCAAACAATGTTGGGCRTTTCATGCTTGAGTGACGAAAAGACAATTATTTCCCAGTGTCTTTGCTGCCTCTGGGCATGATTAAATAATGGAATTGTGTTCTCAGAAAGATGTGGTTTATTACTTTTAACAGCTTTTCAAGCTGAAGTCTTTATAAATAAAAAGAGCTATAATTTAAAAACGATAAAAGCCATGTGCCATTTCATCCTCTTGAAACATTGAAGAGGAAGGATTGTGTGCAGTAATATCTATAACCTTTAGCATGTAGCTTTCTTGAGGTGTGTATTCTTGAGGAAAAGAAAATGTGATGCTCCCAGAGCCAGGGGCTCTGCTCGTACTTGCTTTGTTGTTTTATGCTTCTCACAGCAATGGATTATGCAAAAAACGTGAGTGAATTGATTGGGGCTTGATGAATTTTGATGGTGATTCTGCAGGTGGAGAATAAATTAGAAACATCCCCACGTCCCCCACCACCCCCAGCCCGTGTTCAGRTACTTTATGTGGCTTTGCTGTTCCTGAATGTCTCCAAACCAGACTGCAGCATTCACAAAGTCAACTCCTGCTCAGCAGGGTCAGTCCCAGAGCACCAGCAGTATCCCTTGTCTGTAGACTGCTCACGGTCAGGCCATTCTCAGGTGTCCTTTCTGGCACAAAAGTAAATTGGGGTACTGGACTCTTGCAGGTCAGCCCATGGAAGAAGTGTTTGTGACCTTTCCTGTCCCCACCAGCGCTGTCAGGATGACTGGTCTCACACACAAAATCTGCTGGGTTGTATGTGCACTCAACCACAGCTGAGACCATCCACCGGAAATCAGCAGCTTTCAATCTATTCTTATTTCTGTCTAATGGAATTTCCATTTAATACTACAAGTGAAGGTGGACTCTCATACAAAAAACTAGTATATAAATGGGATTGCATTTTTTTTTTTGTTTTACATTAATTTTATTTCTGTCCTTCAGAAAGAGATACTCTGGAGACTATTGCTTTAAATCATTTTGGTTACGGTTACCTGGTATTTTTAATGTGGAAAAAAAGCAGAGTGCTACCAAAAGGGAATGTTCTGCCCTTCTGCATGGTTGGTCATTAATGCTTGTCCCTATCTCCTCTCTAGTGGCAGACCTAACCTTTGAGTCACCGTATAGTGAAACCTGTTAGGAACAGTCTTCTGTGAAAATAGGCTTTCTGCTCTCCACTCTCCTCCTCAAGAGTACTTTAGCTGGATTAGTTCCTTCCCTGAGCTACTGTGTATCTCCAGAAACTATGGAGCTCGAAGAGATGGAGGGGAAAAAGCAGCTGAAGAGAGGAAAGAGAGAATCACGTTCTTGGTGCTGGGATGGATTTGTGTATAATATAAGCAAAATTAAAATGACTGATCTGTTCTGTTGATTTACTGCACTAAGTCGGGACAACCATGAGTTATTACGGCTCCATTTGCATCATATATTAAAGATTCTGTATAATTGTTATAGTGTTACGATTTTGAATCTCTTTCAACATGCCACAAAACCTTCATACACTACCAGTTTTCCTTTATAGTGAGGATAAGCTTTCTGACAGCAGTTCAAAAAGCAATATTTGTGTGTCCACTCGCTGACACATCATTATTCTATGATATGTATCAAAGCTCCCCTCTTTTTATCAGATTGCAGAATTGTCCCATTTGTACAACTGCTCAAAGTAAATAAATAATCTGGACAATGCTAAGTGCACATGCAATTGAAGCTATTCATTGTTTGGTCTCACATCAAGGAGAAAACATGTCAAAGGATTTGTCCAACCAGACCAAGGTGCCAGAATCCCTAGATCTAGCCTTGGCATATGGTATCAAGCAGATGTACTGGATATGAAAAATCACAGCTGCCAGCTAGCTGATAGCTACCTAAGAATCAGTCAGTGCTAGTTTGGTATTTCTGTGCTAGATAAGATCTATGTGGTGTGTCTGTGGGTAACTAAATCTCTGTTTACATTAGGTTGATAAGAATGGATACCGTACAGAGTGTCTTAGGAAAGATGTATCCATTTGTGACTGCAATCCACATGACAGCTAATTATTTAAAATGAGCTCTGCTATTCATGCATCAGAAAACTACGTCTATGAAAGCAGGACTGAAGTGGCATCTTCTTCATGAGATCTTCTGAGACTGTGAAACAAGCAATTGTACTTGGAGTTTGAATCTTACTTTAATAAGGCCCTAGACTCTGCTGTGGAGTGGAAATGATATTTAAAGTGAGTTAAGTTGGTCAGAGTAGCAGAATATTTTATTAAAATAGAAAATAGGGTCCGTGGTGACTACGTCCAGTAGGAACATCTCTCGTGACAATTCTCTTAGCTATATTTTTCCTTCATCTCTTCACATTTCTCTTTCAATGAAATTGTTCAGGTGTCAGCAATGGTGGAATTTTGTCTCACTTATTGTATTACAAAAAGCATTGATTTTCCCCTTGAAGTGATGCCAGTAAACTTTTCTTCCCTTGTGGCCAAACCCCTCTTGTGTCTAGCACCTGCAAGTGGAATGAGCACTGTTGTCAGCCATTAAAAAAAAAAAAAAGCGAGAGAGAGCTATCCACTCCAAATATAACTACTTTGAGTCCAACAGGCCTGATAACTTCCTCAGTGCCTCCTATCTATTAATTTGCAACATTTCCGTTCCTCCCTTTCCTATATCTTACACTTACAAAAAAAGCAACATTTCCCAGATGTCTTAAAAAAAGGAGATGAAGATAGTCTATCAGATTCAGTCTTCTTTTTTAAACTAGTGTTCTCTCTAATGTCTACATTAATTAAATAAATGCATTTTTAATTGAAACACATGAAGCTTTCAAGTCAAACTGAGTTCATGTCCTCAGGCACCCTATTAATGGAATTTTGGAGTGACAGTGCATGCCAACCAGCTGGGTCAGGACCATGTTAATGTATCATCAAAGTTTTTTTCTCTGATGGCACAAGCCACTGCAGATTAATTCTAAAAGGGGAAAGTCTATGTCTTCACAATTCTTGGAGAAATAACATCTCATGAGGTCTCAACAGATTTCATATGCAGTTTAGAAGATAATTGAACCAAGTTCGTCCATTTAAAATATTTTATTTTACAGGCTGTCAAGTTTTAACAGCAGTTAATGATGTTCATCAACAGGTTTTGTCTTCCCTTACAGGGACAGAGGAATCATTTATTGTTCTTTTATTCCAAAAGAACTATGCAAAAAAGCATTATGTACATAGAACAATAAATAGTTTCTGGGATTCATTGATGTTATTCTCAGAGGAACAAAGCATTTTCTTTCTTTATAAAAGAGAATAAGAAGAAAACATCACAAGTAAACCTGAATAGATACACATCACAATGGGTTATCCTTATGCAAATACAAAGCACAGTCACGATCAGCAATGTCCATACCAAAAAAGAAAAAAAAGCAAAAGGGTGGTTAATTCCCCTGCATTGTTGACTAATGAAGCTTTCCAAGTTATGCACATGCTGCAGCTGCACATCCTTTGTGTTCTGTATTGGCCCGGGTTGCTGGAGCCTGCTCTGTACCTTGTCTGCATGAGACTTCCTGGAGCTCCCAGGGGGACTTAGCTATCAGTGCAGGCTGGATTCCCAAGACTTATCTGCATTTAGTAAACAAAAGAAGGCCAGAGAGTCTTATCTGGTCCAGAGGCAAACTGATGTAAGCCTATACGTTTATGTCCACACTATTTTTCCCCTCAAATTGGAATGGCTTTACCCCTACACTGTCTGTAGGAAACTCCCTGCAGGGATATGTTGTATCCTGAATTTTCACCTGCATAGCTTTCCCTGTAGGCATAGCTGTACCGGAAAGATACTTGAGGGACAAATTACCCATGTGTTACAAGATATGCAGACATGAGTGGAAGCTAAGAAGCCTAAATTCTCTTAAAATATAGCTAGAAAATGAAGTAAGATGCTGCTCTTATGCAGAGCGTATGCCATTTTGTTAAAGGGAAAAAAAAAAAGGCAAAAAATAATTTTCCCCAAGGTAAAGGCTAGCAGCTTCTAAATCACTTTTTATCTTATTTTGGACAGAAAAAATTAAATCTGGTCACTTCCTTTTTAGTAGAGTTATTTTCGAAGAAGACATTTTCAGCCCTGTCTACTGAGTCTGGTTACACACTTATTCACTGAATCGATAGCGAAGTGGTTAAACAACTTGGTGCAAATCTCTGACTCCAGATTTCAGAGTCCACCTCATCTTCTACCTCTGTGGCCTTTTGAATACTTAATCTGAGAGACAAAAAGCCTTTTGTACAGACTTGTGAAAGACATATTTGTTTGAGATCTCTGTATTACAGATCAAATAAGAATGTGTGCTTCTTGAGTGTTGGCCATGTAGGAGGAAAGGGAGATGGATTTTTTTGTCAAAGGAAAAAACACATTTGGTTTGTGAAGAGTTGTGCCCACAAATCCCATGTTGAAGATGGTTAACTTCTGAGGTAATGGAACTTTGTGGAGCAGTATGCAGGACAATCCCATTGCCTACTGCTACTACTACTGGTCTCTCTCTACTTAGCTTGCTCATCTCTCTGAATTCTTATTTTAGGCTTCTGTCTTCTATTATAGAGGAGCAAGCAGTAGATGGAGTTCCAAAATGGCCTTTTCTGTCTTCAAAACCGTCCTCATGCACCTTTTGTAATAATCTGTTAAGATACAATTACCTTTATTAATACTTGTGAATATAAATTTTAGTTTCCTTTCTAGACAATTGTTCAGGCAGTCATGGTACACACAATTTATAACACAGAGGTTCATAATAGGAGTGAAAGAGCAGTCACACATTTCGGACTAATCTAGTTTAGCAACACTGGCCTTTAAGTAGGGAGAAGGAGAAAAATAACAACAGCATGTGATACTTCCTTCTAATGTTTTCCTAGTGTTCAGTTATTTTCAGCTCAAGTATTCCCCTCAACATCTACAGTTTGTCTATTTAGCAACCTTCTACAAACCTTTCTTTCTCCTAATTTCCCCTGACCACATATACCTCTTGTATTGACTAGGTCCTTTGACAGGTTTTTACAAAGGTTGACTGCCTGTTACATAAAAAACTACATATTTCTTTCTTCTTTGAATCTAATTATACTAGGGTTTGTTTGTTGGGTTTTTTTTTGTCAGCAACCACCTTTAGCACTAGAAGAGCAGTGAATAATGAGTCTCTGGCCAACACTGGTTCTGTAGACCTTTGTGTTATGATCTGAAACCATCTCTTTTCTGAGCTGAAGTTTTGAGCCTATTTAGTCATCCATACAACCATCCTAGTAGGCTTTGAACCTTGTTGATACATATGTTTTCTGAGATTAGATGACTAGAGTACAAAATTAAAAGTCAGAATGAATAGATGTATATTCTAGAATAACATTTTCTGGTTTATTCTCTGTTTCTTTCACAATAATTCCTAGTATATGAATTTCTTTTTTGACTGACTCTGAATACTAAGTTGATGCTTTTGTGGAGCTACTTGTCATGCCCTCAAGGTCTTGTTCCTACAAAGTGATGAACAGACCAGAGACCACTTTTTATATCTGAAGGTAGAGAGTTTTTTCCCTCATGTTCACAATTTCATAGAATCAGAATCCTAGAATGGTTGGGTTGGAAGAGACCTTTAAAGGTAACCCAGTTGCAGCCCCCTGCTGAGGGCAGGGACAGCTGTCACTAGACTGAATGTGTCAAAGCCCCGTCCAACCTGGCCTTAAATGCTTTCAGGGATGGCACTTCTTCAGCATCTCTGGGCAACCTGTTTCTGTGCCTCACCACCCTCACAGTAAAAAAATTCTTCTTAATACTTACTCTAAACCTACTATCTTTCAGTTCAAAACCATTACACTTTGTGCTATCACTACAAGCCTTGGTAAAAATGCTTTCTCTATCTTGCTTATCACCCTCATATATATATTCAAAGATCACAATAAGGTCTCTTCAGAACCTTTTCTTCTCCGTGCTGCACAACTTTAATATTCTCAGCCTTTCTGCACAGGAGATATTTTTCCATATTCATATTCCTACTGACATTTTGTTATCCAGTTACTCAGGCCTATTAATCTGAAATTCCTTATACTCCAGCCTCGTCCTCACCTTCTTGAATAAAGTAGTGTTATTGGGTTATTTCATAGGAAACTTTTTGTTCAAATGGCTTGACATAATATAATAATAAGACTGATTTTAAAAAATTGAAAATAATTAATAAATGGCTAAATTTAATTAAAATTGATATCCATGAAATTTTGTATTTCTATTAAGTCATCGTATTAAAGTGAATATAATGATTTTTGGTTCCTGTGAAAATAACAGTAAACTATTATTCAAACCCCACTAGCAAAAATGTGAGACTTTTGGCAGTGTGCAGAGAACCTTGCTTTTGACTTTGATTCCAGCAACAAGGGGGTTGAGAAAGTTGCTGCCTGGGATATTGCAGTTGTCATGGATGAATTCAGCCTCCGTGCTGTAAGCAAGTACCAGTCAGCTACAACYCCCTCACTCTCTCCAATGACTCCTCCTTCTCACCTCCTTTGACCTCAAGCTTTGTATAACAGCTGTGGAAAATCAAATTGTCCTGCAAACCTGCTTTCTGCTGGCCAGCTGGCAGCGTGGGCCAGGACCAGGAGTGCCAGAACCTTACAGCTGTACATGTATTGCTGCCTATCCATCTGTAGCATATGCCATATGCCAGTCCCTGAAGTTAGCTGAGGAGTGGATCCATCTGAAATGAAACTCTTTCATCAACCTGAAAGTGCTCCTTCCCACTTTTTTGCCTTGCTCCTCTGAACTTTTCTACTAGTCATTTATTTTCCCTTCCTCCGTGCTCTAGGAATCATATGAAGAGAATTAATTCAAGCCAGTGGCCCACTGCTATATTTTTTTAGCCAATATAAAAAATTCTGTGCGACCTTTTGAGTAGAAGGTGTGGCAAATACCACATATACCAGTAATATAAATGTAGGATTTGCTACTCCATGGGTTCAGACAAATCTGTTCAGACAATTTACAGTTGATTTGATTTTCTTTCCCATGAGGTCAATGCAGTGCATACAAGTGGGTTATGAGAAACAAGAGGTTAATTCAAAGATATGGTCAGTTCTGTCTTGCTAAAATAAGCGTGTCCATCTAAGAACACATGCATTTTCTAGCCTAAGTTGTTTAAAATATTTGCTTACTTAAATAATGGTTTTCCCCTAAAAAGCAGAGGCAGATATTTCTCCACTTCCCAGATTTCTGAACAGCTTAAAATAGAGGTGGCAAGAAGCCAACATGCTTAGTAATGTGCAGTGGCACTCTGAAGGCAAACATGAACAGTAAAAATATCCTTCTGTGCTGGCAGGGCTGATCACATTTGACTGGAATGTGGATTTCATTATATGTTAAAAGATGAAGCCTTCTGCCATTCCAAAAGCACATCCCTCACCACAGGCGGAAGGAAACTGTATGCAGAGGGAATTCAGGGCAGATGTGCTTTATTATTTTTTATTTTTAATGCWAGATGCAGTTGAGAAAAGGACTGTGGCAGTGGAGTAAAGGTCTTAGAACACTCTTACTCTGACCTGTATACATCCCTCTTCTTGTTTAGTCTTTTCAGTCAATGGGAAAAAAGTCAAGGCTTCTGAGTTCAGCAATATTAAATTTTTATTGCTCATAGGTCATTCTTCTAAGTAGATCCAAAGTTAATTTTCGAGAAAAAACAGAATCTACTTTCTGTTTGTTCTATATTCACTTTCTTACTTTTCTGAGTGTTACTTGGCTTAAACCAGAACAAAGAAAGRTAGACCAAAAAGTCCAACAGCAGCTCTCTTCTGGAATTCTTGACCTGCCTAGTCCCTTGGGTGATACCTGATGAGTGGATCTGGGTGGTTAGCTGTACGTTCAAAGGTTCACTTGTAAATTATGGGGCTAATCATAGTGCCTAACATCAAGGAGCTAACTTAAAAGCTCAAAATGCCTTCTCAGGGTGTCTCATTCTCTCTTTGGGTTCTATAGAGAACCTGCACTCCTCAACTGAAAGTCGACCAACTGCTCCTAAACTGCCTTCCCCAAGTAACAGTGTGAATCCCTTCCTTCCCCAATACTCCTGTTTTTCTTCACTTACCCAAAACTATATCTGTAGTAGTACAAATTGTCATGGAAAGCCAGACTCAGGTGCTTTCTAGAACAATAACAGTGTTGGTAGAGATTCTATTTCTCTTGGACCCAAGTAAAAATTTAAAAGGCTCAAATCTAACACTTCGGTAAATGAGAATTATACTCTTCTTTTTTTTTCTTTCAAATATTTATATTGAATAAACCAAATTTGTTTGCATAACTCTGAAAAGTTGCCATCTGGCAACCTGCTGCCTCAATTCATGGCAGAGTGTTCTGTTCCTGCCAATTTCAAGCCTTTGTTTTAAAATCTGTGCTGAAAACAATCCAATTCTCCTTCCCCTGAAGTCAGTGGCAGAAGTCCCACTAGTTTTGGAGGGAGAAGGATCAAGCCCAGACAGTAATGGAAGGTAATTTAAAAAAAAGTCAAAGTATCATCAAAGGAGTTCTACTCCTAATTCTATTTGTTGCTGCTTTGAAAACATAATGGCAAGGTTTTGCATATATCAGTCAATAGCTCTAGGCAACTTGAAACTGTCTGAATTGACTACTGTACTTCTCAGTGAGGTCTTCTTTTTTTTTTTWTGAAGAATAAATCCCCATGGGAAAATAAAGGAAAACATTTGAAACAGTGCATACAATGCTGTGTTTTATTTTCTAAAAGCTAAAAGAAGTAGCTAAGTAATTCTATTATTCATCACTCAATAAATAGAGATTTTCTGGAGCAGGTTGAATTATAGGACATAAGATCATAGCCATACAGCTTAGGCTGAAATCCCATCAGATATCATAACTAAAAAGAAGGTGACTTGAGCCCCAAGGATAAAATAGGGTCTTTAAGAAACAAGTGGTGATTCACCATGCTCTAACTCCTACAGAAATCTTTCTATTTATTTTAGGGAGAGCTGGATCACTTTTTCCTACTGTTTTCTTCAGTGCCAAATGTGAACTATGCCACACTTGTAGGCCCCTATGGCTAGTTACAAAGCTGAAACCTTGATGACCTCTGATCACAGAAATGTGCACATCACTTCTTTCCCAGGGTGAAAAGCTGGCCTCCGTGTTCTGGCCCATTTCCAGGTGAATTCCACTCTGCATCCCTGGAATTGCCCTGTAGTTTAGCCATGAATAAATACATATTCCATTTCCTTTGTTTAGAACTGTTGTGCAGTGTAACTGGTACAAAACAGCTGTGGTATTCTGATCTGAGATAGCTGTGTGTCATTGGGAAGGAAAGTGATACCTGCTAAGGTCCCTGGACTTGTAAATAGCTTTTGTTATTAGAAATGGTACAGATCTTTCCTTCCCTCCTGCAGACTGCCAGTTTCAGCTTAACCCCAACATTACAAAACCCCCCCACACATATAGATATTATCTGAAAAGTAAATTCAGAGCAGATGTCCAGAGTACTTGCTACCAGCAATAAAGGTTCACGGAAAATCAAGTAAAGCAGGACACAATCTACAAAGAAAAAGCAGAACAAAAACACAGACTGAGATGAGAGGTGGGAAAGTCACCTGCCACAAGCTGAGTGCAAGCCCTAAGGTGTGGTTGGTACATAGGCCTTTTTTAAACTCTCATCCTTGCTGTGCTTGCAGGACATCAGGGGTTTAGGCATCACTGTTATTTTAACTAATGGACTAGTTCTGCATTTAAGTGATGGAATGTGAGCCATATTGGCTCCCCACAGGTAGAAGGAAAACACTACTGGTCCTACTCATATGCCAGTTGAACATCTGGAATCACTGTGGATGAGGCACAGAAAACTTAAACATGAGGGTTGGAGTTGGATTTTTGAAAAGTGAAGATCTAAATATTTGAAATTTTGCTTTCAATTGTGTTTTTGGTTTCTTGCTCTCCCTTCTTCGTGTATATATAAAATAGTTTGTTTCATTTTAAGTACACATAAACTGAGTCCATACAGAAATRTAATGATCAGATCCTACCATTTTGTTCAGGTAGGTAGTTTCATCCACTTTTTTTGTGTGTCTTTGATGTAGGACACCATACAGAGTCTAGCTGCTGGGCTGTAACTGCATCGTATTTACCCCAAACTTCCTTTGTGAACAGTGGGTAGCAAATGCAGGACATTGCACATGACTCCAGGCTGGCTTTTAAGTATGAAATCTTTGTAGGATTCCTCTGATTCTTACAAACACAGTGATATCTTCTCTTTGAAAGAAAATAAAAGTGTCTCAAACTGTCTTGGTAATGGAAAAACCTAAAACAAAACTGTTAAATTTAATGCAGTCAAAGAAAAGGCAAACATCTGAGAACCATAAAGCTGGGATTTTGACTCATGGTGTGAAGCTAGATGTATTTGGACATGGGTTTGTATTCTTTCCCATTTTTTCTCAGGATGTAAGGATATCCTGAAGTACATGAATGGAAGTAATGGTATTGATATAACAGTAAAAAAAGAGTTTTGTTCCCACTGCATGCTAGCTCTTACAACAGCTTGGATGTAAGCTTTCATTTCCTGTGGCACTAGGAAACGTGTATGTTCATTGGGGATCAACAGGCAGAATTATTCAAGGGAGACAGTGTGCTTCAGTAGTTGCAGCAGGGAACTTTGAAAGGTCCTGGCCTGGTTTCAGTATCTTTCTGGGTCATTCTTTCACTCTGTGACCTTACATGACTCACTTGACCTCAGTCAAATAGCTGCAAAGGCAGGTAAAGGAGCCCTGCACCACAGAGGAGGTACGGGATCTAAATTGAGACTCCCGGGGGAAACAACTACTGTATTTTGAACTGACAGCATTCGAGATTTATGGATGTAAAAAGTGTTGAAAGCTAAATCACTTCTAGTATCTGATTATGAAGCAGTGGCCATATATTCTCCTTCATGGATCATTTCAAAGTCCACATTGACAGCATTAGCTGTTGTGCCCTTCATGTGTATGGACTTAAGCTGCCTAAACGATGATGAGTTAGCTAACAAAGATAACAAGTATTTAAGGAAGATAAATTTTCTCCCAGCTGAACTCTGATGGTCAACAAATACAGAGCCTGCAACGTTGTAGTACAGCTTTGCTTAAGCCAGGCGACGTGACAGACCATGCACTGTCGGGCTTTGCAGGCCTCCGGTGCTTTGCCAGACAGAAGGTGCAGTGAGCCAAGTGCATTCTCYCACCTGGGAAGAGGCCATATCCACCACAGGATGGGCTCAGGAGTGTCCTATGGCAAATTACATAGCAAAAGTCACTGCTAGCATGAATGAGCATGACTATTTGGAGGTTAAAGCTGCTGTGTGTTCACTTTCCCCAACACATGATTTTCTCCCTATTATTTAGTTTTATCGATTAAAATGTTCTGTAGTTACAGCCAAATATTCAATAAATATTAATTCTTCATTAAAAAATTCCATATTTTTCCATACTTAGTGCTGCCTCATGTCCAATGAAGCACAACTGGAAATTGCCAGAATGAGATGTGATATATTCAGAAATAATTTTAAATTGACCTGAATTAAGCCTCAAATTGGATACTATGACAGTATTTATCTCAGCTGACACAAGGTGTTGCTAGGAAAAGAGATTGTGTAACATTTATCTGGTGTCTCGAGTATAAACTCCCACTGATAATGCTGGAATGATCACCTCCGGTGAGATTTAATATTCAAATGATATTTCTAAAATGTAACCTCGTTACTCTGTACTTAGTTCAGGCGGATGGAGAACTTCATTGAGTTTGCTGTGTACTTTTTTTTCCCCCTTCACTCTCCCTTCCCATTCCTCCATTCCTCTCTTCCTTTCCCCTTCACCTTTCTTCTCTTCCTTTTCCCTTTTCTTTCCCCTTGTTCTCTTCCTCCTCTCTCTTCCTCCTTTGCCTCTCCCTCTCCAAATCTCTTTTGGTTTTATCCCCTCCCTCCCCCCACCCCCACTCACCCTTTCTTTTTGGTTTTTCCTTTCAAACAGGGAAGGAAGGATGGAGGATGGGTGATGGAGAAATGTATGCAAACCTTTTATTCTGGTTTTCTTTGTTTGCTCAGACAAGTGTCTTCTTTCCTGATCTGATTTTAGTCTTGCTGGTGTAAATCAAAATGAAATAACATATAGTCAGAGATCACACCAGGAATCATTGATTCTCACTTTGGGTTTCTAGTCTAAAAGAATCTCACAAAAACTAACTTCAGACACAAATTTAGATTGGATTTATCAAAGTCCAAATCTTGGAAAATCCACAGAGGATTAATTTTGTCTAAGTTACCAGATGAAAGCACCCCTGAAAAATTCTGGGAAGGTCTAGATATGATTACTGCACAAATAAAATTTTTTGTCAGATTTTAACCCCATATGTTTTTAGGCTTTTGTTGTTTATCTTATCTTTAAAATTATACCCCCCCACAGTATCAACTTCTCAGTATTTTAAGTGAGGAAAATCTTAAATTGGTGTATTTTTCCTAGTTTCTTGTTTGTTCATTTTATGATTACTTTTTCTAGACTTAAACCTTAAGTTGTTTTTTTGACCACAGAGGACAAGCTGATTGATAGAATTTACCTTCTGTGAAATCAAACAGTGGTTTAATCCTGGATGGGAAGCCTGTGATGTATTATTACACATCTTAACCCAAACACCTTTTTATCATATGGTGAAAGATGTTCACGGTTGCTGTACTGAATTTTAAAAACTGTGTAGGTATTTATTTTTCTAGAGGAGCTGCATAAAAATACCATAGAATTTGCACAGCAATGTAGGAATGTGGCTTGTTACATATGAAGTCACTAGAAGCATGTGAGCAAATGTGCTCATTTGAAATTGGATTTGTTGGGCCGAACAGAAATATACGTACATATGTTCCTGCAAACACACACAAACACACACATATATAATTTGCTCAGATAACCTGCATTTGCTCAAGTTAGCATAAAACAGATATCTATATTCCAGACACATCCTGTACTGAAGTAGTTGGGATCAGCAGTCATTTTCAAAGCTAGGACAGGACAAAGAGTAGTGCACAGTACTAGGCTAAGCCTGCTGTTAGCTTCAGTCTTTGATTATGGTCATTGGACATGGCTGCGGTGCAAACAGGTTGTTACTATAAAGTAACAGATCCATGGACAGTAAACTGACCAAAGGGATATTCCAGACATATGACATGCTCGGTATACAAAGCAGAGGGAAGAAGGAGGAAGGGAGGGATGTTTGGAGTGATGGTGTTTGTCTTCCAGAGTCACTGTTACCTGTGATAGGGCCCTGCTCTCCTGGAGATAGCTGAACACCTGCCTGCCATGGGAAGCAGTGCATTAATTCCTTGTTTTGCTTTGCTCGTGTGCATGGCTTTTGCTTTCCCTATTAAACAGTTTTTATCTCAACCCACAAGTTTTCTAGCTTTTACCGTTCCAATTCCCTCCCTGATTCTACTGCTGTGGAAGTGAGTGAGTGGCTGCATCTGGCTTGGCTGCTGGCTGGGGTTAAACCATGACAGACCTAGATTTTATTTTTTTATTCTTTTCTTCCCCACTCTGTGTTGTTTCCCCTGGAAGGAAGAAGGCATTCTGAAACATAGCTTCTACAGTCATAATGGTTGACAATACTGTATGAAATTAATTTGATTCTTGAAATGAGATAATGTTGTTTCACGTGATGGAATGTTTATAAAAATATGTTTTAATATGACCAATCATAGTAATTTCTGTCATACTTAACACTGAAATCTTGACTTTTCATGTGGGAACAGAGTCTATTAGTTATTAGTAATGCCACTTGCTTTATGCCAAATAAAGATAATTCATTGTAAAATTTGCAGTAAGTGTTATGCTTTTGCTGTTTGGGGAAAATATAACTGTCATCATTTTGATGACATTTTTTCTAGACAAGAAAAGTCTTTTTGGTGAGAAAACATATAAAACTGGCATAATACATATATTAGCTTATGTAAGGATAAAAAAGGGACCCATGTTCAGCTACCACTAATCATAACTTATGAGGAAGGAGATCTAAAAAAGCTTTGGGTCTATGGAAAAAATTACTTTCCTTTAAGACAATTTTAACTCAAGTATCCCTAAAAGTGTGTGTGGACAAGATCCACACTGAAACTGAAGGAATTACTTATCTTACCTGGTGAAATTAAGAAGCAAAAGCAATTGAAACATAAATATTGCAAAATAGTTACTTGAGGACTTCGCTGTAAGATTTTGGATTATCCTAATGGCCTAATAGTATTTCTCATATCACTAAAACTGAGCAGGGGAGGTAGGTTAAGCCATCCTTATTAAAATATTTACTGCTCTTTTTGTTAAAAAATATTTTCTTTTGTTTTTTAGTTATTGCTTCAGAAAGGAGTGTTGAGTAACTTTCAGCATGTATGTTAAGAGAAATAGGAAATTCCAAACCTAAATCAAATAAGTATTGCCTTACAAGTTGGAATGTTTCTGTGATTTTTCATTAAGACTTTTGAGGGACATAGGGTTTCCAAAAACCTAGTAAAAACATTTTTCTGGGGAAGGACCCAGATAATAATCACACAGCTTGTTAGGTAATAAACATGCAGACAGACTGGCAACGCCTGAGAGTTAAGATTTTCTCTGTGCCCTAGTTTTATAGAAAAAGGTTTATTGATTAAGTAATAAGTTCTATACTAACATTAAACAGAACTGGGCAAGACACTTTTGCTTGCTTTTGTCTCTAATTTTAAGCAGAAATATTGGCATTTCTGAGTTGCAAGGAGACTTAAGTAGTCTGTATAGCGTGTGATTGCAGTTCAGTGAAATTTGCTGTACAATGGTTGCAGTAGTTAGGGAGGGCAGTAGTCCATAGCAGCCCCAGGTTGAGCCCAGCTGAACAGGAGTGTTTATCAAATGAAAAAATGGCTCAGAGCTTATGAGCAGTCTTGGCACATGGGAGGTGTCTGACTGAAAGGCACAGAACATTTTCCTCTAGTTGCCCTGTGGAGCTTGGTCCCTTACAGGATTCACCTATGGAAGTGATTTTCAAATGCTTCCTGTATGAATGCATCCCTCATGATACTTCATCTTGTCTCAACTCATTCATCTGACCTCATCTTAGCTTTTGAATGAGATACTTGCTTTCCAATCCTTGCAGCTGATTAAAAAAAAAAGTTAATGAAAATATTGAAAATAAAACTACTCTAATGCTACTCACTGGCAAACATGTATGCCTAAGGAAGAACCATATGCTTCACATTCTATATGCTACTACGCGGAGGGTTAAAGGCACATCTAGTAGATATGTTGTAAGATATGTCCAGTGTATCTCTTTTCCCAGGATATCACTCCCATGCAAAAAGTGCCTTCAGCGTCGTGGCAGTGCCATATCTGTGTTTCTAATGTGAGCTACAAACAGAATTGCCCTCAGCTGCACCAAAAATAGTACCAAAGTATTTGTGTTGTCATAAGGCTTTCATTTACATATACGTAGGAATACTTTTTTCTCAAAATTTAGTTCCAAAATTAATAGTTAATCCTTGCTTTCTGTTTATTGATACAAAAAGAACAGAGGCCCAAATTAGTCCCCATAATTCTCAAGAAGAATATTTATTTAAGATATTCCTTAAAGATTAACATTAATGAATATATTACAGAATTTCTACAAGGACATTGTGATGGAGTGAGTCAGAATAACAGGATCGGAGGCTTGCTTTAGGGTTCCGTCACTCATGTAGGTCGAAATTTGGAAGCTACATTAAACATCAACCAACATTTGAAATGAAACATGTCAAAAATATTTTTCTTTCTGAAAGCCGGGAGAGCTTCAGAAACATTTTCTTTTTTCTTTATCTTCATTGTTTTATTACTTTTGGTTTCAGCTGTAAGCAGAAATGGCTTGACAAACGTGTGTGAATGTGTACATATGTATTTGTCTTTGAGCTATTCCGTATAAAAGGGCTCCGCAGGTAACGCCCCTGCTAGAATGACTTGGGAATTTGAATGGTGTGAAGCTGTGACATGAGTTTCAATCTTGCCCTGAAACATGTTCTTATGAAGATCATCAGCGTCACAACACAGCACTTCTCTTATTGTCTGAGTAAACAAACCAAAGAAGTCTGAGCTTCCAATAGGTTCATATTTTTTAAGTTCTGAATAATATTGTTGTAGTTGTTGCTAGTAATATATGCTTTTCTGGTACTCTTATTCTTCACCTGCCCTGGAACAATAAGTGTAAGTTGCAGCTAATATAAACCACAGCAAATCAATCCTCGCTGYGTCCTGCAAAGTCAATTAAGTTCTAGATGTAGGGTATATGTTGTTATTCTGTATTTTCTTACTAAAATTATTTCAATAATATGTTTGCTACTGAATGSTTTAAAATGAAAAAAAATAAAGTCTAGTATCTCCAGTGAACTCTCCCTATTCTTTATAATAGAATAACATTATAAAGCACAAAAAAGCTTTTCTAATTATTTTAAAAATTCTTAGGAAGGTCCTTTGTAATTTTTAGTTGTTTTTAATAAAAAAATTATTTTGTCGACTTGCTATAAAGACATTTTGACATGAAAAATAATTTAGTGACAAAAATGTAATTTTTATTAAAATCAAGTTTTATCAGAAGTTTCAAGGGGTAATTTCCTGAGTACACCGGAAACATTTTGTTTTTCAAAAGCTGCAAGCATACTGTTTAACTGAATATTTGTTTAACTTTTTCCATGCCTTACAAATCTATTGTTCTCAGTGGAGGACAAGGAGAAAATGGCAGAATGTAAGATATAGCACTTACGAGCTCGACCTCCAGCACATACTTTTGCAGGCATTTTGAGGGCTCCGTATTACAGACTACACCTTCTTACACAAAATATTTTTTAATTCTGTGGCATAAAATTGTCTGATGTTGCGTATTTTCAATAAATCAAAACCAGAAAGCAACTTATTTGCTCTCTGCTAGGTCCTGGGAAAGCCCAGAAAGAAAAGGAATGTCAAGCCATTAACGAGTGATGTTTAAAGGAAAATAGATTCCTACAGACACTGTTAAGTCTGCCAAATTGTTTTTACAAGGGTACATATCTATGTCCTACCAATTTTTCCCAAGAAACATTTATATAAAGAAAAACATGAAGTGTTAGAGCCTCTCTTGAGAAAATGGCCAGTTTTTTAAACATGGCGTTGCATTTTCGGCACAGTTACTTACTCTAAATTAGCAAATCTTAATGTGTATATGATAATTTACTGGACCTACTAGTTATCAGCTTCTAAGGGAAAGTTTATTCTAAAATCAGTTAGAAAATTTGCATACATTGCAGAAAAGCAGAAAAAAATAGTGGCCTGAAAAGTGTATTTATCTAGTTAATTAAAGTTTGATTTAACTCTTAACAGAAAATTATTTCACAGTCATAGGATTTGGTAAAGAATTTTGAATAATTAATTTAAAAAGTTATTAGATTGGCCAAAATACCTGGCTTATTATCAGCTAAAACCTGCATTTCAAAAGCTATTGTTTTATTTGCACTTCTAAAAGGAATTTCTGTTTTCAAACAAATTCAAGAATGTGAATATATATAAATAATGCAGGTGTTCATGAACATATATCTTAAAATAAATATAAAATGAATATAGCTATTAATGGAAGTAAAGTAGCAGGAAATGAAGGACTGTTATTCTGGGCCTAGAAATAAATTTCATTGATTGTCCAGGCCAAATTTCTGTGTATCCATTCCTCATTTTCCCCTTCCATAATACAGCTTTTATTTCTTCATTGTGAAATAAAGTCTGATCCACTTTGATATTAAATGACATTGTGTAAACTGTGAGCCTAGTGTTGTATAAGAATAGTGAAGGAACTTTTAAAGGAAGCCACAAGTATTTCAAACTCTGTTAACTGTATGTTTGTTTCATTTTTTAAACACTACAACAATTTTTTTTTTATGATGAATGCAAATAATGAATGTAAAACACTCCTCAACCTATGCCTGGATAGCCAGCAGTTAAATTTCATGGCTGATGATGAAAATGGTTGTTGAGAGACAGAACGAAAGTGGCATGGGTGCACAGTCTTTAAAATTCTTGTAATAAGGCAGTTACAGATCTAATCTTTTTGCTGATTACATTTTGAAGGGTTTTGTCCAAGAACACTAGAGACAGGAACTGGCTGAAAACTTCCTGAGACATTTCCTTAATCAGAATAACTATGAGTTGTGAAGACTAAGAGCCTTCCATTTGGACGCCTTCGCAGGTGAAGGGGAGAATTTATGTTGACAAAACACACTAATTACAGCACAGCCAAGTGGCCCAGGCACACTCTTGGGATGTCTGCTCCCTACTTTGCCTCTGTTTGCAACACATTTTGTTGGAGAATAGTAACCATATCTCTGTGGGCTACTCTAATCTCTCTCAAAAACAACCATTGGTGTTTTTCATAAATGACAGTAACCCAGAAAAAATGCACCCATTCAAAAAGGTGGATTACACTGGAAGTGGGGACATGAGGTAATTTCAGATTTCAAGTGAATATCCCAGTCACTGGGCCACTGATTTTATCTGGAAGTATCTCTTTTTCTTGCATGTGTCTGGGAGTGCACAGAAAACTAATAAAAAATTAAAAATGCAAAATCAAATACTAAATTCCTCGCCAGCCCTAATAGGAACTTGCTTTTCTATAGAAGTTTTGAAGCCTTTAAACACAAGGGAAACTAACAAGATCAGCAGGAAACACTCAACTCCTTGAAATGTGTTCATTTTGCAGCTACACAGATTTCCAGCTGGAATGTCCCTGATAATAATTAATTTCCCTCTACAGCGCTGTTTTCATTCCCTTGCTGGGAAGAGCACTACAAAGCCTGGCTCTGCAGTATCATCTGGGAACAAAAACAAGACACTCCCACTTCTCACTGCCTCTTTCTGAAAACTAAACTCAGGTGGAAATTTCACTCCCTGTGTATTGCTTTGATTAATGAGATGATATCAGGTCTAGGGCTAAATACACTGTAGTGTTCACAAAGTGTTCGATTTACTGAAACTCTTTTTCTCTTGATKATTAATACAAGTGCAATGGAATGCCATTCCCAATTGTTTTGTCACAACTTTGCTACAGAACTGGAGCCTGTGTTGGAACTGAGACTCACTTTAATTATTGAATTAATACAATTTCATGGTTGATATGCTTCTTTTTCACCTCTGGGCTTTATATTTAGTGGTCTGCTGTGATCTTTTTCCCTATTGGTGCAAGGAGAAATTAATGTATTTGCTTGTTGCTCATGCATTACTATCCATAACAATCCCAAATTAAATTTTACCCAAATAAACAGAGTCTTGAATCAAAACTTTTCCCTACAGTTCCTTATACATTTAAAAATAAGCAAGACATCTTTCTTTTCACAGTTACAGGCATACATTTCTGTTGCAGGATACTCATATCAAAACTATCTGATATCTATTTGAGTTTTATGATCATTTCTTGAAATCTATGGCCCAGATTACTGAGGCATAGGAAACGTCCTGGCCTGTCCATGAGCATCACTATGCTGTAACCTATTCAACCAAAATAGCAGCCATAGTTTAGATTGCAGAGCATTAAATTATTCAGAATGTTTAGATATGCAGAATATTTAAGCCTTCATCTAACACAGTTTCTTTATCTTTAGGCCCGCATTCAGATACATACATTGAGCATTAAAAAAAGAACATTGTCACCTGTGGTGGCAGAGTTCCCCATCAGCTGCAGTAAAAGAAATTGCAGTGGAGGGGTGGTTCTTCTTGTCTTTTGAAATGATACCTACTCTTTTCAAAGCCCTCACAGTGGGACAGGCTGAGACTTAGCAGAGAGAAACTTATGCTGGATATATGATGGCTTATCACTTCCTTGCACCCTGTCATCTTTAAGACATCTGAAGTAATCTCCTATCATGGTGATAAGCTTTACTAAGAGGGCAATACACTGCAGAAAAGATAAAGTCATACTTATAGAAAACTGAAAATATGTGATTATAAAAGCATACACATTAACCATAAAAATAAAGCATTGAATCAAAACCTTCTTACTCACTAGTATTTCTTCCTTTGTTCTCATCTACTTTCTCATTCCCTATTGCACTGTAATTGTTATCTCATTCTCATGATTTTTTTTTTTCTCCTCAAATTGAGGAGAAGAGATGACTACTGCTTCATCAGCTGCCCTGGAAGAACATGCAAATAACATAGCAATTAACCTATAGAGAAATGAAGAGTTATTCAATAACATAATGATATGGGGGAAGTGGGCTGTGCTACTTCCAGTAACTAGTTATCTTAATATGTAAGCATTTTTTAGAAAGACTATCATCATCAACAAGCCCTTTAACTATTCGTGCCTTCAATGAATCTGTCACATGTAGGCTATTTAGGGTACTAGGCGTAGTGAAGGGATGGGTTTTGTACCCACCCAAAACTGTTCAGTGTGGTATGACCCCATTCTGTTAGCAATTTCAGTGAAACTACAAGTACCTTTTTTAGCAAGAAAACTGTTAAGTATGTGAATAACTTCATGTTCATCTGACACCTAAAGGAAACAAAGGGAAAGAGAGATTTATTACAGTAGTCTCTTACTTAAAAATTAATTCCCTCACAATTCTTTACTCTCCAAAGTTCCAAATTTAGACAGATTAGATTGTGACTATGAGAGCTTTATGCTCATTTACTTACTAATAGAATTATTTTGTAGATGGAAATGTTCAGGGCTAGATGGCCTCCTCTACAGCGTTTACTCAGGGGAATATTTAATTTTTCACAGGAGTTATCCTTTGGAGTTATATGTCATTGAACTTCCTCCAGGAAGGGGGATTTCATATTTAAGTAACAGTTGCCAAGTTTGCTTCTGTGTTTGTCTTGAACTTGTTGAGCTTAATACGAGCGAGACACACCACACTGTGTCAGTACAACCAAACTTCAGGTAGCCTTGTTGACGCAGGAAATCCACATGTTGTATATTCTTTTTTTCAGAGTACATATTGAAAGTACATTTTTATAAATGGATCTTACACAATAGGATATGTTTTCAGAGCCAACAAAGACTTTGGGAAAGTTAATGTTTTACTATTACTAATTAATCAAGAAACTACACTCCCTGCTCATTTTTCTATGCAATAAACCACAATTATTTTGTTGTTGGATAATGTTTAATTTTTTCATACATTACCTGATCATGAATTAAAAGGAATTTCAATGGAATCTGCAGGCATAATATTTTAAGATTTTTTAATTGAAAGAATTTATTAAACTTTACAGGTTGGGTTTTTTATATATATCTATATATATCTATATATATGTAGATATAGATATATCTCACAGGAAACCAGTCATATTGTAAACATTTAATTAATGACACGAATATTTTCTACTAGAAGTTATACAAGGCTACAATGTTATACATTGCTTGCATATTCACGTGATAGCTGTTGCATTTCCAACGCATGGATTTTTCCAGAAAATATCAAAAGAAACACCATGCAAATAAGAAATTGACCCAAGAAAATTCAGATCCAGCTGGAAAAGGATTGCAGGAAGGATGACGAAAAAGAAAACTGTTTGGGGACAAAATTATCACATCAATTTCCCCTATTTCAACTAACAAAGCAAGAGTTTCTCTCCTGTTGCAGTTCAAAATTTTTAGTTAAGCAATTTTATGAAACTGTCTAAAATAGACTAAGGATTTTTTCAAATGCCTTCTATTGCATTTTGTCTTGTGCTAGCCAAGCCTTATAAAACATCCTATCAAATAATCATTTTGAAGTCCTGTGCATTTAATAGGAAGTTGTGAAGTCTACCTATGTAGTGGCTGCATTAGGAAGAGCCAGCAGGCTAAGGGAAAGCTAATTAACATCCAGCTGGCATGTCTGCAGTTTTGTCTCCAGTTCTGGGACAGAAAAAATATCAACAATCTGGATAGAGTCTGGTGAAGCAACATTTATGGACGAGTCAGGTGCTGAAACACATAACATACAAGAGAGACTGAAGGAATGGAGTTTGCTTAGCCTGGAGTACAGAAGCAAAAGGAGACATCAAATTGAGTCTTCCACTCAGTAAAGGAGGATTACAGAGAAGAAGCCAAACTCTTTTCAGAGGCCCATATAGAAAAGACAAGAGGCAAGAGTCACAAATTTTAGCAAGAGAAACTCTACACATAGCTTCTGCCCAAAGGCCACCTTCTGGAGATGAATCTGCAGAGAAAGGAATGCATCCTCTTTCTCATCTATGCCTTTACAACTACATTTTGTCCAACAGGAAAATTACTATTTGCCTCACACTCTATAGCAAAGCTCGGCACAGATGACTACTATTGCCCACTCATTTTAGTGGAGTTAGACAGCCTTTTCCCCATTGATATAAACAAAATCTTAAATTTGCTGTCTTAAGGTGACTGAAAACTCTTTACTAGATATTGGTCACCTGTAAACAACTCCTCTCAAACTTACAGTTCCCGTTACTTTTAGCTTTTCATGGCAACTCCAGATGACATACTAAAACTTCAGAGGTAAGGCACAGAACAGAGTGCTCTTACCAAGCACATCTACTCTCACCCCCACCACATACAGTTCCATACGCACCTCCTTTGTAAGATTATGGTGGCACATTTCCAGATCTCAGAACTGCATGACAGGGAATTACAGGGCAGGGGAAGTGAGAGAAAGCTGACATGATTGACCTTATCCGTGTTTTGACCCCCATGAACACAACCCCACTCTTTCACAATAATTTGTGTGGGTAGCTTGCCTTATTTCTGCAAAAAACTCTAAATGAATAAGTTGTTAGTATGGCATATTTTCATAAGCTCTTTAGATGTTAATGTGGAATTGCAGTTATGTAAAATTAAACCCTTTAAACTAGATTGAATAATAGCAATAACAATAACAATAACAATAACAATAATAATAATAATAATAATGATAATAATCCTCAATAAGTTGGCAGACTGTCAGATCTATATCACTATACAAGGCATATTCCTATTTTCATCAACATTTTATCATTCATTAAAACAATAACGAACAACTTGTATTTTTTTGATATTCAGATATCATCCACTTTTTTTTTTTTGTATTTGTGGACCAGAATCTTGGGTAACTGCACCATGAGTAAGTAAACTTATTTTTTCTCTCTGAATTACTTTCAAGATTTCTCTACTTGATTTTACAATATTGTATTTGTATCACTATTGTGCAAACAAAAAACTGGAAAGAATATATATTAAAGAGGATCCAGGAACTGATTCAGTTTGGTCCCTTATGAAGTGCCAACACATCTGAATCCAAATGAATGAGCCCATAATTCAGTTCTCTTGCTCTCTAGTCACACTAGATAAGTATCTATGGACCTTAAATCTTCCAGACACAAGCAATCTCGTATTCAAGCATACAGACAAAACTTTAGTTCAAATATCCTGTTGACTTAGCTTAGTCAAGATCCGGAAACTGTTTCTCTCCCTAAATCCCCTGATTCATTTGTCATGCTCTGAGCATGACCACAGGAGCAGGTTATTCACAGGATAAATTTCATGCCCCTTTTAACTTTTCCACAGCAGCACAGAGCACTGACCCAACTGGTAGGTGACCCAGCATCAACTCTATTTCAGCGTCAAAGAATTTTGGCCCCGCATTCCCTCTCTCGTCAAAATCCTGCTAACTCTTCAAAAATAACCACAAAACAATTCTCTACCTTTGAACTGATGTTATGTCTGTCTACAGAAATTGTATGAAGCCTAATTCCAGACTATTTCTAAGGACCCATACAATAGAAAAACTGGGGACCTAACCACATATTCTCCTCTGTGGGCTGTTTCTAAATTTCATCCCTTTGTACTTTCAATTCAGATTGCTCATATGAACCAGTCACTTTGGGTCTTGTTCGGAAGGCATAAGGAAGCCTGCACACCTGGCACAAAATTCAAGCTTCCCATCTATTGACCTTGGAACTAGAATATGTTCCATCCCATGCTTTTTAAAGAGCCCAGCTCTGTTTGTGGTTCTAGCTTCTACCCTTGAGCCAGGAGGACAGGTGACAGATGGTAATGCAGGCTGAGGTTTCCCTGAACTCCATTTTCCTTTGTCTTTGGCACATTTGAAATTGCATTTCAATGCCCTTCATGCACATATTCCCTCTATTTTGGCGTGTTAACTTCATGCTGAAGGCAGTAGCAAAAGATCAGCATCTTTTTCAAGGTTTTCACGTTTTCTGTTACTATAGATATCAATTAGGTTTCTTTGAAATATTTCARAATACCTGCACGAAAAGCAATTTTCTCTCGTTGTAATATTCTACATTGCACTAGATATTGCTGAAGTTATCGGTGTCTGAATAGCATTGTTCTCCCTCATTACCCCACACCTCAGCTTGGTAGTGTGATGAATTCACAATCCTGTATTTATGACTTTACATTCCCAACCAGAGAAACACTCTGTAGCAGTGCAAATTCAGTGCCATGGCTTTATTTAAGATCGAACTGGTAGAGCAGACAAGGACTGAAGAGAAAGGTTGCTATTACAGGAGAAATAATTTGAAAAAGAGAAATGAATTTATGAAATGGTAATAAAAAACTATTCTAAACATGGGGAGATTATATGTCTTTTTTTTTTTTCTTTCACCCTTAAACAATCACATATTTTAATTATTTTGGGTAGCACTAAACCTGCTATTTTAACAGCAGTTCAAGGCATTGGCTGTGATACCTTTCCATTTAATTAGAAGGAAGATGGAAAAAAAAAAGGTGTGTTGTGAGGTGGAGGGAAAGCAAATCATTACATGAGGCTCTGTCACCTGGCCAAATGCTCTGCTCTATGTGCAGTTCATTAGCTTTAGAGAATATAGTGATACGACTACATCTGGTTCGTTTGCCCTTCTAGGATTGAGTCAAGCTACAAAGATGAGGGAGAAAAGGGAGGTAGATGGCTAACCAGAGGTATAATTTTGTATTTTGCAACTCTTGGCAGAAAGCACTTGGAAAGTCCACCAGAAAGACTGGATGAAGTTGTCTCCTGTTTCCCACTGCTGACTGTAAAAGAGGCTGAGTTCCTCTGGACCTGTAACTATAACTTTTCATCTGGAAAAAACCTCTGGTGGGAACAGGAGTATTTACACTGCTCTGAACGGAGCTTGAACTAAGACTTACTGACTGTAGGAGTCACTACATGCTGTGCTGGTGAATTCGCCAACACTTGCATTACATCTTGTTTGATCTCTACTCAAATTTCCTTATACACTGTCTGAAGAAGTTACCCTCAAATCTGGTCCAAAGTTAGCAGCTGCAGTGGCTGGCTCCCAGTGCTGCGATCCAGTGGGCTGCAGTTGTCTGTACATGACTGCAGCCAGACTGCAGTAACCCATAAAGGCAATAGCCACAGCAGGAAATGCTTTCCCTGCTTCTTCCTGCCAAAAGAGTTGGATGTGGCAACAAGCTGGGATGAGAATGTTTTTTACAGCTCCTTCTCCTGTCCCCTTTCCTCACCCCTCCAGCTGCATCCTGCAGAAAAGTTCTCCCTTCTTTCCCAAGAGCATCCATAGGCACTGAGACAGGCAGTCACTGAGAAATATGGCAGCAGGATGATGCTGCCAAGCCATGAACAGACAGGGCATGTCTGCCCCCTCCCTCCTCCTCCTTAACATGTTCTCAGGACCAAGAGTTCACTTTGTCTTTGAGGTGATCCTGAAAAGGAGGAGGCAATTGCTAAGGAAGAAGCAACTTGGGATGGATGGAAGAATCTTAAGACAATCATTTGCATAAACTGTACTACATTAGTTTAGACATTTTCAGAAAATATTCTTAATGTACGAAGTATTTTTGTCTCATATTCCTTCATCCATGCTCAAAATTATGAACCTTGAAGATTTCCATGACTTAGACACCTATGGGAAGAACTGGTATTGATCAAGGTTTGTTTTAAAGATAATGATGACTTTTAAGTCTTTGTGCAGACATGATGTTGTAGGGAAAACTTTGTCAGCTACAGTTATGCATACCTCTGTGAGCATCGAGAGCTGTCAGAATATTTCAAAATAAAATAGAATGGGATTCACATAACACTGAACAGTCCCTATTTGAATCACTATTAGGAGGTCACCCAATTCCTCATAACTCTGTTGATTCCACCTTGACGACATCCTTGATTACTGTCATGCTGCAAAGGCTGCCTGTATCCTACATGCTTTTGATTATAGTGATATTATGAGCACCATATGAATTCGCACTAAGCAGGGAGTAAGACATTATTGCTGCCAGAAACTGATCTCAGGCACTGAAGGAAAACAAACCATTATTTTCCCCTTGAAGCTGTACTGCTTCCTTTTGCCTTCATATGCTTTGTATACTGTTTTTATTTATTGTGTAAATACAAGTGTAAGAAGTGGTAGGTGAAGTATATTACACTTGCTAAACCTTAAACCATGCTAAAACACCCTTGAAGTACTGCATCACGGACTGAAAGATACTTCTCCAACAACTCTCATTATTCATGGATCATTGATATGATAGACCCTAATAGCTTCCTCAAAGCCATTACAATATGCTGTATAAATGCAAGCCCTTAATCCATGGATCATTGGCATGATAAAATGCAACACTGGTTCAAAACCCTTGCAGTCTATCAAGTGAATGCATACTATTAGAGRTCTTTAATTCGTGGATTATTGCCACAATTGATCATTACACTTCCTCTGGGGCTGCCATGGTCTATGCCATTAACGTATTAACATGAGCACTAATCGGTAGATTATTGATAAAAGTATTTTCATCTGTTTTGTCAAAAGACCTCTCAGGGTTGAGGGATCAGTCTCTTATAGGCTCTCCTAGACACTTTATTCTTTAGTTCAATGACTTGTATTTTCATTTCTTTCTTTTGCTGTTTTCTTTTTGTTGTTTGCTTATGCAAACAAACAAATTCATGTGTTCAAATGTCATTTTGTATACAACTGAGAAAAATGGGACTTCAGCTTTCACTTCTATTATTTGTGAGACCTGGCACAAAATGACACAGGCAGAAATTTGTGCCCTGGCTTAAAAGTGTGGTCCTGAGACTTCTGTACTCTATGAACACAGATATTTTGAGTGGCAGAGGTGGTAAAAACATTGAAAAAACATATTGCACTTCTATGCATACCAGTACTGAATGCTTTTAAACAGGCTGTCTCATACAATTCCTCTATTAAAATTCCTAAAGTTATCAACCCAGACCCTATGGATTTGTAGTCTTGAGATTAACCTTTTAAAGTTTAACTATTAGAAAAGTTCTTATTGTTGTCCAGTGGCATTCAGGCACTTCTGGCCTGCAAGCAATAAAATGGCTAAATCTCACCTCATAAAGCCCCATAGCTTACATTCTTGCCTATTCCTGGTAGTATTGCAATGATAGGTAGTTGAGGTGGGAAACTGATGGACTAAAGAGTGGCTCAGAGTACCACACCTCCCAGGCTGCTAGGTAGCAAAAGGATTGAATCCAAGGCTGTTATGTTGCTTGTATTCCCAGCTGGGACACTGCTGCAGTGACCTGGCTGCTTACCTCCCTGTGAGAACTTGCCTTTCAGTTTCAGTAAAACAACATTTCTCAACAAAAGAAAAAGTCTGCTTTGCTGGAAAATCTCTAATTACCTGTTTTCCCTCTCACTCAGTTCCCTTTGACCATGGTTTGGATAGACCCCTGGATGGGTCCAAGTCATGTCAATAAGGCATATGTATAGTACTGCTGCAGTGACTGCAGAATCTCAGGTCTCATTAAAAGATTTTCTTTTTTAGCCTTAGTGGTTGCTAAGAAAAACTTGGAATGTGAACTGAATGCAGCAGCTTTACTTACRGCTGCTTGGAGACACAAAAGAGAAGCAGCAGATGGTGAAGCAGCAGTGGTTGCTAGAGCAAAAAGCCAGCAAGAAAGCCACTTGCTCCCACATCTGCAGAAACAGGCACTGTTCTCACTTTCTGGGGGCTGGTGGGGTGAGAAAGGCTGATTCAGAGGTAAAATTTGGTTGAGGAATGGACATGGGAAACGAGCAGAGATGGTTGTGGCAATAAGAGCAGTAAATAGGGTCAGGAGGAAAGTTTACTCACCCTTTGCTGCCTCATCACCTGTCTCAGAGACTCAGACATTTTCTGCTATCAGCCAGGGTATGCTGTTTCCTATCTGAGAACTTCTTATCTAGTCTAAAACTGCTGATCTTGTTTTTTTAAGAGATAACTTCCATTGTAGCTAAGRTTTCTGATTTTGTAAAGCCTGCATCCTTTCACAATGAAGGATTGCCACATAAACTCTGTAGCAGCATAGTGTAAGATATGTGAATTCCCTTAGCCCTTTTCTTAGCCTTCTATGAACAAAAAGATAGCAAAATCAATTTAAACCAGATAGATACAATAAATAAAAGGGGGGGGGGGGAGGGAGAGAAGCATCTCAGCTGAGAGCATATGTGGTTTTTCGGCTAAGAGCATGTATTTTTAGAAATCGTTACAGCCTCTCAGTGGGACAGAAGCAGGTAGTTTAGGCTCCAGACCCGACTTATGTTAAAATGATCCCAATCTGATGGAGATAACCTCAGCAAGTTATTTTATTTACCTTCCCTCGGTGCTATTAGAAGAGCAAATCTTAAAATTCCATTGATTTTAGGGAATGTAAACAAATTATTTTAACTAATGTGCTACTATTTGCCTTGCAGCAGTGCTCAGTGGAACTCCACAAAATTACTTTCCAGGGTGCAGTTCTTCATTAGAATTACTCTGAAGGCAAATCGTAGTGAGAGGTTCCCACCACAGACTTTTGCCTCACCACAGGTTGCTGCCCTCTCAGATGTGCTTGTTCAAGTGTTTGTGTATCTGTGCTCTAAAGCAGAGAAGTGAAATGACCTCTGGTGCACACAGGACTTGTTTTTCAAACCCTGCTGTTTTCACTGGTCACATTAATAAAACAGACCTTGTGGTGCTGGATAGGAAGGTACTGTGTGGTGGAAGGTGAACCCGCCTGTGCAGGGATGGGACAAAGACCTCTGAAATGGTTTTTATAGAATCACAGAATTGTAGAATATTTGGGTTGGAGGAGATTTTAAAGATCCTTTAGTTCCAGACCCTTTGACATGAGCAGGGACATCTTCCACTGGCTTCAACCAACCTGACCTTGAACACTTCCAGGGATGGGATTTTCACAACTTCTCTGTGCAACTTTTTCCACTCTCTTACCACACTGATAGTGAAGAATTTCTTCCTTATACCTAATACAAATCTACCTTCTTTCAGCTTGAAGCCATTTTTCCTTATCACCACAATTTGCTGAGGGTGCACTCAAGCTCACTGTCCATGATACTGACAAAGATGTTAAACAGTGCCAGTCCCTATACTGACTGCTGATGAATGCCACTCATCACTGTTCTCCACTGGTTTTGTAGAGACACAGTTCATACTGTTGGATATTATATGGGGGTTATACTCATATTAGTGGTTTTAGAATAAAGCATTTCAGCTGTATATTCTTTATATTCTTGCAGACATATTTTGTGCCCTGTGTATGTCTGAATAACCGGGATGATTAAAAATAGTCCACTATTTTTTTCAGAAATTAAAAATAAAATATAGAAATAATGTAAAAACACTGTATTTGTTTTCCTTTTCCCAGTGACCTTTAGAGGCATTCTGTGAATGAAAAAATTAATAAAAATAAATATTTAAAAGCAGCCTAGAATTTCCCTTTAAATTATTGCAGTGCTACTGGCTGTTGCGACATTAACTGCTCTCATGAAGTTGCTTAATGATATCTTGTTAGTGATGGAAGATAATGAGATGATAAGGGCAAAATTCATTGACCTTTCAAAGCTTTTGATTCACTAAATGACACTGTTAGATAAGCTAATTAAATTTTGCTTTTTCTGCTGGAATGATGGCTTGGTTCTGATCTTATTTGATTAAGAGGAAAAATCAGTGGCTGTTTCAGGCTATCATTCTGATTTATTACTATTACTATTGAAAGGTGCCTTAGGGCTCAAGAACTGATTTACTTCTTTTTATTTAGTCCTAAATTATCTCTAAGATATTTGTGATAAGACCTAAATTCACTTACATGGTATTTGACAATACTATTTTGTCCAACAGTTCCGTAATATCTCTGCCTTAATATGCTTGCTTCCAAAATCACTGTAATAGAAGCATTTGGAAAGACAAACTTCAGATAATGATAAAAGACTAACTACATCTTAGTTTCCCAGGAGACTTGTCAAGGGGAAAGATATATTCAGCTAACAGTAAGACTGTAATAAATTATCAGAGAATAACACAATTAGTCAGAATACTTTGCTCATGGCATGCATACACAAATACTCCAAGATAAAAGCATTCAGGCCCACAGTTCTGCAGCTCTCTTAATCATGCCTGTACTTCTTGGCATTTGAGCAATTTAAATTTTGTGTTCTTTAGCTTATGATTGGGAATCCAATTGGGTTTGATAGGTATCCTCATGCTCTAACTCAGCATATATTTCTGAGTCAGACTCATAGTTCACAAGAAGAAGGTTAAATGATGGATATTACCAACACTACCGAAGAAAATGGGGAAAACCATGAATTCTGCTATCAGGTGCATATGCAATACAAACCTTCCTGATTTGTTGAGAGTTTACTACCTTATGACAAATATTAGTTAGCTGACTTCCATATCACTATTTTTAGGCAGGTTATTTTATGAAGTACAATATCTCAGACTGTATAAAATATTTTGCAAAACGAGTATACTACACCCATTCATCTAACTTTATCTCTTAGACTTTTAATGTCAATAAAAACTGATACGAGGAGTCATTGTCTATTTTTCTTAAAATTATATTGACAGTTATTTTTAATACATCTTTTCTTAATTTGTGTCACTTAGGTTTAAATAGATTTTTTTTCCCTGCTACTTGAACTGGGATGCTGCCAGAGTGACTGAGCTCTAGCTGGTCAGGCAATTCCAAAGAGATTGGTGCTACATTAGGATTCTTCTACTCCTTTGGAATTTCCTGAGCTTATTATTAAAAATGACACCCCATAAACCAGCAGGTTTCTGGAAGCCCCCATGGAACCCAGTTTAGGTGAGAAGTTCCAGTTCTTCAAGACTTTCTGCTGCGAAATTAGGGCTCAGAGACAGGAAGATTGCAATGGGTTTGCAAAACCTCCAGACAGGTCACAGGCACCACAATACTACTTGACTGTCTCTGAGACAGGCTCTGCAGGAGTCTACCTTGTTGTCCCCATCCAGAGGTGGGAATGATTCAACATCAGCTAAGTTGCTGGACAATCTATAAGGAACAATACAGGACCCTGTGTGTACTCTTCAGATGAGATCTATAGAAAATAAAGGTTTGTCTGCAAAGTTGCAAAAGAGCAGCAAGCTACCAAAATCTGCAGAAACTGTAAAAATCTGTGAGAGGGATATAAACAGTGAGAGGCTCATGGATACACAAAAGACACAGCCGCATTTTGCTGTAGCAGACTCTTGTAGCAAAGGTAAGAGAGAGTGATTCATACACAAGGCCAGACAAGACAAASTGATGCAGAAAGACTGTGTGTTGTGGAGGAAAGCAAACTGGAGGCTCTCGATTCTTTCCAGAAGGCAGGACTCCTCAGCCCCACAGTGCTTCAAGAGACCTCCTGGAGTGCCACTTCTGGTTCAGTTTTGTCTGGTACAAATACAGTTTCATGTGCCCTAATACTGTCCCACAGTGCCAACTGAGGCAAGAGATGGGAGAATGATTGGGAAATTTTCTTAAAAAACATGGTTCATATCAAAAGAACAACACACCCAAAACATCTAGCATCTTTAAAGTGTGAATGCTGAAGTGTTTTTCAGGTTCAGGGACTTGAATTATGTGGCAAATTTTCCAGTGGATTTCCCTGACCAGTGATGGTTACCAAGAGAAGAAACTCAGCCAGATTCCCTAAGAAATGTTGTCTAAATAAAATCTCCTGTTTTATTATTTGACTTGTGAAGCAATGTCAGTGTTTTCAGATGATTTGGATTCTGCTCTACAAGCTGCATTTAAGTGTAGAGATTGCTATAGAAGGCACCTTTCAGATCAAGCCAAGGATATTTAAGAACTTAATGGTCTAAAGAATTTTTTGTTTTGCTTTTGAAATCACAAAATGTAAGTACAGTCCTTCTAAACATTCTTTTGGAACCTATAGGGAAATAAACAAAGTGTAACAGTCAAAGTTTAAATAAACAATGAGACTGTGATTTCTTGACATCTATGATAGATTATAAGATGCAGAACATTGTTACCAAGCTASTTTGATGGTAAAAACCTTTTTTTTTGAAGTCAGGTAGGGCAAAATGTTACCATTATTCAAGTGATTTTAGTTGATATATGCTTGCTACTTTCTGCTTTCTTATGATAGGAAACCAGTAATGTCTCATATTGAGCTAAGGATGGCTGACATCCACAGGATCTGGAATTTTAGTGTCTGTGCAGTTAAGTGTTTCAAATGAGTCTTGGTCTCCTTGAGGATCATGCCAATCAGCATTCTCCCAAACAAATCTCCAGCAAAGGTTTGGACTCATCATAGGACAGAGGCCTAATGTGCAATTAGGCACACTCCCAGTGTAGACACCTTGTTTTGGACAGCAAATAATCTAACAGCATGGATGCAGCTGTTCTGCTCCACTTGTCCTCATTGTGAGACTGGAGCACTGAGTATACTCAATTAAGTAGTTTAGGCATAGCCATATGGACAGAGATTTGGAGAACATTGCATCTTAAATCCAATGCATTTTCTACATAACATACAGGACCTTGAAGGACATTCAGTGTATCCCTCTTCTAAGATGCCATGGTGTTCATTATAGTGTAGCAGTACGAAGTATGGTGTCCAAACCAGATCTGGGGGCACCTACAGCTGTCTGTTCCTCTTTCACATCTCTGAGAATGTGAAAGCAGCACCATGCAGTGCTAAATGGCATGACTACTGAAATACAGTACTGAGCTGCTCAGACCAAAAAAAATGTTACAAGCCTACAGGGTAATAGGAAATATAACTTTACAGTTCAACCAGTTACAAACTGGATCACTTAAACATAGAACACTAGTTTTGAAGAATGCTGCAAACTATCTATGCCCAGAATTCCTATTGGCTTCCCACAGAGACCAGTATGTGGCAGATTTATAGAAATAGTTAGTAGACAGTACGATTGTTCAATAAGCAAAACTGTGTAAGGCACATTTTTTTATATAAAGTCATGTCTGCTTTATTCTCCAAACTTCTTTTTTCCTGTTTTCAATTTCATTTCCCAGTCATGTAGAACAATGTGGTGTAACCCAAAAAGGAGACTGAGTAAAATGAAAAAGGGCAGCATACACTGTAGCATGCAAAATGCAGCCTGACAGTGGTGCTGAATGCTAATGAGTAATTATTTGGTCTCACCCCAATCAGTCTTGATCAGATAATTAATTCAGGGGCTGACCATATGACCCAAACTTCTGCAGGCAATTGCTGCATAATATCTTTTTAAAAAATGTGTGAACAGGTGGTGGTTTGCAAAATGCATTCATTTTAAACAAAATAAATTCCCTTAATAGCAGTTTTTCAAAAGCTTAACAGAATAATGTGTACTCACAAAATCTGTAAATGTAGGTTAATAATATTTTGGACCCAAACAATCTATTTTCAAGATCACTGCCCATGTATAGGTCTCTTGTGTCAGTTATTAAGCACAGTAAAATTACCAAATTGTTGCTCGGCACCTCCAGGTTATCTCAAATTCCCACCACTAAGTATCTATTTATTAACTAAAATGCTATTCAAGCAAGAAATTTAGATCTGTAAATTCACCTTAGATGACTCTCAAAACGTGGGTTCTTCCTACACGTGTAAAGGTAAATGAGTAATGGACTGTATATCACTTTAAGTATTAAATTTTGAGCTCTTTTATTTCTTATTTTTACTTTAAAATTTTGTTTAAATTCCTGTGAGGCAATGATGGATAAGAAATACTCGGGACAGAAGATAGATTTTGTTTCTTTTGCATATGTACCTAAATATTTTCACTTCATGAATATAAGCAAATGTTGAATAAAGGCAACGGTAGTCTCTGAGGAAAGCACATTCCTTCTCTGATAGAATCACACAGATATGCCACACAATCATCTGAATTACTGAGTGTCTTGAAGAAACAAAGGTGGCATGTGGTGTTACTTGCAAAATTTGATATTTTAAGTCTCACATCCTGGATTCTAGTTTAAGCTATCAAGAAGGTCGAGATACCATTTTCTCCTGCTTCTCACATAGCTACAGATTGAGGAGGTAAATCAAAAAAGGGATTTCATTGAGCACCCTTGATATGAATAAATAAATATTTATATGGAATTGATTTTATGAATCTTGTTCCTGTGGTGACTTGAATTTGAGGCAGGGGGAGTGGAGGGTGTCTACTCTGAGCCAGGAAGTAAATTTGAGAACTGTGGGAAGAAGATTTGACACCAGATCTTTAGTGCAATCACAGAAAACAGCATCAGAAGAGCCATAGAAGTTTTAGTTAGATCAATGACGGCCCCATTTTGAGTGAAACAGACCTTGTCTTTAGAGGAAGGACTGACTATAAATCAATAAGACAGGTTTGGAAGTGTGTTAATTAGGGGAAGAAGGACAGGGGAAATTAGGATGTTCCAAGTTTGAGTATCACCACTTCTGGTGGATTCCTGAACATGAGTACTCAGGAACCCACTGCATTAAAAATCAAAGGAAAATTGGAAAAGAAATGAAAAGAAAGAAACATTGGAAGCATTATTAACGTGGGTGAACAGTCATCGGCATGAAAGACTTTCCAGTTGGAGAGCAGCATCCCGTGTGCAGGATAACTTGAAAAAATGAAAGACATCTCTGGACTCTGGGGTCTTAACAATGGAAGGTAACTGGCAAAACATTGAATCACATGGGACACATATGAATTTCCTTCCTATCCTGATGTAGGCTTCTACAGATAGTGTTTTACTTTCTGGAAGGCAAGAATTAAGATGCAGAGGAATTGGGAGACAACATAGAATCCTTATGTGTGTTCAGGGGATCTTCTATTTCAGTTTATGTCATCTGGTAATAATTATAGGGCTTTGGAAACTGGTTTATATGTAACATATATAAATTTCTCTAATGCATCACTTCAAAAATCCTCTTGAGCCAACATCCTGTCTCAAATATTTTCCACTTTCTTGTACTGAAGGAAAAAATGCAAGAACAGGTGTAAAGTGATTCTTTTCCTCTTAAAACTTCCCAGTTTCCTGGAACTTGCTGAGGCAGATTGCATTTCGTTCCTTGTATTTAACAGCTACTGATGGGCTTAATGTCCATAACTTTACTTAATTCTCTCTTTAAATCTACTTACAGTTTTTTGGCTGCTATTAACAAAGATTTTATTTCTTTCTGAGGCAGCAGGTTATTGATATATGAAGCAAAACTGCATACCTCTATAAACTGTGGGACCTGAAAAGGAAGGTATCTGTGCTCAAGTTTCATGTCTCAGTTATGCAAGCAAGGACATAGCCAGAATACTCTCTAGTAGGTCAGGGTAAAGGTAAGTACCGGAAATTAGATGTGCTGTGGATTGCATGCTAAAGAGACCTTTTTATTACCATTTGTATTGACACCTGAGTGAGCAAGTTGTTTTCTTTTTGCTGAAAGTTTGTCAATAGTGGATTTGGGTGGTTTATTTTTTTAGGAAGGATTTTAATTGTTTAGCTCTTGTGACCAACAGACCAACATCTACCCCATATGCTGATATTTATGTAGAAAAAAAAAAGTGATTTTATGAGGCATTGAAATCTCAGAATGAGGTTCTTCCACATTTTTTGGGTCAATCAGACATTTGATCATGTGCTGTTAACCTGTGGAGATTGTCAGCACTTGTTTGAGTGAAGAAAACGTGTGTTTCAGGAGATGGGATTTGGGTCTGGTATAGTTTGAAAATAATTTTTTTTCCTCTCGAAGACTGTTGGAAAAGTCAAAGACGTTTTCAGAATACCTAAGAGTTCACAAGTGTTGCAAAAGCACACAGACAAAATGACAGTTGACAAGGTGAAACCTGCTGGTTTTTTTCTGTGTTCTTTGGCAGGACACAAATAAGTATCTGCTTGCTATCACATCCTGAGATTCTGGTTGCTGGAGAGACCTGCATCTGGTAAGTTGTGGAACTCGTGGACAAACTCATCCTGAGGAAAGTGGTTGTAGGAGAAAGCTGGAGTCAGCTGGATTTTTGAAGGACTGTAGAAGGTAGAACAGTCTCCTTTAAACTATTAAGGAGTTGAAAATACAAGAACCTACACAGGTGGCATTATGAGGGTCTCAGCATACTGGGAGAATATAGAAAYGAACTGCTAATGTGCTGAATATGGTCCAAGAGTATCACAGTAAACACCTTCAAGGACAAACTATTGTTTCTTTACTGTAGAGACATCTTTCAAAAACTATTTCAAGTTTTCTCATTTTAATGGTTAAAGGTGGAATGGATGAACCCTGCAGTTGGCAGAAGGGACAGTGTTAATTAAAACACTTGTTACAACTTGCTTTTCTGTATCACAAAGAAAATTGTTGTGTACCTTGACAACAATTTTTCAGATGTTCAGAGGCAACTAATGTAATTTATAAGGCATCTGGTGACCACATAAGGAAAAGATTTAGGAATGTCCAACAGCCTTCTTCAGTTTACTTGACTGAGAGTATAGAGCAACAGTCCTTTTTTCGGAATCACTAGGAAATATCAAGGACTTCCCAATAGCGTCTGATGGGGGGATTGAGATAGATTTTCAGGATGCCTTTGCGTTGGCCTGTACTCTGACTCCTGTAATTATTATTTTAAAGCTTTTATTTGACAAATAAAAACACCTAAACTGAAGTGTAAATTGTTTGGCTCAGAAAGCTATAGTTCATCTAGAATTGAGGCATACATGTGTCTATATGTGCCTTGTCTTGGAGCATCCCTTCACAACTTCTCTGGGCAACGTGTTCCAGTGACTTGCCACCCTCACAGTAAAGAATTTCTTAAGATCTAATCTAAACCTGCTGTCTTTCATTTTGAAGCCATTCCACCTTGTCTTAGCACTACATGCCCTTGTAAAAATTCCTGCTCCAGCTGTCTTGTAGGCTCTCTCAGGTACTGAAAGGCTGGAAAAGGTCACCTCAGAGACTTTTCTTCCCCTCGAGAGAAAGTCCTTCAGTAGCCGCTTAAATTTTTTCTCCTGTTAACATTATTTTCATCTGGAATTTTTCTCTTTCAAGATTCTTGGCAGTACATCTTGGAAGAAGTCCCATCTACTTAAGTGTATATTAGATCAGGCCATAAATGAGCAAAATGAAAAATATTTTCTGGAATGTAACCTCTTTATTTATCTAGGTGGTTCTAAATATTGTCACTTGTGAAACACCAATGTACAGGAAAAATTTCTGTGGTATTAAAAGCTTCTAAATAAAGAAAAGTTATAGTCTAATGTTACTATAAGCTTCATAAGTATATTCTTAGGTAAATATTATGATCATAAATGATGAGATTAAAACTGAATKATGTTTTAACCATTAAACAACAGATTCCTAAAGAAAACAAACAAAGAAGACTAAACACACTTAACATTTTTGCTTGGAGTGCTTATAATTTCACAATTTGAACTGTTTTTCACATGGCATGAATGTGGTCTAAATGTCTGTTCAAATTCTTTGTTTTAATCTTTAATTATATCCCATCTTTGCTAGCAGTTCTGAAAAATTATGAAGTGATGATGTAGTTTGATACAGAGAGAATGGTCAATCAATACAAATAGATTTGGATCTTAAAGACATAGAAATAAAAAAAAGGCTATTACACCAGGACTCTATTCTGCCTTGTTTATGAGTAACATAAAATTGAAAATCTAAATAAACATTGCCTGAATTCTCAGATCTCTTTGACTCGATGGAAAAAGCAGTGCAATTCTTCTAAATGAAGACTGGAAGAAGGCACTGCTGGAAAGCCAGGGCCCCGCTGACATTAGAGCCCAGGGATCTATGAAGTCCATTTCTAACCATCTACTTGTTAGCAAGCTATGTCTACATTATGAAATAGACTTTTTATGAGAGCTTCTGCATCTCCAGACCAGAGGGACTGTTAAATGTGTTGTTCACTTCTCTCAGGGGTGGGAAAGTAAAGAGGAAATGATCCTTTATCCCATAGGTGGGGCATAGCTACAATGCCACTTACAATGAATCAATGCAGAAATGATACCTGCTTCATCTGGACCTTTCCCACCATTGTATCTGCTGTACATGTCATTGTGTCCCCAAAGCAGTCTGCAAGCTGACATGGGATTGCAGATATCCACAGCAGCACCTCCCTGTGCCTCTCCCCTCATGCCTTCATGTGTGTTCAGCTAAAAGGAGGTACTGCCAGCGATCCTCTCACTTCTGGGAATTCAAAACCCTAGATGAACCCTCTCAGAGAGCTGACAAGTGCACTAATCTTTCCAATATTTGTGCAGTCTGTTCTAGTTTACATGTAGGTATAAAGTTGATGTAAGCCACTCTGAGAATGAAGGAGTAAGAAGCTACAAAATTTTTTAGGAATATTTAATTAGCTGATTAGTTCTCCATGGCCTCCCCAGGCCCAGCTGTGGGGCATCTGTTTATGGTGCAAATATGACTGCAAGTATATAATTCAAGGGAAAACCTGACTAACTGCCCCCCATATAATTAAATAAATAAATTCATCTTTGCTCAGAGGGCATGAGATTTATTTGTTTTTATTTTATTCATGCACACAAAACCGAAACTAATACTGGACAATATGAGTACTTTAATTTAATGAGGACCCTTTAATTTTAGTTCTGCTCCCTGTATATTTAAAAAGTGTACTTAAAGACTAGCATTTTTGGAAGGTTTCATCAGAATGCATATGAAAAGGTATCTGAGAAATTTTATTTTAAATCTTAAAATGTATTATAAAAACTACAGACAAGACCATAGACTTATAGTGCACCAGAGGCCTTAAGGAATGTATCTAGAAATAGAAATAGCTCGGACATCCTTAGAAATATAGAGAAAGAATCCTACTATAAAACAAGACTTTTACATAAATGTAAACCATATCTTGCTGTCTAATTGCTAAATTGGTTAGCAGTTCTCAAGAAATTACTGAATCAGGTGAGTGCATGTGAATTCTAAACTATGGACCCTTAGGGAAAAGAGGGCAGTTAGATTGCCTTGGTTTGATTATCACCATAGAATACAGGTATGAAAAGATGTCCTGAACAGAAAGAGAGATCTTCCTGCAAGTTGACAGATCCTTAGACAGTAATGAAAGCCAACATGTGTATGTGATCAGAATTGGCTCTCAACACCTTGACAGTAAGATTTCTAGGAGAAATGAAGGTATTGTGAGCAGGTACTTCTCCTTAGAAATGGGAGTCTGCTGAGCTGTGCATAGCCCATGTATTAATTCTGGAACTTGAGCTGGAGGTAGAGATGAGGAGTAAGACTGTTGACTCAAGCCAGCTCATCTCAGTTATTCTGTCACCTCTCGGATTATTTGTCAATGCCAATGTGCTCTGCTGAATTGTCATCTTTTGAATTTTTTACACAGAATCACAGAAACACAAAGAGAATTGACCTCTTGAGATCACCTACTTCACTCTCTCCCCATCAAGCAGGGACAGCTACAGTAAATTACCCAGGACCATGCCCAGTCAGTCTTTGAATATCTCCAAGCATGCAGATTCCACAACTATTCTGACAATCTGTTTGTCTTTTTGACCATCCATACAGTAAAATGTGTTTTCTTGTGTGTTCAGATTGAAAATCATGTGCTTAAATTTGAATCATTTGCCTCTTGTCCTGTCACAAGACACTACTGAGAAGAGTCTGGCTCCAACACCCTAATTCCCTCTCATCAGATAAGTGTTCTATTCCCAATTCTCCCAGTTCCTTACTCCCAGAAATGTTCAAGCTTGCTTTGCAAAGAACAGCTATACTGCACTAAAAGGCAAGAAGATCTGAAAGAAACATATCTTGGTCTGAGTGGTGCTGTACTAATAACTCTTGTCAGACGTGAGCCAATTTGCTCTGCCTTCATCCATTGTTCTCCTGATACAACACACAGATAATCCATCCCTAGATTACTCAGACACATTCATATTTAATCATTAGCAGGAAGTGTGACTATTGGCTGAAAGCTTTGGTTTAATTGTCATTTATCTTTAGTGTGTTGTACATCACAATAAATGCAAGCCCAGAAGCTAGTGTTGAATCATTTTGATCCATTGCATGAGGTAGCTTAAAAATGTGACATGCTGAAATGACAAAATACCAGATCTCTCTTGAAGATGTGAAGTGCTTAGAATTACTTTTCATTCAGAAAGAACATATCATTTTAGAAGAGGACTTGTGGAACAGAAATAGCATGATGGAGGATAAGACAAGCATCTTTCAAGGTCATAGACTGTCAAAGTTAACAAATTCAAACACAATCTCTAGAAGCAGGAGTTTTTGGAATATAAATACTACAACTTGTTCTCAGAATCTGTGTTATATAACTCAAATCTTAGGAAAACCATCTTTTCAGTCTAAATGCATCATTTCAGTCTTTTCAATCATATTACACTACTTCATATTTCAAAATGTTTAAATAAAGCAAACTCCAGTTTAATGCATGACCTGAGAAGGAAAGCCATTTTTTACCCCATCAATCTATGATTCTACGGAGACAGAATAAACTGTTTTTCAAACTCCTTTTCTCCAAGTTTGCCCAAAACTTCATCTTTAATGACATTTTAGGTAGGATTGTGAAAATGTATGGTTTTCATTGTACTTTGCCTTTTGTTATACAGATACATAATAATCAAGGGGTCTATTGTATCTGAAACGGCATGTACTGTCATTACAATTAGTATAAAAAGTTCACAACAGCTTCCATAAAAACCAGGAGACATAAATTTCAAAACAATTATTTTCTTACTAACAGTGAACTGAATGTACTTTCCTCATACAGACTATGTCTACAAGTGTTTCCTTTTAAACTAATGGCTCACACAACATGCTCCAACACACAAATTTCCACCTGTTTTAACAAAAATGACCATGTCCGCATAACTTGCCATCCATGACATTGAAAGCAGAGGAAATTATACACATGCAACTGTGAAGATACTATTGGGAATAAGGAAGAGGGAAGACCAAACTGAAGAATGAATCTACCTGATCACAGAATGTTTAAGTTTGGAAGGGACCACTGTTGGGGGCATGTGGTTCAATCTCCCTGCTCAAGCAGGGTCTTCTTAAAGTGCATTGCAGAGGATTGTGTCTAGATGGTTCCTGCATATCTCCAGTGAGAGGGACTCCACAACCTCTCTGGACAATCTGTTCCAGTGAGTGGTCACTCATACAGAAAATAAAAAATTTCCATATGTTTGGGTGGAACTTACTGTGCATCAGTTTCTGCCTGTTGTCTCTTGCCCCATTGCTCGGCACCACTGAGAAGAGTCTGAAATATTCTCCCTTTCCTATTAGTTGAGCTGATGCAATTTATGCCATCTGTGTAACCTGTAGCATATTGAAAAGTACGGAAAAAAAGGTTAACATATTTGTTAACAGGTTGTCCTGGGTTAGTCATATATTCTATTACCACCCACAAAAGCTGGATAAATTTCATAATTACACACCTGGTCCCTGAGGGACTCCTTATGTCAACTGAGATAAGCACTCCGGCTGACAGCAAGCACCCATCCTGATTATCTGATCTCAGCTAATGGCCCATTAGCACCACCCAGCTTGACTAATAGCCCGATCTTGGAGTGTCAGAGGACCCTGGGGATCATCGGAGGAACACGGGGCTCATCCAAGCTCATTACCGAAGCAACCAATAGAACATCGGGAAGATCCTCTTCCATTGTGAAAGTCCCCGCCCCTGGGGGAGGTGCCAGCCAAGAAACACAACATAAAACAAGGGTTTAGGATGGGAGAAACCACTCTCGACTCGAAAGGACTCCACTTTTGGGACTCCACCCTTGACGGGACTCTCGACTCCACTCCACTCCACTCCACTCCACTCCACTCCACTCCACTCCACTCCACTCCTCGGAGTTGGACTCAGCTAGCTACTCCACTCCACTCCTCGGAATTGGACTCAGCTACTCCACTCCACTACTGGGACTGGACTACCAGGCCTTCCTGCAGGACCAGTGCCTAACTGGACTACACAGCTACCACCCTGGTCAACAGGGTGTCAGGTTGTACCGTGACTCTGTCGGTTTGTTTAAGCCCATGTTTCTGTATTACTGCGTTTATTTTTACCCTTTTTTATTAAAATTGTAATTTTGACCTAAAATCTCTCAAGGTATTTTGTGTGGGGTTAATTTCCCCTGCTGGTTTACAGTCAAACCAGCACACAGGTACTTCACACTTTTCAAGGGCTTTCCATCCATTTAAGAACAGTAATAAGTTCTGCTGAAGTTTTATAACTTCAGAATCCTTTATGAATTAGGCTTCAACAAGAACCCATTAGGGCTATGTTGTAAAGAGCAACGTAAAGCTGGCAGAGATTAGTTAGAGAGTTCAGATGAAGAAAACTACCAGATAGTTTTCTACAGTGAGGTCTCAACTACTGAATTAATTTCAACATGATTGGATTAGCCCACATCCTTTACATACTGAATAAAAATACAAAATTTGCCTATTTTTAGAAGACATTCCCGTAACAAAGCAAATTATCAGAGGACAAGTAAAAAAAGGCTAAGACATCAGAACAGAAAAGATATGACCTCTGCATATGTACCATGCTAGGTAAACATAACACTTGACATCTGAATGACATTTTGATGGACAAATCAGAAACTGACAAAAAAATAGGCAATTAACTTGCAATATGACCTGAAGAAAGTTAAACATACTACTCAGACTTTGCTAGTCCAAAATATTCTTTTTACTTGAGAGTGCATCTGGATGTTTTCTAAAGAAATCTAACATCTATTTTTCCTACTTTGTTTCCTGTCTACCCTTCAGTGATGTTACTTTTCATTAAAGAATAAAATCTCTGCCAGATTTTTATAACAACTTTTGAAAGAGTAATATCTATGTGTTAGTTTACTTGCCAAAAGAGTAGCAGAGAGGAAAAAAAAAAAGCACATGCTGCTAATCAAAGTTTTAGAATTCATCTTCAAGGTGACTATGGCAGAGTAACTTTAAGGTCAGCACAAATGAAACAATTGATGGATGACAAGGAATAACGCAGACAATTTTTGGTTTCAAATATCAAAATAACTCAAAATGTCCACACTTTAATTACTTTTGTCAAAACAAGTATTTTAGGAGCAATCGCTTAACACCAGTATTGTGAAATGTCATAAGAAATAGAAAACTCAAATACCTTTTCTTAAATGATATAACACTATTACATTTTTGAGTGCTGTACTTCCAAGGTGGTCACTGAAAATTTATGTTAACTGTTCCTTAGTACAGTTTAACTTTGCTCTGTTTTATTAAACATTTATCTTCAACTGAGGAAAAAGATAATGAAAACTATGATGAAAATTATATTGACTTAAAAATTAAGTAAAATAGAACGTAACGGTGCTTAAAATCTCATTAGTACTGGAATGCATATTTGCTCTAAAATATTCTTTTTCAAATATATGTTTTGTAATTTGTGTAATGTTACTATTGATTACCATAGCTTAATCAAGTAGAGTTGAATTGCACAGTTATCAGGAAGATAGAATAAGATGTAGTTGTAAAGAATTTGTCAGTTTGGAACACTGAAGGGTAAGTGAGGGGGGAAAGATATGAGAAAGTAACAAACAAGTTGTCTTTTGTTTAAAGTATAGTTTAAATTATTTCATGGAGTGAGGATCATCAATACTATTTTCTTAAGTGTGAGCTTGTCATCTAGGCTCTGTCACCAACAGAGGGAGACAGTCACCTCCAGGTGAAAGATGTTCCCTATCCAATCGTAGTGGTTAAGATAGTGATGCATCTAGGTTGGGAAGTAATTTCTCTCTCCACTGGCAAAAGGAGGGGCTTTGATTACCAACTTGGACCAAGTGACTCATATTTGGTGGACAGAGGTGATATAATTGACAGCCTGAACTATATTTCAACATACCTCAGCAGAAATATTTTGCAGCTCTATAAAGTTTCAGAAATTAAATAAAATAAAATAATTAACAAAAAGACACATTGTGATGAGTTTATCCATTGATGTTACCGAGAGCGATAAAAGAAGAAACACTCAAACTGTGACTCAGTGACGTGATTACAGACTTTTAGTGAAGCATGGGCTCTAAATCAGTCAAGGAATTATCAACAGGACGGAATAACATTTCTGATACTCTGACATTTTGTACAACTCACTTTCTAGTTGATAGTGTTGAAAGGTGCCCTAGAACTTGATGGTCATAAAATATCATATAAGAAAGAATATTAAGACAAAATTAAAGCATAAATTTAACAATTATCAGGAAAAAAAAGACATTTGAAAAGCTCCAACCTGAACTACAGCAGGTAACTATATGAAATTATCTGAGTTATTGGATATAAAAGTGTACAAACTTCCCTTGGCCCTTCTGTGCAGACAGTGTGTGTCATCAGTTTGTGTGCATAGTGTTTATCTATGAAAACAATCTCCATATGGTAATGAATGAACATCTCAGACTACAAATTAAATACGTGCATTTACTGTGTGATGAATAAAGCTTACTTTCACTAAGAGTAGCATTTTTTTAATATGAGAGCTGAAAAGATTTAGGGCAGAGAGCAATAATAACTTACCAAATTCAGATCCTATAACAACAGACAATTGGAATTTTTTTTTCTTACTTTGCTTAATATTTTACACAGAAAATTGAGTACATGCATATCTCATATCCCATCATTAAATACTTTTTGATGGTTGTTTCAGAATGCAAGTCCACTTTAGCCTAAATAAGCTTTATTTTCTTATACAGATATCTCTGTTTTCTCAGAATTGTCACATGAAGAGATGATATGATTTGTCCACTCCTCAATGTTCAAGATTTCTAGTGCGGATTTCATTTTTTATATTTCTAGGGATCTACTGTTTAAGTAAATACATCTAATCTAGTTCTCTGTTCCTCTACTGTAGCCAAAAGAAAATGAAGAAACATTTTTTAGGGCATGCTTCATGTAATGTATTTTAAATATTTACTTTTAAATGAGATGAATAATTCTCTCAAAATAACCTCTTTTTTTATTTTTTTTTCACATCAGAAAGAGATTGTAAAGAGAACGTGGATGACTATTTCAAAAATATCTATCTATGTTTTAGATATATAAGGTTTAAAGAGATGAATCAGATCCTCAGTGACTCAGTCATCTAAAAATCTAACCATTGGGATGTTTGAAAATAGAACATAAACCTGTTCAGTTTCATGGGCCAACATTTCTGCCGTGACATTATGTTGAGCTTTATGCAGTCATTGTCTACAGTTCACTTATCATAAAGGAGAAAATATTATTCTTCAAGGAGGACTCATTCTTCATTTACAGTTTGAAGAATATTTACAAAGTCACCCAAAGCCAGTCATAAATCTAAATAGAGACAAGAACACATATACAAAGACAAGAGTTTTCCATAAAGACCAAAGTAGAGGAGAAAATGAGAATACAGTTCCTTATCTACTCCATGCTCTTTCAACTTATGAGAGTATATTTATACTTTAGAAAGAGCAGAAAGAGAAACTCCCATTGACATTGTACTGGTGTTGATGTAATGCCTGATAGATTTTGGGTTTGTTTTATTTTTGCTTTGTTTGTCATGTTAGTGGAAGTATAATACCAGCTTTTTGCCTTCTTAAAAAGTTTCTGCAAACTAATTATTCAGACACACTGAAGCACTTATAACTGATATAAATTTTCTAAAGATGATGAGTGTCCCCTGAGATTTTTTTTTGAGAAATCAAGTACTCATTTGATGAGAAGCGAAAAACAGTCACGGATCAGAAGCTAGCTAAGAAGTGGAAAACAAAGAGTAGGAATTAATTATTATTATTCAACAGGGTGAAGGTTAATATATCAGGAGCTCTTAAACAGTACTGTAAAAGAATTTTAATGGTCCTCTAAAGATGTTTGGCAGGCAGGTAACAAAATTGGCTAGGAGTGTTAAATGCTAAATATCTGTTTGGCCTAAGTGTACTAATAGAAAGTACTTCTATATGGGGCGGGGGTGGGGTGTAACAATCCAGTGCTGGGGAAAACACAGTTACCCCCATAAAAATAAACAGAATTCTACTCACGTAAAGTTGTCTTTTAAAAATATAAGTTATTTTGCTTTTGAACTGAAATGATTCCCACCTCTCAGAACAAAACAAATAAACTCTCTCCCTAGTCTCAGAAGTTTTAAAGCAGAGTATCTACATCCAAGCGCAGAGGGTTATGTCTACTTCAGACATTTTTTAAAGTGACAAACTGTTTAAGTATGGGCAAATCTTAGGATGGTTTATGAGGCAGACTAAGAAATTTAAAAAGGTAGATAGTATACCCTCACTGTCTTTGCATAACATTCATGAAGAAAGTTTCAGAGGCAACTTTGGGAAAGATAACAGCATTTGAATTCTTTATAGAGATTTTCTAGGTAGTTAGCATATCGTCCGCTCTTTGCAGCAAGCTTGTAGAGTTAGTCCACAAAGAAACTATCTAAATAGAAGATACCCAAGAAGTGGGTTGTGCTGCACTTTTGTCTTCTTCAGACCTGTCTTTCAAAGTGTAGTCAGCATTTTTCTTTTTTAACATTGAAAAATAACTTTTGTATTCCTTTAGAAATATGTCTGCAAATTTTTATAATATAATGCAGAATGCTTAAAAAAGTTATTTTTACTTTTACTAATTTTTTCCTCAGAAACATTCAGAAGTCACCTCACTGCTGTATGACATCATTCAATTCAAACATCTGTTAATACTCAAAAATGAAAACATGATCCTTCATTTGAATATGGATTACAGCAGATAATTCTACTTAAGGCTTGACACATAATCTAACTAATGGTCTTTTAAAAAAAGTAATGTCCTTTCAAATAAATAGTATTGTAATCTTTCTGCAGATTTCTGATAATCAGAGAGAAGATACTATTTTAGATAGACTATCATAATCTGCAGGTTTCCTTCCTGGTAACTAAGGTATGTCATTTTCTTTTGGGAAAGAAAAAAGGGCACACAACATATATTTGATCATTTCACAGTTATTGATTAACACCTCAAAGCCATCTTTGTTCATATCAGTGGTAGATAAGAAGTAAAAGAACAAGAGCAAAACAGGATAACAGCCAAACTGACCAACAGCCAGAGACAGCAGAGAAGCTGCTGCATTCTGCAGAGAAAACCTGATGTGTAGGCATAGTTACACACACATGCACAGGTACACAAATGCCTACAATTATCCATAAAAGAAAGCATTGCCAAGTATTGAAATAAAACTCTTGTTTATAAATACAAATATCACACAATTAATCTCTATGGTAAAGACTTTTTAATGATATTTCAGGCTGTCTTTTTTTTAATGTGAAATAGTATCTCTGACATTGAACTGATGTTGAAGCAACCACATCCAAAAAAACACAGGGTCAAAATGAACCCCTGAAGTTAAATAATCAGTAACTAGTAATACTATCTACTTAATATACTCTGTATAAGATAACTTAATACGCTGCGTGTAGGATAGAATCTAACTGCTATATTCTCACTTGACTAGTGTTTTTCTCCCCAGTGTTTTTCTCCAAGTCTTTAACCTTTCAGTTAAATGGTTTATTATTTCTAGTTAGTTTCACTTTGAAATGAAGCTTCAAAGAAGCATAAAAATTAAATAGGAGTCTGAAATTATGAATCAGTATTTTCCTCTTATATACATATATGAATTTATGCTTGTATGTGCACAAGTGTAAAGAAATACTTTGTACATATCACCCTTGTAAAATTCAGTCTGGGAACTGAAAAGCAATCTGCATTAATTTATGTTGCTTTGTTTGCACTTCAGCACAGCAGAAGAAATCTGTTCACTTAGCAGCTGCCATTTTAACATAGACACTTTTCCAGTGTAGAATTTCCCTTTAAAGGTTATCTCAAAACACTTATCAGCATCCAATAGACAGTTGCACAAGTGCAATGTTGTAATTGGAAATAATTTTCTCACACTCCCGTGTTGCTGTAACATTCTGTTAATGAATACTATTTGTTAAAGCATCTGTAATGAAGAGTACTGTATTTCCATGCAATAAACCGGATTCATTAGTGTGTTGTTAAACATTGTGGTTTTGAAGAATGGATAAGAAGCTGCAAGAACAAAGTACTTTCCCAGTTCTTGCTTCATTAAACAGTCTGAAGGACTTCTCCAAAGGGCACAGCCTTGAATGCGTAGGTTATCTCAACTAAACCTCTGCACTGAAGAACCTACTTCATTGGGAGAGACCCCTCCGTGCCTGCATGTGAATGATAAAAAAGAACAAAAGATTCAGCTCATTCAAACAGAAGGCATTCATTGAATCCAGGTTCTGTATGGAAGCAGACCTTAGGATGCTTGAAGCACAACAGAAGAGTGAGGAAATAATTTACTTTAGTGTTACCAAGGTGGAGAGTGAAAGCTCTTCTATGTGAGGGAGGATTGCTTTGAAAGCAGATGAATCAAGTTAATTAGTAGTGTATATATCACAGATCATGAAATAGGCCTTCAGGATTTTAAAGTATCAACCTAATACTATGAACATGCAGAATGCATTCTACATTTGCTTCTATTATATTTTTTTAAAGAAATGAAATGAAATGAAATGAAATAAAATGAAATGAAATGAAATGAAATGAAATGAAATGAAATGAAATGAAATGAAATGAAATAGGGATGTGATTGAATGACAACATAATAACCTCTAAGAGTAAATTCCTACACAGAAGTCTTTTACTTTAACAAAGTATTATTACTAGGGCTTTCAAAATTATGCTAAGATTTCTGCAAGTAGCAGAAGCCAGAAAAGCAAAAATGCAGAGTCAGTCTTTGCAAATAATAAGCTTGACAAGTTCATTAGAAAGGTAATCCAACTAATAAAACTCTTTGATCTCATCAGCACTGGAGGAGAGTGAATGACAAACATGAGTAAATTTCAACAGCAGATACAAATATTACAGATATGAACTTCAAGTCTGCCTTTCCTCCTCCTCTGAAGTATGTGTCTCCAGGAAAAGAAAAACAGTAAAGTAGGGATTCATTTGTAACTAAAGTAAATTAAGATTTTTAAATTTTCAGTAAATATAAGAAATTCTTAAGGACTTGTCTTCCACTCAACATATATTTTGGTCACAGGATTTTGCAGTGGATCTGATTTACAAACTCTCAAATTAATAATAATATTCCTTGCCTGATTTGCTGTGGAAATGAAGTTTATGCCCATGCTTAAGTGTGTGTGTGAGAGCTTCTTTCCCCTTGGCCCAAAAGCTTTTAAAATCAGTTCTTTTCAGTCCAATTTAACAAAGGAACAGAGGTCTCAAGCAAGCTCATTATGTTGAGTTTTCTGCAAAGAAGCAAACTGGTATGAAAAAATGAGTGTACCTCAGCTGAGGGAAAAACAGTGCCATGAGCACTCGTATTATACTCTTGAAGGTCTAGATCACAGCAGGAAATAGAAGAGAATCCTTA